>VWZW01004131.1:53562-180706 GCA_013397115.1 Edolisoma coerulescens
CGGTCCTGGCAAGTACTTGTCCCGGCTCTTCCCCTCGTCGCTTGATTGCGCCGCCGCTTCCACCTGTGGTCACCGACCGACATGGCTGCGGCCACCACAGGGCTCTCCTCCTTCTGCTCCGCGCTGCTGTTCCCGGCTGGGCGCTGCTGGCTGACCCTCACCCTCCCGACGCCCCGGGCCGGCTGCAGCGCCAGCGGCGCCCCTCACAGCGCCGCCAGGTACGCGGCGCCGATCGGGGAGTTTTCCTCCTCGCTCCTTCCTCCTCGTCCTCCTCGCCCCCCTCACGCCGTGGCGGGAAGCGCGCGGCGGGCAAAAAGGGCGCGAAACGCCTGAGGGGACGGCGAGAACCGTTTCATCAGTATTTGGTGGGGGATCGAAAGTGAAACAAAGGTTCTGGTAATAATTTTAGAAATTAAATAAGTATCAATGAAAATAGTGATAAACATTTATAATGCCATTCACAAATATTACTTAATGGGTCATTTAAGTGCACGTTTTCATGGAGAAACAAGGAAATAATTTAGACCTGATTTATCTGAAATAGCAGTTTCTGTACTACAAAGTAAGTGGTAGACAATAATAACTATTCCTACTAGAAGTAGTAACAACTCTTTCTATATAGTGACAGTCTCCAAATTCTGTAATATATTTGTATAAGTGCGTGCTATTTTGACTTTTTCACTGGTTTTCATCATTAGTCAAACCAGGTAGTCCATGTGAATTGCAAGGAACATAAAATGTGCTCTAAATTTAAGCAGATTCTGCTCAGATTTTGCCATTTCCCAGTACAGTTCAGATCAGCTCAATTTGTAATAGTATTTGAGGAGTATTTGCTTTGCCACGACTCTTTCTGAAGACTGTGACTGGTTATAGGACTCTGCAGGAGTGACAATGAGGCGTCTAGTTGGTGTTTGAGCTCCCTGCCAGGAGTACAACAGCAGAGAACATGGATTTTCAGCCTCAGGAAGCTTCTCTTAAGCTTGATTGACATATCTTAATTGGGTTTACCTTGTATTTTGGGTTATTCTAAAAGAATCATTAAGAATTACAAATGTTGCCAAGAATTCTAGCGTGTAGTCTAACCACACATTACAAATCCTGTCTGATAAGGGGATCTTCTTGTGGATCTTACATTAAAGCTTATTCTATTAAAGGGAAAAAAAAGAAAATCACAAATTAAAATTCTTTTTTTCTGATAACAAATCATCAAAACAAACCCAGCATTTTATGTTACTTTCACTTGGGTATGTAGACACAATTAGCACTGCTACTGAAGTCAACAAAAGATGTCTTTATGAATTTAAAGCAAAGCAAATCCACACTTAAGTTCCCAGCAATTCCCATACCTGTTATGTCCATCCTCTTGTCACTTGCCAAACCGTTCTTCAGCTGACTTTGGATAGATCTACTCACTAGATGACTTGAAAGGTTTGAGATTAACACTCATTTGTAGACAATCCCAGAAAGTAACTTCACTCCAGGTCAGTCGCATAAGTAAAAAAACCTCAGAAATTATATAATGTCAGGTCACAATTTTCAATGTACTTTTCATGTTAAAAGATCAGCAAAGATGTTGTATTGCTGGTGTTATCTATATAAGCCTCTCTAAGATCGTGGCATTTTCTTTATTGAAAGTGTGTGTATTTTCCCAAAGCATCTCGAAAATTATATAGACCCCAAAAGAGTTATGTACGTATTACAATTGGTATTCCCTTCTATATCTTCACAATGTCACCATATTCTTTGGGGGGAATTAGGCACACTACACTGCAGCAGTAATGTCCCACTGCTGCCGAGTTCCCGACTCTTCACATCTGTTTGTTTTTTTTTTTAACTGCAGAAAGTTTGTGCCCAGCAGAGATTTGAAATTCTCTACCTTTCCCTTGCTGACTTGTGTGTTTTTTCTGTCAGGCAAGGACCGATGGCTGCTGCCCAGGTTTGCATTCTGTGGCCTGCACAGGTGTTTCGTTCAGAGCGAACAATGGAATGCTGGCATTTATGGTGGAGGTGAGTGGTTGTAAAGGGCTGAACAACCTGGGGAAAGCCATGCCCGCCATCCCGGTGGCGGCAATCCGCCCCGAAGGGCGATGGCGGGGGAGCCGAGCCCACCGTCCCCTCAGGCGTTTCGCGCCCTTTTTGCCCGCCGCGCGCTTCCCGCCACAGCGTGAGGGGGGCGAGGAGGACGAGGAGGAAGGAGCGAGGAGGAANAAGCTCATGCGTGAGGTAAATCTCCGCAGTCCGTAGGGGAGCTTTATTTAAGAAAACCTGTATGGTATTTCTTTTCTGTGCAAGCCGTTTCTGCAGAGGGCATAAGAACCTGCTTTTTATTTATCCTGACTCTGGAAACCCCTTTAAGTATAGCGCCTTCACTTGCAATGTGTTCAGCTACTTTGATCAAATAGTAGTGGCAAAACCCCCCAGACTCTATAATAATTGTTGCTATCTTGGTGGGTGATAGCTTCTGAGTGTACTCTTTCTGTGTGGAAGAGGATGGTGAGCTCAGATCCATGGAGCAAGGTGCTTGGCTGGGTTTTTGCAGAAGGAGGTGTTCCTCTATTTTTAATGTTAAATGGAATATATTTTTCAAGGACTTTTCCTGCCTTCCTAGAGAGGTCTTTACAAACGACTGACATGTTATTCAGATGGTGAAAGTCATCAGTTTTGAGTACCCTTGCAGAGTAAGCATGTTTACTTTCTCCATGAAAGCATTTTGCTTCCATGGTCTGCAGCTATGGAGAACAAAGCAATTTCCTAGTCATTCCTCCAAATATTTTATAAATGTTTTCAGTTCATCAAGGTCATTACAATATAGCACAAAATATGGTATTTACTCAAAGCTGGAACTTTGCATGGAAACCAAACTCTCTTTCAGGTTCCATGAAAAAAAACCCCAAACAGTTGCAAGTGTTAAATGTAGTTTTAAGTTGCACTGTGACTGTGTACATTTGACTTATCTATAGGCACTTATCTGAATCTCTTAGGGTACAGTGAAGATTAACTTTCTTCATGTTTAATATCTTGAGAATTTCAAGGAATGGATGATAACAGTTCTTGAGCCCCATGAGGACTTTAAAAACCGGAGAGGCTTTTGATGTGTCCTGTTTTACTAGCATTTTTGGTTGGGCAATGTACTTTCCTGCTGGTAACTGGGTGGGAGGCAAAAATCCAGAGTTGCACAAGATATTTCCATTGCTGTTTTAGTAGACTAACTTGCATCTGAAGAAAAACATATGGCATAGAGCAGAAGGGAAGAACTGTAGAAGTTTTTATGAGCCATGGTTTTCAAAAATAACATATAAAACAGGCATCTATTCCTGCAGGTAAGTTACACCTTTCAGCTTTTGAAGGAATCTGATTATTGTCAGTCTTTTAGTCACAGTCTTTGGTGTGTACTAGGCAGGGAAAGTGAAAAATCTCCCTTGAGATTTTGCAAATATCTGCTGCTCTGATAAGGTGAAGCTGGATGTAGCTCTCTCTGGAATCCATGCTGTGCCTGAGACAGACACGGTGCAACAGGGCAATGTGGTCATTTCAGACAGATACCATTCCCAGGGGGAAAGCCAGTATGTGTGCAAACACACTGGAATTTGTTGAGAGGTGGCCAGTGCAGGCAGGACTTTCTCAAGGTTCTTGAGAGGGAGCAACAGTTTCAGGTCACTTTTAAATGGCAGGAAAAAACGGTGACAAGGAAAAGGAAGAGCATTTCATGCTCTCTAACCATGGGTGTGTAAAGGAGACAGATTTCCATATACCTTTATTTGTCCCATGTTCTGGGGATGAGCCAGCTTTCCTCAAGTGTCACAGGAGAACACTCATGACTCACCCATGTCAGCAAGGCCAGGATGTGGTTGTGCCTTCAGCTCCAACCAGAGGGTTCAAGTAATGTGCCTCTGAATACAGAAATACATTTGCTTGGTACAAAGTGCCCCGACAGATCAGAGAGAACTGATCTGCAAGTGTGCCCAGGAACCCCTGGGTACACAGAGGTCACTGCTTCCCTGCATCCCGCTAGCCCAACTGACACAGTTGCACAGGTCCATTTAATGTGGAATTCACAAAAAAACCCTGTCTATTTTTCAACAGGAAAACATTTTTATTGCATCATATGTTTCATTACAATATCATGAGGAATGCTCCTCTTTACATACAATTTTCCAAAGCAGAATAATGAAAACTAGTTAGTCTTTATGAGTTATGACAGTATGTCATACAAGCAGACATAAAATATCTAAGTCTCTTCAGAACATTTACTGTTCCTTTAGATCTTGTGCATAAATACCAAATACTTTAATGTAAACTCATTTAAAAACAAACCAACTAACCAACCCCAACATCATCTGGTTAAAAAACAAACCAGTCATGGCACAAACCCCCACAATTTTACAGAAATTATTAAACTCTCCTAAGTATTGAATAGGGGCAAGACTTCAGGGGCAAAATTTGTGATTTTGTTGGACGGTATCTTGTGCAAAAAGATCCAAAGCATTCTGCATTACAGGCTGGTGAGTTGGAGTGGGAAAAAGAGATTCAGCAAAACTTTCTTGCTTGAACCAGGTTTTATTCCCGTGTAATCCAGAACGGGCACTGAAATGTTAAGTGCCAGACAGCACTCTTGTTATTCCTGACAGAAGGATAACCCCTGATCATCGGCATGATCCATTCAAACCTCTCCTGTCACACACTCTGCAGACGTTTGCAAAACCATCTCCACGATGGGCCCCTCTTCTTTTCAGACATTAATGCTGTTTTGTAAGAACTTCTTGGCGGAGCAAATTGTGAGAATGTTGCTGAGAGGTGTCCAGCAAAGCTTATGCTGTCTTATCAAATGGATTCAATCACTTTATCTCAGTCAATAAATCCATACATAGGATTAGGCAATAACAAGTATGAGGAGAGGGAATGAAACATAGAACATCTGATCTACAAACTCATCAAAACTAGGGAGTTGAGCTACTGTCTTCTCATAGCATCTGTTTCCTGGTATCTTGTGGCAGATAGGTAACTTCATTCTGAGATTTTCCTTCCCTCAGAGCTTGTTGGGTGACCTGCAATAGGCAGAATTCAAATCTTAAAGCCAGCCAGGAAATTTTTCCATAAGTTTTCTTGCATACCCCAGATAATAAATCCCATAGGAGGTGCGGAAAAGATGCCTGCTGGTGATGGTGGACTGTACTGTGGCTAGATTTGCAATTAATCAGGCATTTGCTGTGGATACTCTCCCTGACAACCTGCTGGGTTGTCTCCTCCCCAACAAAGAAGCCACCTTCTGGACATATTTTTGGCGTAACTAACCAGATTTCCCTACAGGAATCAATAGCAGAATATGGCTCATTATTCTTGGTTTTAAGCCCCTCCAAAAGCTAAGTTTGGCCCCAAGTGCTGGCGGCAGCTGGCCCGGCAGGTACCTGCGGAGGATCCTGGTGACCAGGAGCTTGACCCAGGGTGCGGTGGGGTTCAGGCAGACCATCTGTCCCTGCTTCGTCGTGGCTCTGCGGGAGAGACAGGGAGGGGGTGAGGCCGTGGCCGGGGCGGCGGGCAGGGGTCGGGGCCAGGGCCGGGCACTTACATGACCTCGGGCACGGCGCAGTGCGGCCCCTCGGCCAGGAGCTCCAGGCGGGCCAGGCGCCGCGGCAGGATCAGCTCGGACACGGTCCGCACGCAGCGGCAGCGCAGCTCCCCGGCCAGCGGCGCACCTGACAGGCGGGAGGAGCCTTCTGAGCCTCGGCTCCGGAGTCCCCCGACACCCCCCGGCTCCCGCCGGGCTCCGGGCCCCCGGGCACCCCTGCCGAGGCCCGGCCGCGGACGGATGGGTAACCCCGGCTCGGCCGCTTACCCTGGCATAGAGCGGCGGCGGCCAGGAGGAGGAGGAGGCGGAGGTGCGGCTTCATGGCTGGTGCTGGCGGCGGAGAGAGTGCGGGAGCCGGCGGGGCGGCCCCCTTTCCCTCCAGTGCTTTTATTCCCTGCCGGGAGCTGCCGGGGAATTTCCCGGAGTGGAGTCGGGGGACAGTGCCCCGTCGGCCCCTTTCCACCGGCGGGTGTGGCGCTGAAGCCGCAGGGCGGAGAGAGAAGAGCGGCTGCTCCCGGCACAGCGGCTCCTTCACGCCTGAAGCCAGGGAAGCGTGGCACTGCACCGTCCCGAGAATCGCCCCGGGCCTGCTGGGACCCCATTCTCTGAAAGGAGATGAGGCTTTTTTGTGGGGGTTCTCCGGTAGCTTTCAGGGTGCAGGGTGCTGAGCCAAAGGAGAATTTGGGCTCTGGAGCTTGCCTTGCTGCCTAATGCTGTGCAACCACGCACTCTTATTCAGTGGGCATTGCTCCCCTGAGCACCCCTTTCTTCACCTAGCTTTTGAAAACTGCAAATCTTTTCTTCCTGCAACTAGGAGACCCTCGGGTTTCCGTATCTACCTTCCACTGCTGAAAGCCTTCCAGTTCCGCTCCTCTGCGCGCGTATGTCACTCTTCTTCTTCATTCCTGTCAAGGCATTTTGCTAAGCTCATTTATAAAGAACCAAAATAGCAGTTTTCTGTGAGCTTTTAATGAAAATGAGATGCAGGTTTTCTGAGTTTTATTTACTCATAGGTTTAGTTCAGTTATGATCAACACACTTTCTCTTGTAATAAGTTTAAGTAAGAAATATAATTTTGCACTTTGTTTGTCTTGTTTTTTTGGGTTTTTTGTAGCCGATCTGTTTTCTTCCACAGACGTTTGTGAACATGGGTGGGGTTCAATTCACTAATCGAATTGTTCCAGGGTCAGGCTGCCGTCTGTCTTGCCCCATCTGCCTGGATGCCTTAGATTAGATGTACTGTCTGAAAACAAAACCAAGTCAGGACCCAAAACAGATAAGATACAGCATGTAAAGCAGTCCTAGGAAGGGATTAAGTAGATAGCAAGCTGGTGGGACACTAAGACTCTCATTCCTGGGCTCCATCATCTACAGCTCAGCTGGTTCATACAGCTGCTGGCTTAGTCCCTCAGGAGATCAGCCCTGCGGGAAGATTGTATGTCACAAGCAAATGGCGATTGCCCCATGTTATCAGGAAATATCTAATGACTAATTTGGACCCCTTTCCAGATTCAGCTTGGTAATGACATCCTTGGAAGCGGTTGGCTTTTAGCTTGGTCTAAAAAGGAACTTATATGGTCAGCTTAGGGCAGACGCTAATTAGAAACCTTCCCTGGGATCCCTTGAGATCATGGAGGTGGAATCACCATTCCCTCCAGGTTATAGCCACACAAGCCTTGGACTGCGAGTTCCCCATGTGGTTGTCCCAAGGAAGTACCGTGTTCTTTGCACGAAGAAGGAGTTGCCCAGCTGTAGCAAACTGAGGCAATAAGCAGGTAGGATGATGCACAGATAAACCGCTTCAGGTCATTGCAGCTATCGTTGGGAGATCCAGCTCTGAATGGATGAGGGGAGCAGATCACTCATTGTCACTCATGCACAGTCAGATTACGTGTTGTTCTTGGACGGTACACATGAGTAAGGACAGTTTACGTGACAACATTTGGCTTTATGCCTGCATGACTGCTCTTAAGAACTGGCCCATCAGACTCATTCCACAGCAGTTACTGCTGAGGAAATTCCAGAAGTCTCCTGGGGTCTGGAGTGTGAAACTGTTTTTAGACATGGAGCAGCAATGTGTGAAACTCTGCGGCCAGATTTCCCTCAGAGCCGTGTGCCAAGAAGAGCTGCAGTCAGAGAGGTCGCAGACATGCTGCAATGCAGCAGATGGTACAGAGCCTGGTCCTCTGAGTCAGTACTTGCACAAACAGGCCTGGAACAAGGGAAAAGGGTCTCTCTGGGATGATTTCAACATGCAAGACCATCTGCCTGAGCAAGGCATTGTACCTGCAGACTTCAGATTGCTTCCATGGGAATATGAGTAGGGTCTTTTCCATCCAGATGACAGCAGCAGCAAGGCTGAGCTGTGGAGGAGCTCCCTTTGCCCTGTCCCTTCACTTCCTTTGGCACATTTCCTTTAGCAAGTATGGTAAAGATAGTGAGCAGACAGCATCACTTTAGAAAGCTGAGTTCTTCCCTGCCTGCTGCCCTATCTCTTTCATTATAGATAAGTTTGCCATGTACTGAGTGCAGATGGTACAGATAGAATCATGGAATGGTTTGGGTTGGAAGGGGAGCTTGAAGATCGTCTTGAATTAAGTTTAAATTCGTTATTGTGAGTGGTGGTGTCGGTGTAGCTGGGACAGAACTCACCCCAATGTTTGTATTTGCCTCACTGAAGGTCCCATTCAGCCACCCACCTTGCCTGTGCTCTTTAGCAGAAGCTGCTGTGTGAAGATACTCCAGGATTCTGTGATTCTGTGAAATTTCTCAGTGTCCTTAGCGTGGGTCTCGGGGTTACTGGGGCACAGAAAGCAGTCCCAGCTCAGGCAGGCCCCGAGTAGGTACATAAAGAGAATAAACCACATGGCTCAATCGCCTTCACATTATCCAGTCCTTAATTCATTACGTGCAGGAAGTGATTTGGCTGCTTTGTTGCAGACTTTGGCTGTGTGCCTTTCCACAGCAGGTATGTATTTGGCTTGGCACCTGTAGTGGGAGCTGGTCACTGGCAGCAGGCCCAGGAAAACTAAAAGACAATTAAACAAGAGATGTCTCACTTCATCAAGTGAGGACTTCTCCTAGCTGCACGAGAATTACTTTGGAGGATGTGTCCCAGATGCAAGTGTAAGGTCAACTTTCATCATGGCCTAGAAACCATTTAACATGGCTAATCTCTGAAGGAGCAGTTGTATTTCCTCCAGGGTTTTGATTAGGAATGATTTATATTCTGATCTGTACGATGTAGAGTCACTGCTACCTAGTATCACTCTCTAAAGTCAGAGGGTATGTACTGCTGATAAGCTCTCATCTTCATTATGTTACCTTTTTCACCGATACCAGTATGTTTCATAGTATTCCCTGTCTGTGACGGGGTACTATTCCCTAACACCTATGATTCCTCCTGTGGATCCAGCTCTGCCATGAAGCACAAACATATTTGCTGGAGGCCGTAACCAAATTTCAAGCTACAGTTTTGTGCAAAGTTTGTTTTATATCTATCAGATGTTTTATTTCCTCCAATTTCCCTGTGTGTTTCTCAAGTTTTGAACTGCTTCCAGTCCATATGCCCTTGAAAATAATACCGGAAGATGAAAGAGATAGAAGTGTCCTGTTGTTCAACTTGTGTCATGGAGAATCCAAACACTGTTTTGCCAGCTGCATTGTGGCACACGTCACACATTGTTGTGTGCTTATTTCTGTGATACCTTTTGAGATGTGAAAATTCCCATTTAAAATCATGATCTATAGCAAAGAATGCTTAGTATTTTCCTGCCTGCCTTCCCTCATCTAACTTTAACATTCAGGAGCCCTTAGGTCCTTCTGTTTTCCTTCCACGGAGTTAGAGGTTCTTTACCTGTGCCCACTGCTGAGAATCAGAGCGTGAACATGCACACTGTTGATAGCTGAAAGGAATATGTTTGTATTACTGAAGCATTACCTTGGCAAAAAGAATGGGTTGGCTCTGAAATGAGTGTGTTTGGCAATCATTTCTCTGTTTCTCAGTTTCAAGTGCCAACTTTTCTGAGATCACTGAGGGGACTGCAGGGTCTGTAGTTTCACTGTCCCCTAACTTAGTGGGACTCCTGGACATACAACAATTCCCAAAAATTGACTGGCTGGTGGTGGGCTCACTGGTTCTGGTATTTTACACCTAACATATAAGGACAGGAGGGGCTTTATTTTGAGTTTGGGACCCAATTGTTTAAGCAATTTGTTCTTACCTCTGCTGAGGGGGAAGAATCTCTAGGCTTTTTGGTGGCAGGCATGATCCTGGACAAAGATTACAACTGTGTGACTCCTTCCACCCCCACATAGTTGTTCAGTTGATAAGCCTTTGAGGTCATCACAGCTTCTGAAAGGCAGAAAGAGCTCCTCTTGACCTTACCAGCAGCAGAAAATGCTCTTCATCTTATGAACTGCCGGCAGGCTTTTGCCCTTGGATCTGTGTGATCTTCAGGAGCATCCCTTTATTCAGCAGACGGAGCAGATTGCTTGCTGTGGGCTCTTAGGTCCTGCAGACAGGTTTTGTGCTTGCTGGGGCACATCTTGGTTGTGTGGTTTGCACATGAATTCAGGTATAACTATACTGATTTCTGGCTCTAACATCTGACAGCAGGACTTAAACCTTGCCAGTGCCTCACGCAGACGTGATATGGCATATCCTCTAACAGCCACGTGTTGTTCCCTTAGTATTATGGGAGATATATGGGAGAAGTGAAATAGAATCACTGATATGCTGCCAGTGGTGGATAGAAATACCTGGGTCTCCCCAGGGAGCATGACCAGGAGACTGATTTTAAAAACATGGGGTTTTTTTCAGTTTGAAAACGTAAACCCATATTTTCAGTTCAAGCTGAACAGCTCATGTGCAGTAAAATACAGGTCCCCTATTGGGACATTGTTAACTACGGTGAAGTCTTTACTTCCCACAGGGACTCCTCAAAGAAGCTGTGCAAACAAAGTCCTCCTATCCTTGTACGTTTAGCCCAATAACAAAGATTTCACTCAACTTGGAAATGAGCTGTCTGGAAATAAATACATAAAAATTTCTTCCATCTGCAAATAGTTGGAAGTAAAGAAAATATGAGTCTCTTAAAAAATGAACTATTGACCCAATAAAAAAAACGGTCCAAGGCCCCACAATCAACATTTCCCCCAACGTGGCTTAAGGCAATTTCAGTTTTCAGACTCAGTGGAGCTGAGTAATTTTCGGGGGTGTGCTTTGGATAGTTGTGGTCTTTTGGTTAAAGTGATGACATCAGTAGGGAAAACAGTGACACGAGACATCTGACCACAAGAAAATGGGAACACTGATCGGAATCATCACAAAATCTTTGAAGTCTTCTCTCATGAGATCCAGGCTTTAATCCTGTCTGTTGCTTTCATGGTTGTGTTGCAATGAAGAAAAAATTAGGAAGTCATACGTGACTTATACCCTAGGAGACACTGAAGCTGCCATCACAGGGAACACTTTCTTACAGCCCTTTGAGTGCCATGTGCAGGTTCAGTCTTCAGCATACTTGGACTGTGTAGTAAAATGAATTGCTTTGTTCCTGGCAACAAAAAATGGCTGCTATTTGTTGAAAGGAAGGAAAAGTAATTCTGATGAATTTGCTTAATTGTTAGTGAATTATCCAAAATAGCCTACAAAGCAGCAAGAGCGACATGTATCCTTTCAGCTTGTTATAGGGAGGTGTTTAGAGAAGGAAGCGTTTGGAGGAAACACACTGATAACGTTTTTGGTAAATGTGATCACCACTGAGGTTACTGTAGATGGTTCTCTTTCCCATTATCTTGTATTTCTTTCTTTTTTTTTCTTCCTTTTTTTAAATTTCCAGAGAGCATGACTTCAAATCACACAAGGTACAGGACTATGCCAATACATTGTGCTAAAAGTTGTGACAGCAAACATGAGCAAAGCATTTTTTATTTCTTAAGAATTAAAAAATTAAAATTGCTAGTGAGTGCTGATGTCAGGAGTAAACTGAGGTGGCAGGAGAGTAAGCAAGCGAGAGGCATTCTCTAGAAAACAGACTACTGAAAAAAAGCAACGTTTGATTTAATTGAAATTCATCATTTTTACTTTTGGCTTTCTTCTAAACAGTGAAAATCCCCATAGAATGAAATTAATCAGGACACTGACTGAAAAGAATAATTTCACTTCACTCCAAATACTGTTTTGCTGCAAGCTAAGATTAGTTTAATTTAGTTGAAGTTTTCCATTAACATTTGAATACATTCTTAAATTTCACAAAATCATTGCTTTCTAATGAAGTTTTTTGGTTTGTTTGAATCCTCATTTTTCTAAGGGAGCATTGTTCCATCAGCAGACTTCACATTTGGATGGCCCTGGCTTGTATTCCCGGTACACACACCATTTGAAACAAACTGTACAGGGTACTTTTCACTCATTTTCTTCTTTTTTAAATAGTCATTTTAATGTCGGAAGACATTGCATGCTCTCCTTCAAACTTTTCTTCAAGCAGGAATAGTATTGTGAGAATTTTTCAACACAGAAACGACTGTAGCATTTGGCCTGCCAACAGGTCAGGTGCGTGCAGGTAGATTGACAGCTCTTTCCCCTGTTTCTTTGTCAGTCGAGTCTCCTGCTGACTTCGGTGAAAGATTTGCGTATGCAAAAAACACTTGGGTTTCCCTTGGCGTTAACAAGGAATGGGGTGAAGCTGCAGTGTTGAATACGAACCAGCTACAACAAAGCCTGTTTTCTTCGGCTCTTTTTATTGAAATTGTGTTCACGGTGAGCAGTGCTTACGTAAATTGCTTCTCTTTCACAGAATGATGGGCTTTGCTGTCAGAGGTGAGGTACCAAACAGAGAAGAAAGCAGAAAATGAGGAGCTGATAGAATTTTGACTACAGGGATGCAGTAAGTCAGCAAACGTATTTTTATTGGCTTCATTACTGGTCTGCTGCTGGCAATGTCTGGCTCAGCAATGAACAGGCTGGGTGGCTGTGCACTCCTTTGGTGGTTATTGATAAGTCAAACACAAAGCTTTCAAAGAGTCAGGTTTTTTGGCAAGTCATTTGCTCTTCACTGTTTGTATTGGGCGACTAAGTGCCTTTCACACAAAGGTCTGACACCTGCACGGACAAGCTCTTACTTTTCAGTAAGAGCAATGGATGGCAGGTGGTGTTTCAAGTTCTGCTCTTTGGTCCTTTTCTGGGCTTAGAATAACTTGCTATTCCTTTAATTTTTACTTTTGCAAAAGCCTGACCAAAGGGAGAACAGAAGTCACTCATCTGTCGCAGATGATTAATTAACTGCTGCTATAGCAGGGGGCTGTGCTTTCCTGAGTGGCTGTGAATAGCTACTGGCTTTCAGTTAGAAACCTTGCCTTTTAACTGCACTGTAATTGTTTCATCTGTGCCTGTGTATTGCCCCCACACAGTGGCTCATTCTCACACATTCTTATTCCTTCAAGAAGTTCTGCATCAAGTAAAAAAAGCCCGTGTAGTCCATGCTCTCATTCGCATGTCCTGTCTCACTGTTCATGAAATCTGCCACCGATGCTTTAGACACACTTCACACAGAAATGGTATTGCAAGCTTTTGCAATTTTATTGACATTTTGGCTTTAGCACAAGAGTTGAATTCTGATTCTGCTGTCTGCTTGCCAATTTGTCGAAAGTGTGGCCTTGAAAACAGAAGAGGAAAAGTAGAATTGTCAGTATTTTTGAAGTCTCCTAAATTCTGTGCAAACATGAAATATATGTCTTTAATAAAAGAGTCAGGCTAAGAGGGTGGACTTATTCATTTGCTTCTCTTATGAGCTATGAAGCTTTCATCTTTCTGGAAAATTATTTCAAGGAAAAAGCTAGAAGTCATGAATCTTAGGTGTGCAGTGTGAATGTTACTTCAGTGCTTAAAAATTTTTTTTCGAATTCTGGCATTTTTTATTTAGCTGAGTCAGAAAAGCTGCTTAACTCTCCTTCTCAAGAACTAAAGGCTCATTTGGAGGTAAATTGATTAACTGGGTCCAGATGTGCTCTCAAAACAAGCCACTTGCCTAATGACCACTTCTTTCCACAGATTTTTATAAGGTGTCTATGTATGAAAAAGTTTTCTGCGAAAGATAAAAAGATTATATTTTCCCCCATTTACCTGTCTTCTAGTAAGGAATAGGAGAAATCGACAGACTGATACTGGAGTTGCCATTGTGCACTTTGGGTGGTGCAGTCTTACTTCACACTTCTGCTAGAGTCCTTGGCTGAGTGCAACCCTTTTCTTTCAAAAAAATATTGATCATGTTCCTCGTGAATTTGAACTTTCATGGAATAAGGTAATTGGACCTGTCAGAGATTGATGCTTGTTAAAACAAATTGTATTTGTTAATGATGCAAAGTTACTCAGCATAGCTCTGTTGGAACCTGCCTGCAGAAGGTTGCAGAGATGTCATGCTGCTGCCTGTTTCACTAAAGGGTAGAGGAAACAGTATCAGTGAGCCTGGTTATCCCTTTAACCTTCCAGGTTCTTCCACAGAATCTCCCTCTCCAGAATTCCCCGGGAATCGTGAAGTAGTCTTTGCACTGACTGATACCAGTGATTGTTACTAGAAGTAATTTAACTGCAGGTAATATAAAAGTCAATTTTCATGACAGTTTTCAACAACAGAGATCTCAGGCTTATTTTTATAGGTGGCAAAATTCTTGTTTCACTTGTGCACACAGAAACAAAATGCCTATTTGCTGACCCCCAAAGTTTCCATGGAAGTTCGTGTAATTTCCAAAGCATCCATTTCCTGTAGAGTTGCTCATGATACCTGGTTATTAACAAGAATAAATGCTTGAAACAAATCTGCAATATAAAGTCAGTCCTATGCGTAATTTTCCTGGGGAAAATGGGATTTTCCCATGTTATGTGATAAGAACATAAGAAATGCAATCATTTTAGAATGGGAAGCAGTCCATAATCAGAAGCGAGTAAAGCATGGATCATGCATTTGTCACCCAACAGAAAACCAGGATGTTTATATTAGCCAGTAATATGTGCACGTTAGCCAATATTCAGCACAGACAGAGAAGTTGAGGCCAATAAACTCATGTTTGCATTCTTTGTTCTTCTAAGGAAGAGTTAGAAGTATTTTTCAGGGACTTTCCAGTATTTCTTTCAATGACTTCCTCTATTCTTTGCAGTGTTTATACACTGGAGAGAAATATACTTTCATTATTACAAGGACAGTAACCATGGAAACTTGAGCGGGCAAATTGCAGTTCTCCATACAAGAGCAGAACTCCAGCAACCAGGCATGGGAAGGCAAGTTTGAGGATAAGGAAATGACAGGAGGTCATTGCTTGGTCAGTTGGTAGTTGCCACTTCTCCTGCCCCCAAATGAACCTGTTGGTGAAAGAAAGAAATAAAAGTGGGTTGAAAGGAAGGTGAAGTAAGGGGCCAAGAGAATAGCGGAGGACAGAAACGACATGTAAACACCTCTGATGCATTTCATGGTGTGGAGGGCAGTGAAATGAAAGGAAGGTAAGGAACGCGCACAGCAGCTGTAAAGCGGAATGCTCTTCTGACAGTCTTGTAGAAGGACAGTTTAGATGCTAAATGAAGTGACCAAGGGGAGCAGAAACTTTCATGAGACTGGGAAAAGGAGGAGATGGACAAGAACACGTAGTTAGCTGCAGTGAAATCCCAGGGTCCATCCTTTCACTGTGGTGCAAATGTCCTGACCCTTAGTCACCCCCTGGCCAGCTGCCTGCTGTGTTACACAGATGTGCACATGTACGCACACACAGACACTGACTGCACAGTCTGCATTCTTCCAAAGGGTGCAGTTTTCCCCCATGGCTTCTGCATGGCCTGATAGCTGGAGGGCAACAGGGCACATTGTTTAGAGTTGAAGTGGCAGAACTCCTCAAACTGATGCCAAAATAACAGTGGTGAAGGAGAGGACCAGCATCAATCTTACTCAAAAGGGTCTTCAAAAAGAAGCAAGCCAGAGACAGCTGTCTTGTTTTCTGATCACAAACTTACCCAGCAAAAATCCTTCTGCTGTTTTATTACTATCTAGATTGTAGATAAAAGTGTGCATCCCTCAAATAAACAGTTATACTCTAGTTAAAAGGAATAGGCTTTAAACTTATGCCCTTTCTCTCTTACTCTCTATTTCCTTTTGGAAGATTTTTGAGAGAGGCAGGCATCATGTGTTCAGCACACTGCATTTCACGGATCAGAATAGGAAGCAGTTGTTACACCAGGACAAGTGCTTGCTATTTGGGCACCCAAAGTAAAGGTCACAAATTCCCATTTTGATGATCAAATAGCGGCCTTTTGTTCCAGTAAAGATTTACAGTGGTGGGGCTGGTGTGGACACTAGCAGTGTTTAAGCATCTGGGGGCAAAACTATTTTATCTGCAAGGTAGTTAAAGAAGGGGCCTTGCCTTGCAGCCCCCAGTCCCCATGGGTTGGGAACAGCCTGAAGAGAGGAGAGTGAGCCATTTACCCCACCCTAAGAGTCTCTTAGTGTAGTCAGGAGTGCCAGGTTACCAGAACAGGAGGAGTTATGCAAGTTAGCATGGACTTAAAAATTTTCATTTCGGTTCCAGAAATCAGGCTGGCAAAAATAAAGCATAATTTCCAAATAAAGCAAATGAAAAGTTAAAAGATCAAACAGATAACAAATGGATTTTTTAATATAAAACTTTTAATAACACGTTGATAGGAATAATTACACTCTCACAATCAAACTCTGTGTATGTAAAATGCAGTTTTTTCTATTAGCTGATGGAGTAGCTAATTAGGTATACAATCCAGCACAGAGTAATGAGATTGTGAATATTTCTTCAGAAATGAATAGCAGGAATGAAAAATCCAGTAGAAATTAAATAAACTGTAATTATTTTCTCTCTTACATAGAAACTACTCAACAAATAAATACATTTATAAATACCATGGAAATCACAATACATAAATACCAAATACAGTCTTACACATTCTGTAGGTTAGGTTTTTCAAGTTAGGCATTACAGTTCACAGTCTGGCCACAGGCTGACCGTGGTTCAGGAAGGTGTTGTTGACACAACATACTGGTGCACTCCAGGGGAGCAGGAGGATTCATCAGTTTGCTGGTGAAGTAGCAAAATTATCAGGCTTACTGTAAATAAGCTGTGCTGCAGGTGCATTGCACCTCACTGCGTGTGTTTGGCTAAAGGGGCTGCCAAGGGTTCTCAATCTCCTTCAGCAAACCACTTTTCCTTCAGTGTCATGGGCAGTGTGTCCCATGGACAACACTGACCATTGTGAAAGACTTCCTTAAGTACACACAGTTAAATAAATAGATAAATAAATAAAACCATCCATAAATAACATCATAACACTGATGCAGGATGTGGAAGATGGTCCAGTGCTTGAATGATGCTTTTCCCAATATTTCCCTTGACAGAGGAGAAGGAGCAGTTCCCAGGTTTTTTTCTGTCCTGGCGTTTCTTAGAGAGGAGAGTCAGAATTTTGTTGAGCCCTGTTAAGAGATGAGGGAAGAGGATAATTTAAAAGATGATTCAAGACAGTTACCACTGCTTAGCATTGCACAAACAGTTCAGGGTGAGGGGTCTCTTTCCAATTCTTTGTGCTGTCTTGAAGCACAGGAAGAATAAAGATGTTTTGAAAGCAGCTACTGAAATCCCAGGGTGTGCATGTCTGGTGTCCAGCTGGGAAACCTCTGCAGCACGAGCTTCTGCAGTTACTCACATCAAGAACCTCATTAACTCAAAAATAGCAGCTGAGTAAGGGGAAGATGACTTTTTTTAAGCCTTATTTTTCAAAGGGAGACAAACACATCTGTGTTTCTCTCCCTGCAGATGGAGTTGCTGGTACTCAGAGGTTTAGTACTGACATATCAGCTTGAACAAGGACCCTGCTGCACAGTCAGAAAAACTAAGACTGATTCTGTAATTAAGCAGGAAGCTTCCCTGTTCTTTAAATCTGATTAAGAAAGAATGGGAAGTATCACTATGGAAGCCTACAAACCAGCTTTTTCTGGGAGGTTTGCCACTCAACTGCCCAGATAGATAGGGAATGGGACTTACCTGGACAAAATTGCCTTTACAATCAGCTGTACCCAGGGAGCAGTGGGCTCCAAGCACACCTCTCTGCCGTCCTTCAGAGTAGCTCTGCAAAACAGGGAATAAAGAAAAGTCAGGAAACTACTACACGGATTTGTTTTACTCACAGAATGTAATCTTGCTTTTTTAGACCAGATAGTATAAATTCATCCCAATTATCTAGGTTAGACATGGCTGTTTTGCTTCATGTGTTACACAGCTGAGGAGACCAGAACCATCCAGAATTGTGTCTCTGTGTCTGCTCTCAAAGCAGTCACACATTCCCAAAACTCTTTCGCAGTATACATGAATACTTGGTTTGGATTTGTTTACATTAGTAAAGCTTTCTTACACAGTGATTGAAACCTCCAGTGGTAAAAAGGTGTTTGAGCAGAATAACGATTTTAACATTTTAGTGCCCTTGTGCTGTTCAGACCAGGTTAGGCTGGTTCATCGTTTTCCTAAATCTGCTTGTTGGAACTTAATTTTTCTCCTTGAGACTGCCTGCCTAATAAATGCAGGATTGAACCTACATCATTACCCTGTGTATTAAGAACTGACAAGTCCATGAAATTCACATTCTACTACTAGAAATATTTAATATGTCTCATGACAGATAAACAATGATCAGTTCAGAAACATGTAAGGTCATAGAGATGGTGAAAAACATGGTGTTTCCCTTAAAACCCTCCCTCTCAAAATAAAAACCAAGCCTAGCTGCATGAGGCCAGTGTGCTGACTGTGGTACTTGTGGAGCCTAAAAGCCCCACAGCAGTGGCAGCAGTGCAGGGGAAGAGGAAGGAGCCTCTTGCAGAGCTACTTACATGACTTCAACATTCTTGCAGTGGGGGCCGCTCTGTGTCAGCTTCACATCTTGAATGGATTTCGGGGGAATGAACTTGGAATGAGTGGCTATGCACTGGCACCGGAGTTCGGTTCCCATCCTTGCCAGGGTCCTACCTGTGAGCAGAAAAGGCAGATCAGTGTTTGACAGGTGGTCTTATGGTCAACATGTCAGACATAAAGCACAGCCGCTCTATTGTAACAACATTCTCAGTTAAAACATTGCATTCGTCCAAGCTGCCTAAATCCTCATGTTATAGGGAGGGTTGGTTACTTAGGTTTCAGGGGAGCTGAAGCCTAAGTACATTGGAAACTAAATTAACAAATCTTTTAAAAATGAACCCACATCTTTTATGGTTACTTGTAGTGACTGCACTGTATAGTTAATTGCATTGTTTTAGTATCTGGATCAAAAAACTTGGCCACTCTGCAGAAGACAGAGCCCTAGATTTGTTCATTAATTGGAGGTTTGCCCATGCTTCTGTGTTCATATTGTTTGCTCTCCCTTTCCAACTGAGTATTACTTGCTTGAGGCAGCATGGTCATGAAGCAAAAAATATGAGATGATAAACTGTTCTTTGTGTGGGAAGGGAGAGCAATGTTAAAACACTTCAGAACAAAAATCAGTCTCTAGCCACAGGAGAACCTGTCTCTAGCCACATACACTTCAAGTAACAGGAACAAAGCAAATGCAAGTTGCATCCCTCAAATATTTCCCACAAGATGTCAGTAACTCTTCAGTCCAAGGTCTACATGGTAGATTCCTGACTGAAGAGTGGTGCTGAAAATCTCTCAAAAGAGACTAATTAAGTGAGACAAATAGAAAGCTACTCTGCAAGGACAAGTATCTCTGTTGAGGACTGGGCAAAAGGGGACTCTGGGAAGCTTTACTTACCTTGAGACACAGCTGCTGAGATCAGGAAAAGAGCCAGGATAGCCACGAGTTTGCCGTTCATGGCTGGACAGGAGTTTTTCGCTGGGTTTTTTAGGTCTAGTTCTGTGAGCTTGAGTCCCAGAGGATTGTTGGTTCCTGCTGTGTGTGAGGATTGTTGATTCCTGCTTATATACTGTTTTGTGCCCAGGCTCTGTACTCTGCTGGCACGGAGATTGCGTTAGAGGAATTTCCCAGATGCAGTAAAAATGAGTCACATGACTGTTGTGAAACTTCTTCTTAGATGACAAGGAATTATTCTGAGGATAATGATACAATGTATTAATTTATTAAAATATGTCTATGATAGTCACACATTCCAATTATTTTGGTAGACTTGTACATTTTGTGCTTTTTCTAAAGCACATCCTTATTTAATTATATAACTTTAGGATGTTTTCAGTTACATTTATGTTATCACTTTTTATTATTTTCTTCAGGATTATAACTGTTCTTTGTAGACATGTCAGGTCTATACTCGAGATACTAAATTTCTTATTCCCACTTACGGTGACAGCTTCTGCTACCTGATATAGGCCACCAGAGTGGATTTCAGGCAGTGCTGAAATTACTGAGAATCTTTTGACTGGGTCAGGATTTTATCTCAGCACTGTTTTGATGTAAAGGATTTTCATTTTAGTTATTTTTTTTCCTCTCTTCAAGGGCATGATACAAAGTAAAGTCATCACTAATTCTTTGTGTCTAGTAAGGAATTGAGGCTGCAGTATTCAAAGCTTTCTGTGGGAAGCAGATACTGAATTCTGAATGGGTTTGAAAAT
This sequence comes from Edolisoma coerulescens, assembly GCA_013397115.1. NCBI lineage: Eukaryota > Metazoa > Chordata > Aves > Passeriformes > Campephagidae > Edolisoma > Edolisoma coerulescens. The sequence goes on from VWZW01004131.1 coordinate 73,745, forward strand.
CATGCCTGTACTTTTCATGTTACACATGTTAATGAATGATAAACAGAGGAAGCTCTATATGCAAACTGAACAGCATGACCTGCTGAACACAACTGATTTTGTCTCCTCGGTAAGTCCAGGCATTTTTAATAAGTCTTTTCTGAAATATTTTTCAGTGACGGAAACCCCAGGTCTTGGCAAAGGGATGCAATGGTGAGAGTTACGGCACTGTACAGACTTTTCTGTTAGAGAATCTTGTTGCATGAATGCTGAGCATTTATTTGCTGTGGCTGGGGATAATACCTTGCAAGGGAGACAATTCCAAGGGAAGATGGGCTCAAATGCTGAACTTTGGCTTTAATTAATTAATTAATTGTATTTTTAAACTCAGCTGGAATGTGTGTGATTAGGAGAAAGCCTTCTGTTTCAGTGCAGTAAAAACATCATCCTTTTGAGGTGATGACTTTTCCTGCTTATCATCTTCAAATTCAAAGCTTTGTGTTTTTGGGATCTGTGGATTGATAGAGGTACTTCTCCCCAAATCTGGGGACTTCATAAAAACTCAATCATCTTAAGCATGTGTAAAGCATTGTAATTTATTTACAGTAAGAATTTAATAGCTTGCCCACAGTTTATTATAGTTTCCTGTGTACCACTTGTCATTAACTTGATAAAAGGAACTTTGTGGTAAAAATTCATTTGTTTGCCATCACTATGTGAGCTGTCCCAGGAAAAGATCCAGCAGTTTTGTCTCTCCTACCTCTTACTGAGTATTGAGTTGACAAAAGATACTGATTCTGACTCCTGATGGTGCTGCTTCTTAGTTGTGTCTCTTGGAGAACTTCAATGAAAAATACGTTTAGTTCTCTGATGGTGTGAACCAGGAAAGGGTTTTGCCAGGAACTTAGGGTTATGTTTTATTGTTTATGTTGTATTACGATGTATATGTTGTGTTATATTAATGTGTGGTTTCACTGGTGTCAGACTGTAGATGTTGGAGTTTTAACCTGTTTACTTGGAAGGAGGTTTTGCTGATTTTTTTTTCTTCTGATTTCTCTCTGTATCTCCACATATGTATGCACTGAGGTTAATTAACATTTGATTAGAGATCCTGCTTTTCTTAGTTACTATTTACAGCCTTACTATATAATTTTGGGGTGTGCTGAAATGTTATTAATATCTGAGGGAAAAAAAGAGAATTCCCCTTCAAATTCCCGAGTGAAATCAGTGAGTGCTTGTGCTCCTGACCACGAGGCTCAGCTATTTCCTGCGTGTGGCAGTAAACAATCCGCAGAAATCCCCAGGGCAGAAGTGAAGCCAAGAGCCTGCTCCACCTATGATAAGCCCTACCCCTGAACTAAGAGTGAGTGTCTGTCTGAAAGAGCAGGATGTTTGTAATGGAATATAAATCCACTATGTTTTCTGAGAGCTGGAGCATCTCCTCTCCCTCCACCTTTTTGCCGATGTTACAGTTTCATTGTGACTGTGTGAAGGGAGAGTAAGAGGGACAATTGAGGCATGAAAAGGTTGCGGAATGAGATCAAGCCCAAAGGCCAGGCACTCCTAAGCTGCGTTTCTGGGAGTGCCGTGTTTTGCCCAAGTTCTCCTTACATCCCTTCAACACTTTGCCCAGGCTCTCATCCAGGCTTTTGTCATGGGAACTGCAAATCCATTATGCGATTCTGGCAACTTGTTTTCCTGCCAGCCATCAGAGATGACTTGTGCAAATGGAATTGCTGCTCCTTTTGAAGGATCGCGTCGCTGAGTGAGCTGATACTGCCACGAGCAGAGCCTTCCATGCTAAACCCTGTTAAAACCACGCTGGCAGTGAACAAAACAACACTTACACAACAGTCTGATTACTGAAAGACTGGTGAAAAGGAAGCAAGTATCTCCCGTGCCTGTGTTCTAAGGCAGGATATAGCTTGTGCTCTCCATGTTGCAGGATGGAAACTAGTGGTTTGTCATGACTCATCACCTTGTCTAATGAGCACAAAAGTCAAAAGGGCATCTTTTAGGATCTCGATTGGGATCCGTTAGTCTTTGTATGTAGCAGGATGCCCCTGCACAAGGGACTCAATAAGGGGAATTCAGGTGTACTGAAGCTGAGCTTCAGTCCATTACTGGTTTGAGTCACTCCAGTTCCAGAGGAATGGTCCAGCTCCTGGGCTGATAAAGTTACTCCAAGAAAATTAAGAATCTGTCTTGTTTTAGGCAAATTCCAACCTCTCCCTTGAGAAGTTGTGCACACAAGACCCAGAGGCCCAGGAAGGAAAGCTTTTGCTGGAATGAGGGTTCAGCCTGTCTGTCAACTCCTGCCTCCTGTGTGTCCTCTGTTCCAGCTAGTCTTGTTCCCAGGGAAAATCTCACTCTGTTTTCTGAAACCACCTCCTTTTCCCCACAAGGGCCTTGGCATTCACCTGCCATTCTACTTGAGCTGCAGAGAGCTGCAGGGACAAATATAGGAGCTGGGAAATAGTCGCTTCCGCTGCTCAGAAGCTGTGCCCAGTGTTGTGCAAACACTTGTGGAAGTCTGCAATGAGGCAGAGCTTAGGGAACAGATACGTAAAAAGCAAAATATCTCCTAGACATCAGAATTGCTATAGGAGGAAGTGATAGCAGGGAAAGGAGAAAGGCTTAGGTCAGCTTGTGGGGTTTTTCAAACTTCAGTGTTTAAATAGAGACGGTTATGTAGCCTTCGTCAGATCACAGCAAGTGCTGGACTTTCCTGAATCTCTCTGGAATCACAAAGTAGCAGTAGGGCTTTTAAGTTGATTTGCCTTTTAATACATGTTTTTATAAAAACAGCAGTATGCTATTGCATATTTATTTTTTATATATATTTCAGCTCTGCTTGAAAAAAGTCAATTCTGTATTGTAGCTTTCACTTAAAAAATTGTTGTGGATTAAATGAAATGTTTAATTTGCTCCAACTCAATATGCAAATGTATTGGAAATATTAATATAAGGTATCTAGTAATATTAGAAAAGGATACATTAATATTATTTGTAGTGTTAACGTAAAATACTAGAAAATATTAACAAACATACATACTACAAATAAAAATTTGTCTACCTAGTTTGAACAGAAGAGATACTAAGTCCACCTAGAGAATTGGCAGGCACCAGCACCTGGGCTATACCTGCCTGTAAGGCTGCATTTATTGCTTACTTGCATTTGCCTCTCATCAGCTCGGCCGGAAGCATTTTCTGACTATGCAAGTAAGACTTGGAAGTGGCAGGAGGAAATGCATGGTAAGTTTTAAGAAGTTTGTGCCAGGAACTTTTGATTAAATTAGAAGTGGTCAGTGGCCATAACACACGTCACACCTTCATCTCTGACTCTTATAAGTGAGATCTGTTTGGCATAAAAGCTGTAATAGGTAAACTTGATGATCCAATGGATCTCAAGCTGCTGGACAGGTCCAATCTTACTGCTTACCAAAACCTGGTGGTGCAACAGCAGGAAGGAAGAGTGGATGTGTTCGGTCAGCTCATGGACTCAGATCTGAGTCCAGAGCTGCTTTGGTGAGGGGGCTGCGGATGGTCAAACCTCAAAACCCAAACCCCACCCTGGAGCTCATAAGATTGAACCCCTCCGGGCATTCATGGCATTTTTGAGTCCTCCGTCACTCTCACCATGTATGTCTAGTGTGATGATTGCTGCTAGAATCTGCACTTCAGTGCTTTCTGCCTCAGAAATTAGATTTGTATGGCCAGCCATAAAGTGTGAAGCAAATCCCTAAGACAAAACACCTTTTTGACTGTAGAAAGAAATCAACAGTAAATCGGTGGGAATAACATTAATATTTAGTCATATAAGCATTCCCTTGGACCCTGGAGAAACAACACAGAATAAATATGTAAGCTGCAAAATCCTTTTGTAAAACAAAAATTGTGGTCTATTAGGGCATCAGGTAGAACATGGTGCTAATAATGCCAAGGTCATAGGTTCAATCCCCATATTGGCCTTTCACTTAAGAGTTGGACTCAATGATCCTTCTGGGTCCCTTCCAACTCAGACTAATCCGTGAACTAACATGAGAGAAAAAAATTGACCAAATATTTTCTATTATATTGAAATAAATAATGTGTTTTCTTCAGAAATATGGCTTCTAAATTTCTTTTGGTATATATGTATATATGTGTCTCTCTGCCTGCATCTTCCTGTCTGTGAGTAGAAACTACAGCCCAACAAATAGAAGTAACACAGATGATGTAGTATCTCTATTTTTAGCTGCTCCCTTCTGAAAGCCGTGAACTCCCAGTCTTTACCCCGAGGCTGGCAGTGACTTGGAACTGTTGATGAGGCAGGAGGTAGTTTAGGTATCAGCCCATGCTTGCCTGCATCTTCCTTACACGCAGTCAAATACCATTTAGCTAAAGTCACTTTTAAACACTCTTCATTCCCTGATCTGATATTCCTATCATACACCTAGCATCATCCTGAGATCTCTCCTGTGTGCTGATGGTCAGCCTAGAATATCTTTCTTTTATAGGAGCTTTGTAATTTTTGACTATGTCAATCACTTTGGCTACTTCCTGCAGGGAATTTCATCTGGTAGTTTGTTGCCTAATCAGTGAATCTCCTAAGGTCTTTCTGCAGTTCTTTATAGATGAGCCTTATTTTCACATCATCATTTAGCATCATCAGAGTACTTCAACTCATGGCAAGTGACGTTCCCAGACCCCTTGTGGGACTGCGAAACCAAACAGGACACCACACAAGGTGGTGTAAGAATCCATAGGTGATGTCCCTTTATCAGTAAAAGTTGATCTTTTCATTCTGCCCTTCATCTCTATGTGTTCACCTGTTACTTATCCATTTCCAAGACACGTTTCTTAGCCTCATTATTTCCAGTGTTTAGTGAGGGCTGTGAAAGGATTTCAGAAAGACAATTTGACTCTACCTATGAGACCTGCCACATCCATTGTCTTGTGGTCACCTTCAAACAACTGCAACAAGCGTGTGAGAGACAACTTCCTTCAAAGCTACACAGATGCTTCCTTATTATGTGTTTATTCATGTGTTTGCTAATTGTATCCATTCTGTTTCTCCTTTAAGTAAGGCCATTTAGGGGTAACTAATTTCATCTTGTTTATTCTCATCCTTACAGCACTAAAACACTTTCATTAAGCTTGAAATCCTTGATGTATCACAGACAGAAGTTTAGAGAGTGAGACAGCAAAGGAAATAAGATCAATCAGCCACCATCTCAGGGAAAGAAAAATAATCAACTGTAGTAATGTAGCAGAGGGGGCATTCTCATCAGAAATGGTGGCATTCTCAGCAGCCATGTTTTCTCTCATTTCATATGCTTGCAGAAATCCAAGGTTTATTTTTCCTTGACTTTTCTTTGACTGGTGACTCAACGTTGTCCCTGGCCCTGTAATTAGATTAAGTATAAAGTGAATTCAGAAATTCCTTAAAGAAACAATTACTATTAATACAAGCTACAGGGAGAGCAATAAGTGCTCACGAATTGTTAATGACTTATTTTTACTGTACCAACCAATTGACATGTGTGTAAAGACAAAAAAACCCCCAAAACTGCTCCTGTGTGAACTGCTCCAATAGAAAGGACTTCCATCTGCCTGTGTGCAAAGCAGGGATTTGACTGTCCCTGTCTACAGCAGTGAAAGCTCTTGGAAATGCCAGCTGCACATCTGAATTATATCCAGAAAGAGGAAGTGAGTCTTTGAGACCTTGATTTTCGGAAGTGTCAAACACACAGAATGTGCTGTCTCTAGCAGAGGTGTAGGGTCATCATAGCCATACCCTTTTGGGTAGTTTAACACACCAGGAAGACATCAAAGGAAACGATTTCACTCCTCAAGCATGTAGAAATCTTGCTTTAGAGAGAACTGATGGAAAGAATTACTAATGCCTGAAGAGGGTGAACATTTGCATGCCAAGAATTTAGGTAGCCTTCTAAAATGAGTTTTTAAGTGCAGGTGTTCTAGTAAAGGAAGCAGCTTACCTGGCCAGCAGAGCCTTTACAGTGAGCCGGATCCAGGGCGCAGTGGGTTCCACGCACACTTCCCTGCCGTCTTTCAGCGTAGCTCTGCCGAGAAAGAAGCAGAGAAGTTAAGGCCAGGTGTGTCCCTCACACCTCTCCTAATGGCTGGAAATTTCTCTTAGCCAGTAGATGAACGATCTGTCTGGTTTTGTCTTATTTGTTTGGGGGTTTTTATGAAGTCAGTACAGGTGTTTATGCTGTAGTCTTATAATGAGCCTAATGAATTTTCTATTTGGTTTCAGTTCTCTATCTGGCCATACTTCAGCAGATCTTTCAGGAACTTAATTATCTCGAAAAGTATTTTTTTGACCAAACCTGGCTTAAATTACCAATTCCTAGTGAGGTGGAACTGGATGCCATGCAATGCTGCACAGAGGGTATGATTGTACAACCATTATTTGCTTAAGAGACCATAGCGAAAGCAAAAAAGCCTGACAGAGCCCTTCTGTTTACTGACTGCACTGATCCAGTTCCTGTGACCAGTTCCAGGAGTGGTTTTAAATGAAGCTTACCGTATCTTTTATTTTGTACCTACATGGAGCGTAATCTAAATTCCCCACTCCTCACACAGGGAAATGCTCCAAGTGCAATTCTGACACAGGAAATAACTTGGGGCCTTTCAAACTTTGCTACATGCAGACCAAGTCAGAGGAAATTGTTTTAATTCATGTCAAGAGGGTCAAGTTTGTATCTTTGATTGATTCTTCATTGTCTAAGTTATTAATTATGCCCTGTGTTGTGGGAATCTGATTCTCCCCTCTGATGTTGGTTGTAAGTAAGATAACAGCAGCAAGAGATTTAAAATACTGTCTGGAAGCTGCTTGTAACATTGGCTGGGAATTAGCTCATTCCTTTGGATATAAGGCCTCATTCCTGATACTTGATGTCCCCGAGGCTTTGCAAGGGAAACATCCTTCCACTCGAAGTACGTAAGTAAATAGGGTGAGTAATGCCTAGTCGGTTCCTCCTGTTGGAAGCCAGATGCTATTTAGGAAAAGTGCTCACATGATTTCCACATTTTTGCAGTGAGGTCCTCTTTGGCTTAATCTCACATCCTGAATAGTCTTGGGAGGGATGAACTTGGAATGAGTGCTTATGCACTGGCATTGGGAGCCTCTTCCATCTGTCTTCCCAAGGGCCTTACCTATGGAACAAAACTCAAGTTATGTCTAGGTACATGGACAGTCTCTTTATTTGCTCCCCTGAGGCAGACTGTATTCCCTCTTGTAGCCTCATTCTTGTTCCTCAGACACTCTGATTTGCTGGATGCTGAGATAAAATTAACTGCATCTGCACAACACAGCAGCTGCATTTTCAGAGCTGTTGGTGTGCAGGTGCATTTGAATTTAAACTTGGATTGCTAAGTTTCTGCCATGATCATCTGCTCATATTCTTATTCTTTCTTGCAAACGGGATAATTCTTGTTCTGTCATCAACCTGCCTACCGAGAATAAAATCACAAACAGGATAAAATTGTGTTTGGAAAAGAAGAGATATATGGACATATTTAGGAAAAAAGGTCCTGTTTTAATTCACTTATTAAAATCTAGAGACAAGCATATATTGTGGCATAGGAATAAACTCATTTGCTGACAGAAGCATATTTTACTCCTGGAAACATCCACAGCACCCTAGCAGGTACAAATTACCCTTTTTAATTCTGAATGACAGTTTACTGAGGATGCACTTCTCTTGCAAAAAGTCATCATGGACATAGCATAAGCCCACCTGCGTTTGCACGCGTATACTTATTAATTGCTTACATGAGTTTTAAGAAACAATTTTCTTACCTTCTGACCCTGCCATTGAGACCAAGTAGAGAACCAAAGTGACAGCAACAGATTTGCCGTCCATTGCTGTGCACGTTTTCTTCTTGACAAAGGTCCCGTTTTGGTGCTGCTTCCTATCAGGTTTTATACCTGAAAGGTGCACTCCCAGCAGCCTGAGTGCTGAGAGGTGGGTTCTGTACTTGCAGGTTTCCTAACACACAAGAGTGTTGCGTGAGAAATCCAAACCTCTGTGCAGTCCATTCAGTGGCACTTCAAACTTCCCTAGCTTTTGCTGCTGTATATTTTCAACTATTTCTTTAAGTTGTTATTGTTATCCATCACTATCTGTTTGCACTTCTTTGGGATATTGGCTTTAACCAACAATGCTGAACTTGCACTTGGAAATCAATACATTACCAGACATCCCTCTGAGCCAAAATAAAGAGACTTTTTCCCTCTGCTGTGAATGTAAAATTTCTGTTCATCTCTTTGCATCATGCTTAAGTGCCTTGTGCAAAAACATTCACCTAGCATAAATACAGGAACTTTTCACCCCAATCTTACACTCTATATTTTGATATGAATCCAATGAAGTTATTTAGCCAGTGTTTTATGAAGGCAAGACACAACTAGTTTCTTTTGTTCTCTGAAAGGATTTTGTCATTTTCAGTTTGGCTAAAAGGATTTAGATGCTTTATTCTGTACTGAAAAGTCTCTTTAGTGTCTCATTAAGCAGGAAATGATGAGTTTAAAATGACTGAGGCATTGTCACCAAAGTCACTTAAGCTCTTCTGAAACTTTCATCTGTTCAGAATGTGAAAGGAGAAAGTATCTGGCAGTAAGGGCTGTAATGATACCTGGTTAAAATAAGCACTTAGGAAATTGCTTGTTTTTCTTTCTAACCTCATGCATTTAGAATAATCACAGGTGTTTAAGACAGCAGATAAACACGTCATAAGCAACTTCTACCAACAAAGAAGAGCAGCCCAGTCTGATGAAGGTAGACACCGAGTCAGAAGGGCCGCAGTGCTTCTATTAGCAGTCTCCAAGAGCACTGAAACACATTTCTGGAGGCATGAGAATGGTTTTTATGCTTCTAAGGAAGCTATTCCATGACAGCACACAGAACAGAGATGTGATGTTTTGTCATTTCCACCCTTGGAATCACGTCTCACCGATGAGCCTACGGAGGTAGGTGCAGATACCCTGCTCGGGGTCCTGCGAGTGCAGCCATTGCTGACATTTTGGACAGCAGAACTGATGAGAAGAGCCCTTCCTTGGCTGTGGTTCAGCTCCCAATAACTTGACTGGGATTTTGCTGGTGGCAAATGTTATGTGTATCTGTCTTACACTAAGACTGGCCAATGCCAGTCCTTTAGGATACACCCCTGATTTTATGGCTGTGCAGATCAAGTGGTTCTTCCCAACCTCTCCCCATTCTTGGCTGATACTTGCGACACCCTTATCTCCAAATTAGACCTCTGAAAGAAGGCAGCTTATAAAAATCCCTCGGGAAACAGGAAGTCTTTAAGTTCTAAGACAAGTTTGAACAAAACCTGTCTCCTTGAGAAACTTCGACTCCTTCCTATTCTGAGGTCTAGCAGGCTGTGCAATGCTGTGCGGTGGGGCAGGGGCAAATATGGGGACAGGGAGCAAAGTGCAGTCAGAATAGTTGTCCTCTTGCACAAGAACTTGCTCAAACACTGCAAAAAACTCCCTTTATGTCTTGCACCTTGAGCAAACATGAGCTGATTGTGCAGAATATGGAGTGGCTCCTTGTTGGAAAAGACCAAACATAAACAAATATCAAAATATTTGCTCAATTTTCCCATTTCTCAAGTGTTCGCTGCTCAAATTTCAACATTCCTCTGTAAATTGCTGTGCCACAGGTGGATGTGAGGCCATAAAATCAGAGTTTGTTTCTTAGGATTTCCCCTGATGTAGTCCTCCCTCCTGACTGGAATTAGGGAGGATGCTCAGTTACTTCCTTAATGTTTATCAGATTTCCCCATTTATTTAAGTTAATGAAAACCCTTGTTCATTGCCATGTTCTCAGCTGCTGTGCAGTGAGAGCACCACATTGCTATGGCCTTGCATTTTCTGTGACTAACCAGTATTTGTTCGTTACTATCTGGGAATTTTATTATCCACACTTCTGAAAACACTGAGTCTGACAAGAAAAGAGGAAGAAAGTAGATAACTTCCATAATTCCTCTGATTGTTAATTATCTGCACTTTACAGAGGCAACAATTTGCTGTTTTAATCTGCTGCCCCGCCACAACTCAGATCCCCCTTGCCCTTCTGGGAAGCCATTATGCGATACAAACTGAAAGAAAACGCTTCCTCTTTTTTTCAGTTCTCTGTTCCAATAAGAAAATTAATAACAAACAATAATGAAGTGAAAACATTTCAATAAGCATTTATTAGGTACATAAACATAAAAATCTCCCATAAATAAATAAATAAATAAAAATAATTCAATAAAAAAATAAAGTGCTTTTCCGTAGCCAAAAGATGGCATTAAAATACATGTTTATACCTTCACAACACTAATTCACAATAAATACTATCTTGAAAACAAGGACACAAAACCTGATGTGTCAGAATTTTGATATGTTAATTCTGGAAGCTCCTCTCTTCAGCCAGTAGCGCACTGTGAGTGGCAGTAACCCAGGTACAGTTGAAGCTGCCTGTCCGTGCTTTGCGGGGGAGAAGATGTTGCTGGTCTTTTCCTAATTGTTCGCAAAAAGGGAAGGGGTCATTTAGTGAAAACTCTGCTGGGCATGCACTGCACTGTTCCAGCTGTGTTTAGAAAAAATTATTCCAGAATCATCTCCATATTCCTTCACAAGCCATTTTTTTTGGCCTTCTTGTTGAGGTGTCAGTGGTTTCCTACACAGTGAGACCTGTTTAAAAGACTAAAAGTATTGTCGCCGACTAACTACAAACTAGGGAATACATATTCTAAGTGCTGTGAAATTGTGAATGTAGGAGGCAGGAGGAGGTGAGCTGTCAGAAGCTGGGTGAGTGTCTTCCCTATTTTTGCCTCGCTGGAAGAGTTAGGACATTTTTCTTCTTTGTTTTAGGGCACTGTCTCAGGTTTAGTGTTGGCCCTAGAAAGAAAAAAGACAGAAAAGGAGGCTATTAAAAATCAATCATAAAACAGCTAAGACTTGCTGGCACTGGCTGAAATCCATCACTCTTTGCTTCTGTGCCCAAGTGCCTGAAAAGCTGTGACAGAACCCAAGGGACGCTGGTACATCATGGCATTCCCAAAAGGATTCAATAGCAGCGAACTTCCATAGTTTGATGCTTCACTCGACAACTGAAACCTGATTTTCCCCCCACTTATCTATATGCCATTAGTTTGAAAAACTGATTGCTGCTTTCTACCACTGCAAGCAGGAGAAAACCAGTCAGTTAATGCCTGGATTTCCTGAGCAGTTGTGCTGCAGGTTCTCAAAATGCTTCTGCCTTAGGGGAGATGAAGGTAACCTTCCCGGGGACGTGTGGCACAGTAAGGCTTCAATACCTAATGCTATAATTAAGGCTCAAAGCAATCACAGTGTTTGTCACAATTAGTGAACACAAAAGGTAATAACTGCCCGAGGAGACAGAATTTTGGAGCACTCCACACCGTCCATGTTTGGTAGCTCAATTAAAATACCGGTTTTCAATAAGCTGTGCTTATTGAAGAAAAATGACTCACTTGTCCAGAATTGCCTTGATGATCAGCTTCACCCAGGGAGCAGTGGGCTCCAGGCACACTTCTCTGCCATCTCTCAGGGTAGCTCTACAACAGGGAAGAAAGGAAGGGAAAAAGGCTACTTAGTGAAATCCAAGGCCATGTCATCTTTCTCTCATAACATCATTCTAGGGATACACTGGCATGTTCCACTTTAAGCTGTATAAACAGAGGCTGTAGCCTAACCCAAAGAGATTTTTTAAACTGGTTTCATATCTTATATCTGTTTGTTTGATGCATTAAAACATCTGCAGGACTCTCCCTCTTTTCAAAACTGCTTTTTTCCCCCAACTGGCTTTGTATTTGTGTCGTTCTTTCACTGAAGAGTTAAATCTTTCCATCTTGATTTAGATATTGTACTGCCCAGTCCATAGGAATTTGGTTACTTACAGCAAAAGTTCTGGAATACAAGTGGAATGTATGATTTGTATGCTAATGGTAGTTTTTTTCATTGACTTGAGTAGTGTGATCCCTTGAGAAGTGTGATCATTTTTTTTACCTAGCCCTTAAAAATTACGTTTTGATCACTTGCTCAGCGAAGATCCATGCATTTTCACAAGCCAGTAGAATTCAGAGTTTTAGAAAGTTATATGCTGCAAATTTAGGTCAAAGTACTGCACGTGTTTAAAAAGTAGAGATTGGCAAAACAACACACAGTTCTCCACACGTAGCACATCGTCTGTAGGAGCAGGGAGCGCTGCTGTTCTGCTTTCTGAGCAGCTGCTTCTGCCAGCCGCTCACACCGCTCACAGAACACTTACACCATCCTGAGAGCAAAATCTGCTTCCTTCTTGTTAAGTAATCAGGAAGCTTTTGCAAAACACTTACATGACTTCAACATTCTTGCAGTGAGGTCCACTGGGGGTGAGGTTCACGTTTTGGATGAACTTGGGATGGATGAACCTGGAATGGGTGCTTATGCACTGGCACCGGAGTTCAATGGCTGAGCGCGGCACAGCCTCACCTGGAAAACAAAAAAAGGTGGAATGTTTCACTATTTTCACAGGAAGCACAACATGGGGTTTTTTGCTGACAGCATTAGGAGAGTTCTTTGCTGCACTGGTAAGACAGCACAGTGTCTCCCCATCAGCATTTGCTCTGGCCGTTAATCAGGAGAGCTTTAGGAAGGGTTTCTTTACCTTGTGTTCCAAGCGCTGAGATCAGGAGCAGGATCAGGATGGCAGCCGCAGTCTTGCCCATCATGATGCAAGCGCGTGTCTTCCTCGTGTGGCCTGGGCCTGGTTCTGCGGTGGGGCGAGCTCTGGCAGATCTCGGGGTGGCAAGTGCCTCTGCTCTGGGACCGGCCGTTTTTATATCCTGCCGGGGCCACCTGGGGCACTCCGGCATCACACGTGGGTCATACCCACGGAAACTCTGAACCTGCAAGATGCTGCTGTGCACTGAGTCACAGGTGAGTGGGTAAGCCCCTTTCTCTTCATCACCACAAAATTGCTTCTCATTAATAGAGAGCACTTCATGAAGTAAAGTGAGCTGTGTGGAATCTGTAGGGAGTTTGTAATTCTATATTTCTTGGGATAATTTTTATCTGTACTTTGGTCCTCCGTGTGACTTTCCACAACAGGTCAAAGGCATTTGCTCTGTAATTTTCCATCTCTGTGTCTTTGGACTTCAATTTTATTTTTTTCCATTTTAAGACATGATACAAGTAGGAGCTAATAATTCTAGAAATTATAGATACTAGCTTTCCTTGTCCTGATAGTCATGTACATTAAAAAAAAATCTTTTTTATATGCTGAGATAACTTTAGCAGAAATACTTACAGTATTCTTTTGATGAATTCAAATCTAGCTTCACTGAAATAAGCGACAGAATACAGACTGGCTCCGTAATACCTTTGAGAACACACAGAATATGTTGTTATGATATGATGAGTTGCTTTGCCTAAGCTAAGGTGGACTTTGTTTTTTGAGGATGACTGCTTCTTCTGAAGCCAAAACTTCTTAGTTATTTGCTGCTTTGAATTTGGGCAGAGGAAAATTCTAAAAGCTGCTGTAGGATTCTGCTTCTGAAATAAAATGAGGCACTTATGCAAATTTAAATTTGAGCCTGTAAAGAGAAGATTTCTTCTGATTATGATGAAAATAAAGAAAACCCAAGATGGAATAATGAAGAAGGATTATTCAAAGTCAGAGGTGTTCAACCATTTCTTTTAACAGTAAAGACAAACACTATAATACAAGTTGGCCTTATTTGGGTTAAACATTAAGGACTCTCATTACTGTTCCTCTGCCAGGCAATGGGGAAGTCAAAGGAACAAAGCATAGGGCCAGATATGAATGAATGTAGGTTATTTTTCTCTGACTGATCATGAAGGTCTCAGAGATTTACATACGCCAGACTGAATTCCACTTACTATTACCATATCTATCAGTGTCTGTAGTTTATAAATAGCCTTAGAGTATGGGATCTGAACAGTAGCTATTCCAGAAGCTATGGAATTAAGCACCTGGTTTTCCTGTCACTTTATAGCTTGCAGCAAATACAGCTGGATGAGCTAACAGATAAACAGATGAACCCTTAATTACAGCCCTTGCTTGTCAGACCTGAGGTCTGTCTAGGGATTGTTCTCTTCAACCATGGCCATCAGCAGGTGTCTAGGAATGTGTAAGAAAAAAATAAGTGTCTTTGAGACTTATCCCTAGTAATCTGAATCTGGTTTCATTTGCTGCCTCCTGATTCTTTTACAGGATAACAAGAAGTAGATATTGATCTTTATCCATGATTTCCACTGGCTTTGTAATTCTGTAGGCCTTTACCATGCCTCCAGGTCAATCTCTTTTTACGAAGTTCTGTCCTGTTGCCTGAGAGCAGCACAGACTGGTTGTTTGTTCCTAACTCTGGGCTTTTCATTTTCTCCTCACACACTATTTCCATGCACAGCAAGCTGTTTACAGAAATGCAAACTAGAGCATCAATGGAAATGTCTTCTGGTCTGCATACAAGGAGAAAATGGAAGGATGAATTACATTGCCTGAGGAGTGTGGATTTTTTTTCCAAATAAATCCAAGAAACTGTTATTCCTCTTTAATTTCACTAATGATTTTCAGTATCTCAAAGCAAAAGTTATTCTTCCTGTACTCTATATGCAATGAAGCTTTTATCCTTTGTCTTCTTTATGCAAAATCTTCTGCCTGTTGGGTTTTAAGGAAACGTCATTTCTCCTTTCTTGGTCCAGACAGACCAGATGTTTGTGGCTCTGTATGTTTCTACTCAAATATAAAGAAAGGGCTTTTACGTTTATCAGAGAAAGTATAATGATTAAAGCATAACAAATCTTGATATGGAGCAGTGGGAACAACTGAGTAGTGTTCTGGAGGCCATGCTTTGACTTGTAATTTAGGATGTAGGGAGCGGAGTGCTCAGGGGTGGCCTGTGAAAAACTCCGAGTCGACAAAGAGAAAATCTCTCCTGTGGTTACACAGAGAAGTCAGAAGAAATGAACTCTGAATGAAAAAGTCACATGTTTTATTGTAAACTGTGTGGTTTAGGCCAAAGAGAGCAGCTGCTGTTCCAACTGATTTAAAAGGACCTTGTTTTGGAGACGTGAGGCGGGTGAATTAAGAGCTGCTAGAATTCTAGTGCACACACACTCTGACTGAAGAGAGCCATTGCTAAGCCATAAATATGAGTGTCATAAATGATATCTGGTCGCCTTCAGCTGTATAAACACTTTTTTGTCATAAGGGTCATAAATACAGCTATTGAGAAGCTTCAATTTTCTTGGCATGAGAGTGCCTTAACAGCTACCAAGTGATAAGATTTCTGAGTACTGATGTGGTTATCAGCAGTATATGACATACAGGAATGCAGACTGTCCTGCGTCCAACTTTTGACACTGATGTGTGGTGCAAAAGTCCCTGTCCAAATCACATGGCAAACTGGTACGTGCTGGATTAGTTCAGATCAATCTGGAGGTGCTACAGCAGGCATAAAATTCAGTACTTCCACCAATCAAGGCTTCCACATCAGTTAAGCTATAGAAAACAAAGGGCAGGAGAGAGGCTGAGGTACCCAAGTGAAAACATTGTAGTTTCTCAGATAATTTTCTGTGTGCTCCTGCCCACCCTTCTCTGACTGGAGTGCCCAGGAAATTTACATTTCCTTTTGCTCACATGAGCAGTGAGGAATTTCTTTCCCCTGGGGAGCTCCTTGCAGTGCCCTGTCCTCATTTCCCTCAATGATTGTTCACCACTATCTTTAGTAATCCTGTCTCATGCCTGGAATTTTACATCCAAACATGTAAAAGATGATTTAAAAATTGCTGAGCAGCTGAGTCAGTCTATGTGACCTGCCAGGGTTTTTTGAAAGAGTATTAGGTTCACCAGGAAAGGGTAGTCCTGTTTCGCTTTAGATTTCCTTTAGGCAAATTCTTCCTCTTAATTTCTTACACTTCTGTGACCCTGTATGCAAAGTCTATTCATATTTTTGATCTGCAATAGGAAAATACCTCAACTTCTTTGTGTTTTTTCCTGTCAGTCAGGGTCTTTAGTGTTTTGGCCATTAGATGGTCTCTGTTGTGAACCTTTCCTGAGGCAAGTTGGCTGACTTGAGAGGGCCAAACAGAGAAATTAATTATAGTTAAAAATGCCATAACTCTATGTCTTTCCCCCAACTATTCCTTAATTATCAACTATTCCTTAAATATCAACAAACTCCCCAAGATTTTAAGTTTGCCAACTTTCACACTGAATGACTTTTACATGAAGAATATAGAATAAAGGGCTGGAATTAGAAATGCAACCATGAGATACTTTCTTCTGATGAGCTTCTACAGTGTCTGATCAGTCCTGTCCAAAAATATTCACTCTCTTTTGTTTAGTTAATGTGCAACTCTGCAAGCCTAACTTGTTTTGCTGAGCCCTCTTTCTCAGGAGAGGCTCACTGAAATTTGTGTGGCTGCCTCTTTCCCTCTTACTGAAACTGCTAGTGTTTGATATTTACCCTCATTAACAAGAATGGAAATGGCATTTGTTCATTTTTAGAAGTGCTGGGTATGGAGTGGAGGGTCTTTGCCAAATCAGTCCTGCACTGGGCAGGTGTTACAAAGGTCACTGTGCAAGTTGTCTAAGAAAGGGGTATTAATTAGTCATAGAATTGCACAGTCTCCTAAGAACAAGGATGAGAGGCAGAGCTCTGCTGTACCACAGCACTACTTCCTCACAGCATAGGAGATGATGATCCCTATTCCTGTATTTTCCGTGCAGCCCATGATTCTTGCTGCAGAGAAGCACAGTTGCAACATCCCTGCTGGTGAATGTTTTTTTCCACCTGCCCTGCTGATGCGATCTCTGGTTCAGAGGCAGGAGAAGCACTTTGGAGTTCTGTCTAAAGAGTACATGGCACGTGGATGTCCCTGCTGCATAAGCAGGTGCTCCAGCAATACACAATTATATAACACACCTAAACCCATTGCTAGCACTTCTTTTTCTCTGTCCTGAATTTTCTGTTAGCCAGCTTGATTTCCCAGTGTTCATCCTGCTGGCTGTTCTGGGTCCTAGCGCTGTGCTTTTAATACTCCACGCTTGCAGCTGAACATCTAAAATTCGCTAATGGCAATAATGAGCTTTGCTTCAGCAGTCCCTGAGCTTCCAGCAGAACATTTCTGGTTGACTCAGAACTTGGTTCACATTTTTCAGCAGTTTGAAGGAATCCAGAATTGCAGTCCTTCCTTTCTGTGCCCTTTGGCAGATTCACAATACAACAAAAGCCATTTACTAATTGAGCTTGATGGAAAATATCTGTCTTTGTGTATTCCTGGGTTTTCCCCATGTATGTAGTAACTGCATAGGAAATGAAATCATCTCCAGAAAGGGAAGTAGTATTGGCGAAAAAAAAAAAAAAGAAAAAGAAGAAATGGACAGGATGCTGCCTGAAGCACTGTCAGGGTGTTCAGGCTACTCAGCATGCAGCAACTTTTTCAAAGAACAAAAGAGACCAGTTTAATTGCATTAGTTGCATTTTTAAGAAAAAACCTAATCGCAGTAAGATTACTCAGGGACTTTCCAGTATTGCAGCTGGTATCATCATGTATTGTCTTTCCTATTAGATAGATACCTTTTTTCATTAATCATCATATGTAACTGAAAACCTATTACAATACATGAACAAAAGAGTTACTCAGAAAAATATTTTATTTAGTGTGAGAAAGCCAAGATTTCCAGGACTGAGCAGAAAGAGTAGTTGAGAATAGGGAAAGGACTGGAGAAGATACTTGGGAGTAGCGCTTGCTTATGCTCCCTCCCTGACTCCCCAGCCTGCCCTTTGCCAGCCTATATCCCCTCAGCTGTCCCAAAACTAGAAGCCTGTGTTCTAGGTTTACGTGCTTGGGGGAGGAGGATAAAATAATGACAGCTTTTCCAAAGCTATAGTATTTTCAAGAATTTAAGCGAAGCAGAATTAACAACCCTATGCTACATTCCATGGGCATTGCAATTCTAATCACCCCCTTACTGGTGTAAATTGGGAATAATTAATTAAATTAAAAGCAATGGAGTCACGCTTCAGCATTGGATGTAGGTCTGAAGAGAACAAGGTCCTGAACCAGAGGCAGCGAGATGGTGCAAAACACAACAGCTGTGAGGAGACAAAGAGGGTGCATCGGCCTCAAATTCCTTGTGTAAATACTCAAGACATTTTTTATTTCCAAGCTTTAGCTGTCTGGAGGAAAGATCAGTCTGAACCGGAGACAGAGGGCTCACATGTGTACATCTTGCCTGCACCTGAGAGAACAAAAGGTGAAGACAGAAGAACTTGGAGAGGAAGGGAACTGCAGCTGCATTTTATCCATGAGGGCCCATCACCATGGTGAGGGAAGCTGGCTTTGCATGGGCCTGTTCATCACTGAGCACGCTGCATGTACGCTTACATCGCGTGAAACCAAGACAGAGTTTCTAGATCCTTGAACAACAGCCTCTGACACTGGAGCTGAGGGAAAATGTCAAGTGTCAAAACAGTACAAATACATCCTAAGGATTCTGCTGCTGGTGCTGGTAGCTTCAGCAGAATCCGCTTGTTGGACACTGCAGAAAGATTACCTGAGCAGTAACTATCGCCCAGGAACTCAGTACTGCTGGTTTATTTACAGGTTGAATATTTGCCCAGCTGAGTGCATGGCGTTGATCTGTGCAGATTAACAATCTGTGTTTGCTTGTTCTGTGCTATGTTAATGTTCAATATTTGCTGTGGAAGAGATAGGTTTTCCCTTTTAATAGGTGCAAATAAGGATTTGTGTTGCTGTTGCATCTGGGTATTGCACTTCTTCCTGCAGTTGTTACAGATGCTGAGCAGAGGTTGAGAAGGTTAGATGTGATGGGGACAGACCCTGTGTCCTATCTCTTCCTACCCAGTCCTGGTCCTCAAGAAAAAAGAGCAAAGGCAGCACCTCCAACATCAGTTTCCCTGCTTGGGAACACTGTGCTGGAAGGTAATGATTTTCAGGGAAATCAGACTCATTTTTCTTGTCACTGGATTTTCCTCTTCTTTCCTTCATTACATGTTGTTTCATTCCTATATGAAATGGAAAACCCCAGGGAATAATTTACATTATATTGATTTGTTGGCAACTCCTGCCATAGAGAACTTCCTTTAACTCCCGTGAATTTTGCAACACTGATCATGAGTTAGCAGCAGGTCAAACAAATGCTTCAGGCATGACTTGTTTGCCTTCTCCCACTCCTCACAGGTATGTAACAGCAAATCAGAATACTTGCGTGACAGGGAGAGTTTGGGAACTTGCACCTTGGATTTTTTCCAAGCACTCACAAGTCGCTCTCTAGATTTTTAAAGGCCCGGTGGTACAAAGACAGAATTCATGCTGTTTTAAGCCTCCATAGATTCCCTGTAGAATTTCAGCACTTTTGGAAAGCAACTCTGTATGTGTATAAAGTATCTCAGATTTCGTGAACTTGAAATTAAAAATACCATTGTTCAGCAGAGTAAATCTCTGCCTAACTATCTTGGTATTTATACACTGAATCATATCTCTTCTGCACACTAAGTTTCTAGTGCATTTGCAATTCTCCTGGTGCTTTGGGGAAAAATGATGAAGCTAATCTTTAACTCTTCAAAAGAAAGTGACTGGACAGTTTAAAACAGTGATGTGTGATTTACAGGAATGATCTTCCTACCCAGATCATTCTTCTTCATCAGAGGTAGATCCTATCTTTGTATGACTGATTTATGTCTGCGGGCCTGATGTTTACCAAACCACCATCAACCAAGATCTGAGCTGGCTTGGACAGTCACAGCTAGAACTGCAAGTGGGTTAATACCTTTAGCAATTCCTAAAGTGTGTTCTGAACTTCAGAAAGTTCTAATCTCCCTCTGCCATTCCCACCCTACCCTCTCGTCAGTATTAGGCTTCAGCATTTCTTATTTCTGGGCTTGGATTCTCTTTGCATTAAAGGTAACTTCTCCTCATCTGAGGAAAAGTATTTGTCATTTGGATTCAATGAAACGTAGAAATTACTCTTGTATGTCACTGTTTCTCCTACTTTCAGTACAGAGCTAATTTCCTCTTATAAGAAGGAATGTGATTAGAACTCAGGAATTGACCCACTTTTATTTAGCATAAACAGGTGTGTTGCTGTGTGACACAGAACATTAGTGGTCGATACCAAACTCAAACATCTGAATATTTAATGCAGATCACGGATATAAACCTACAGCAGGGAGTTTGATTTTCCCCAGCACCTTTTTCCTGGAGGTCTGACAATACCTGTTTGTTAGGTCTGACCAGTTGAGGTATCCAATCCCAGTACAGTTTATCAGGAAACCATCCATTATAAGCACAGGGCATGGAGCCGAATGTTTAATCACCCAGAGAAAACCATATCCCTGCCCCATTCCTCTAAAGTGTAATAGCCACCAGAGAGCTTGGGAACTGGTAAGAGTCATGATGAGCTTTGATTCCAGCCACTGTTTTATCATTTTCATTTCCGAAGTGGCATGTGTGGCTGCACGCCAGCTGGCAGCCTTTCATAAGGTTCGTCCTGTCAGTCACACATATTCTTCAGAGGACATTTCTATTTCTCCTGCAAAATTCCCGTGATTTCAGCAGCTTTGGAGGACAGAAACTCCTTGGCTAGTAAAATGTGCTCCAGAAGGGTTTCTCATAGACTGCCAGAGAGTAAATGTGAAATGCAAGACACCTAGGAGCATTTCTTCTGGTTGGACTTCATCTACTTTTTGGCTTAGAAGAGGTTATAAAAATTCTCTCCTAAAAAGATTTTCCCTATGCATTCCAGTTTTACTGTTCTACTTGAGGCGTTTGGCCAAGTTCTGTTCCACCAAATCCAGTAAGTCTCTCACAGCACATTGACGCAGTGGCTCCAACTCTTCTACTGCACAGGAGCTTTATTGTTACTCTTGAGTTGAGTGCACCTTTGGTGCTGATTGCACATGGAGTGTCTATGAGTGACACAAGTCTGCACGAGCATAGCAGGCCTAGGAACCTCCTACAGCTGGGACACAAGCAATTTTCAGGCAACAGTGTCTTAAACAATAATTACCAGGTCTGTACCAGTGGTGGTGCACAGTTGCTAGTACATAAGGATTTGGTTTGCACTTTAGTGAGGGTGATATGACAGTGGTTTTGATCAAAGAATGGTTACTAAACTACAGCTTGAAAACAATTTCCTTCCAGCTAATGTTGCAAGATGAGCAGGATGTTCACTTGCTGACTGGAACGTCACTGTTCACCTTTCACACAAGCTCCTGAAGTACATTATAGAGATGTGGGAAAGGGAACAGCTACAGATCACACTTGAACTTGCAGCCTTTCTTATTATAAACTTTAAGTAATAGCGTTTCAGTTTTAAGGCATAGAATTGGACAGGAAGCAGAAAATGATTTCTGGAGTGTTTGTGCAACCTCATTGAAATTTTTTGTCTTTTATGTCCACTTTCAAGATAGGCTCAATTTAGCGACTTTCAAAACCCTGAAATATATACTCAGATTGAAAAAGCTGCTATATTCTTTGTTGTCCTGGTGTAAACAATCTTGCCATGATGGACAGTCAGATCCTGTCCAAAGCTTTCTGTCACAGTAGAATTTTTCATCATGTACTTTCTGGATTGGGTGTTTTGTGATCCCTGTTTACAACATTGTGTGTCATGGCCTGAACTCATCCCAGAGCACTCTCTAAGTAATGCTTGTAATTCTGTATAAGCCACTGCATGTCCTATCCTTTTCATGGCCCAGTCCAAAAGGAAATGCCAAACATCATGGTAATCATTTACCAAAAGAAATTACAGATGAAAAGCATGTGTCTGGAGCAGAAGGCATAAGAGCAAAACAATTTGTTTTTTAAACGCATTTTTTGAGTACTTACGTGATTTTTTGACAGAAAGAAACATAAACCAAGTGGCAGAAGTTCAGACAACTAATTGCCTCCCTTCTGAAGATACTAAAAATCACATTTTATTCTTTAGACAGAACATTAAGGCAAGTTATGTTGCACCACTGTGAGTTCCTCAGAGTCCTCCTTTATTTGCTTGTCTTTATTTCTTCTCTGAATCAAAGATAGTTCCCAATCTACAGCTATTGTCCTGCTTTACTATGTTTTGGAAAGATTAACCCAGAAAGGAATAGTGGCTCTCCTTAATATGCAGTCAAATCGGATTTTCAGTGGAGGACTTTTTGGTCTGACTTTGAGACCTGGGAATAGGACGGGCTGAGATTTCTGAGGTGCTTGTCATTGCAGACAGGTTTCTTTCATTGCAGTGCTGGTCATTTTGCTTTTAGGGTCATTCTCTTTGGAGGGAGTCCATTTTATAATCTGACTCTATGACACTGGTGGTGAAATAACTGAGGAGATGCTGCAAAAGCTGCACTGCAAAGGTGGGAAGAGGAGGCCAGGATTGGAGAAGAAATAAAAAGCGTCTTAGTGGCTTCCCTGAAACTGTGTGTCTCAATTAGTGTAACAGCACAGCCTGGAAAATTATTTACTGTGACCTACTGCGTGAACCATCAGACACACTGTATTAGCTGGCAGAAAACATCTGAAGGATTAGTGGCAATTGCTCTAGAGCCTTTACGAACTAAGGCACCGTGAATTTAAGTTATACAACACAATGGAATTTCAAGGCATAATGCCATTTTTATCACAGAACTAGCCTTACTAACGTATAGGTCATTTCACGACAAGTTCAGTCACGTCTGCTCTTCCTGCTAACAGCAATGGGTGTAGATTAAGGAAGTGCTGCCTATCTCTGATAACGTGCTGGATCCATGAACCTCAGCAGCAGCCAGTGAGGGGTATGAAGCACTCAGTGCTGCTGAGGAAGCTGTCAGACCATACTGCGATGATTTCCAGTGCACATCTTCTATCCCAGCTGGAGCATTACAGCTAGAGCATGGTGCTGCACGCGACTGTGATGGTACAGAGGGAGAACAAGCAGGCTGGAGGCACAGGAGCAGTTGTTGCCCAGGGTGAACTGTGAAAGGCCAGTACATTGCACCTTTGCTGTTTTTCACAGCCTCATCCTCAAACCTGTGAACCAGCCATCGCTCATTTCAAAGTGATTCATTGCTGGGACATCCAAGGGCCATTTTCATGTCATTCCTGTACTTGGAGGCAGGAACTTGGTAATGAGTTCCAGCAAGAAAATAAAATCCTCCCCGCCTCGTGTTGCAATGTCCTGGTATTGCAGTGTCATCCCGGGAGCCCTGTGTGCAGCGTCACCTCTGCACTGATGGCACGCACGCAAGGACAGTGTCATTTTGAAAGAGCTGAGGTTGTCCCTCTCTCAGGAGAGCAGGGCATCATCCTGCCCGGGAGCAGGAATTGGCATTTCAGTGTGCTCAGGGAGAGTGCCTGTGCTTGGAGCAGGCAGTGTTTCACCACCGCTCACTCCACGTTCCCGCTGTAGTTCATTAGGGGCTTGAGAGTAAGCATCTTTCACTGTAAGAGGATCAGTAAATGGATGCAATAAATACTCTTTTTCATCATAAGCCCAGCAGGCAGCACACTCAGAAAAGTCAGGAATAGCAAAGAGTTTACATGCAGGGTGTCCAGGCAGCACTTACAAAATCTTACCAGGTAGCATCTTAGAGCCCTTGGTGCAGCACTTGCAGGGGGCTCTAAGATTCCAGCACCAGCAAGCATCCCATTCTCCTGCTTTTGAAGAGTATTTGGAATAACGAGCTCTTTACCTGCCGTTGAGGTTTTGCACACTGCCTCAGCAAAAATGAATAATGACAGTGGAGACTCAGCCCTGGAGTGCTGTGTACACTGTGCTGCTGCTGAGCCACAGCTCTCCAGAACAGGACAGAGCCTTCACACCCTCCAGCGCTCTTGCACAACCTCCAGCTACTGACTTTTGTACGGTGAAGAAGAGGCCTGAATCACAAAGCTGAGCTCATGATGGGGATCTGAAGCTCCCATTCCCATGGGGATGTTTGAACACAGGAATTTTCTCTAAGGCTCAACCCAAGGATATGAAATCACTTTGTGATGTGCCTATTTTCTGGCTAGTGTTACCTGGTATGGAATGTGAGGCTGACTTTCCACAGGCAAGTTAACAGTCTGGCCTTTCACGTTTAAGGTTGTACCATTGAATAAATGGCCTGATTTTCACATTTGTAATTCCAGTTGAAGTTGCTGGGTATCTGGGAAAGCAATAATCAAGAGAATCTCAATATTTTACTTTCCAAGTGCTCCTGTGAAAATATGGACCTAGTAGGAATTTTCAGCTTTAGGCAAGTCCCTTGTGAAAGAAAATTATAAGGACGACCCAAGACAAATTCAGCAAGTAAATTATATTTATTGCATGTATGTGATTTGCAAGATGGATAGATTCAGAGAAAAGACAACCACGTGCCTAAAGTGTTAACCTGGAACCCTGGAGATTTCAGTGCAGCTCTTGGCTTTGGAGCAGGGGTTTGTGACTCTGGGATAGTTGATTAAGCCAGGATTTTCCAAGTCCTCATCAAAGATGAGACTGTCATCCTCAAAGGTCCTGCCAGAGCAAATTAATTACTACTGAAGATTGAAGTTTTATTTCTTTGTGCCTGACTTCTCCTCTACACAATGACATGGCTGCACAGATTGAAGCTGCCTGTCTCCCAGGAGATGAGTTTGAGTTACTGAGGCTTTCAGAATCATTTCTAGAGGTTCAGAAAAAGAAACACCAAAATATACAGTATGAAGAAAAGTTAGAGGCCTTGAGAACTGCATGATTAATATTTTTATATATATATATATATATATATAGATATAGATAGGCATTTAAAAAAAAAACAGGAGCAGAGGATTGCCATGGATTACATGATTAAATAAGGAATTGGCACAATTCTCAAACACAAGTAGTACAGACCTCGGACAATGTAAGTGATACTGGGTTTTCTTTCTTTCAAAGTTAGGGTTTGGCAGTTACCAAGCATACTTGGAAGTATGGCTTTAGAAGACCTTTGAAAGAAACATCAACTTTATTCTGTATGTTTTGTGTGAAACAATACAAATTATGAGCACAAGCTTATCTTTAATGTTTCCCGCACTTTACCCTTTAAAAAGAAATCGTCTAAATCTGTGACTCAGAAAAATAGGGTCTTGCTTTCTTCATTTCTGGGACAGATCTGCCTTATGATCCTTTGGAAAGGATTCAGGCAATATATTTCACCCTCATCACATTTCATAAACAAATAAACTATCACAGGAAAAAGGATTTAAGGTGGATTATCTTTTTGCTCCACACCTTAGAGCCAGGAAATTCAGCCACAAGTGACACACTGGTTTCAACACAGCCCATTTTGTTTTCATAGTAGTGCCTGTTACAGACACCACCTGAAAGCTGAACTTCCTGCTTGAAGCTGACACAGGTATCAATCCTTTAATGAAGGATTTGCATGATTTATTTCTCTTCTCTTCTGCATTATTTGACCTAACACATTGTTGGGGATTGCAAGGGTCTTATTCACCCCACTGAAGTCACTGAGGTGATTTCCCCGTTCCACTTTCCTCTTCTGTAATCTGATAATTTTCCTCCCACCTCACATGCATTAACAAAATCCCTGAAGTAAAAAACACTCTCAAGACTTCCCGTTGACATGTGATGCATTCCTTTCTTGTGGGCATCGTTCACCACTCTTTTGGCTTCAGAGGTTTAATGGTTCTGTTTCAGAAGGTGTGAAACAGGTGAATATAATAAGCATCTGGTCATTTTATGATCCTGAGAGTCCATGGAAATATTTTACCTCGAAAGGTCCAGGATGAAGCATTAGATGACCGGACGCCAGTAAGACGGGGATGCTATTGCAGGGTGCCAGCTGAGAATGTTGCTACTTACAGCAGAACTGAATTCACAGCATCCACTTGAAAGCACCTTTTTGTGTCTCCCCTGCTCTTACGTGAATCCCAATATTTAAATTTTTCCACATTTATTTTCAATTGATAGAAACATAATTTTTTTCATCTTCAGTGAGAGAACACCCAGGAAATACTACCAGGAGTCCGTGCTCAAGTTTGTAGTAAGTGGGCAAGTTCCAGCAGGTGGATATTTGGGCCCAGGAGGGACCAGCTGCTCCCTAAGGGCCTGGGAGCCAAGCACCCTGACCCAGCAGGCTGGACAGGCACATCACTGCCCAGGCTCCTTCCCACAGAACCTGAGCAAGGAGATCCTGGCAGGCCCAGAGAACACAGCCAGGTTCAACCAAGAGCCGATATCGCAAGGAAAGTTCAGGGCAGTGAGGCAAGTCCAAGGTCATGCCGGAAAACCAAGTGACGGGTCAGGCACCCTGATCAGTGTCATCCATGGCCAGGCAAACTCGAAGCTGAGGCTGAACCCAACACTTCCTCCAACAAAGTTCAAAACCAGGAAAAACGCCAAAGCCCAAGCTTAAATGGGCTTCTGGGCCCATGGGCAAGAAGGGATGCTTGGAGAAGCCCCAGGGCTACGAAGGTAAATTGCTAGAGGAGTTTGAGGGGGTCATGAAAGGATTTAGCTGGAAATACTGAAGGAGGAAAAGACTCAGTGGACTTTCCTCCTTCAGCTTCCTTCAGCTACAGACTGCAAACAAGTTTCAGCTTGTGATACCTTCTGTGACCTTTCTGCATGTCTGATTTTTTCCTAAATCTTCTGAACAGAAATAAATCTAAATAATTTTTGAACAGCAAAGGTAAAACACAGAAGTTTTCCTTTGAGTTATAGCACAGCAGAAAACCCCTTTCTGAATCTCTTGGCCTTCCATCTTTAAATGACAGCTGAGCTTTAGAGACATATATCTGATTTTTTTTTTTTAATTGTCTTCAATACACATCTCAGTGTAAACAGGCCTTTAGTACTTTCCTATGTGAGGTTCCTTGCTCAGTGTGAGACATTGGACAATTTTAAATAACATGTTCTTGCTCTAGGCTTGATCTTCTGTCCCTTGGCAGTGGTGGCAGAAATTTCCTAGTGTGTTTCCTGGTCCAGTTGTTGGCTGCAAATGCTTTTGGTTTTCCTGAAAGCTTGGATGCGGTGTGATTCTCAGAGTGAACCTTTCGCTTCTTTTTGTAAGCCAGGTGTATTTGAATCTCAGGTACTCAAAATCATGTCAACATTTGGAAAAATCCTTGTCCATGGATTTCGCTGTTCCTTAGGTTTTTAATATTAATACTTCAGTCACTATGGGAAGTTTTAGACTAAATTTATTCATGTTCCCAAGTGAGAGGTGTTACATAGAGGCAACTCTTTACTATCAATAGCTACT
Organism: Edolisoma coerulescens; assembly: GCA_013397115.1. Lineage (NCBI taxonomy): Eukaryota > Metazoa > Chordata > Aves > Passeriformes > Campephagidae > Edolisoma > Edolisoma coerulescens. The sequence continues at coordinate 100,967 of VWZW01004131.1, forward strand.
GCACATTTTTTCCCTGGGAAATTGCTTTTACCACTGTAGCAAAAAAAGAATGAAAATGTTCCTCCTGACATCACACATGATGAGATTAAGTGTTTTCCCTCACTATTAATTTTTGAACAAGGTACAATTCACTAGCAGGGCACATTGATAACAACCAGAAGTGTTGTCAGTGAAATGCATGAGAAACGTATAAAAACACCTAAAATAAAATGCTTGCAAAATAAAATTCTTGCATCTTGTAGAGACTTTGAACTGCACATTAAAAAGCTTTCCCATTTATTTTAGGGTTCTGCCCCAACAGTGTCCAAACATGGACTTGAATTGTGTTCTTGAGGATTGTTTTTTACAGAAATAGAACAAACTGATGCCCATGTGACTTTCAGAAATGATGACAAAGAGGTACTTGTGTTTTATTTTATGAGAAACAGATTAATTTCTGAAGCTACACTGGAAGTAACCTGCAGCAGCAAGTCCCTGCGTGCACGCACAAACCACCCAGGAAATAGCAAGCTGCTGACTGGCTAACTGGGCCTTTTCTCTTGAAGACAAATGCTGCGTTGTGTTGTTAGTCTGTTTTGAGGTTTGTGCTTGTAACATTTTGCTATGTCAGTTTCAGACATATCAGCCTGAAGCCAGAAATTGTCCGGTTATCCTGGTGGGTCATAACTGGTCGTAAGCTTATGGTTGTTAATGACAGGTGCCATTCAGCAGCCAGGGCAAACACTGTCCAGCAGACAGGGAGAACAGCAGCTGGGATAAAAAACAGCATCTACACTTCCTGCAGGTGATCCAATGCTGGAATGCCTCCCAATACCAGTATCTCAAACATTTTAGATCCAGTTGATAGGATGCAGCCCTGTTTATGTGATTGCAGTGTTTGATGGGAGAGGACACTGTTTCCTTGCAGTCTAGGAACTCATAAATCTGCAAGCTCGAAGAAAGGATATTTTCCTGTTCACAACAAAGGGCGGAAGCAGCATCTTGCCTTTAGGACAGAACAGGCTACACTGGCCATATCCATTTCTTGTTTTGTCCAGGACTCAGCATTTTTGGTGCAGATTTTTTCCTTTAACAGTATTTGGCTTTTCTAAGAATATTAGGCTTTCTCTTTGCAAGCGCTTCTCTAACAACTTCAAGCAAGCAGGAGCCTGTAGTATCGTATTTTCCAGGACCAGTTACCTTTCCTGTCATTGAACTATTATAGAGTTTGTAGCCAAAACGGAAGCCCTTTTCCTGCTCTTATGTCTTGTGGAGGAAGACGTAACAATATCCCTGAGGATGGACTCCTTTTCTGTTTCACATCCACTCCTGCAGCCTCAGACCCTGCAGGGGCATCCCTTTGGCAGGGAAACCCTGGTGTGGGTGTTCACCACGTGCCACGCAGCGTGTGGAAGGCAGCTGCACCTCCGTCCTTCCTTCTCTGTTCTGCCCCGGGTCACTGCACAAAGCGCAGCACAATAAAATGTAACAGCAGCGCTTCTTAGGGTGGCCTGATTGGGAAGTCAAGTTCTCCCCCGTGTATGTTTGAGCGAGGAGGTGTACGACGAGTACGGACGAGTAAGGCAGCAGTATCTACGCGCGGAACACCCTTCTCCCGGGAGCACCGAGCCGCATCCCGCGGGCGCGGAGGGAGCAGCCGCGGGTTAGGCGGGTGAGCAGCACCCCCTCGTGTCCGCGCCTGGTGCCGCAGCCCAGGTACAGCGCCCGAGGCTCGCGCCCAGCCGTGGCACAGGCAGTCCAACACCAGAGCCAAAATCTGCCTGTCTGGCCCCGGTCATGCACACCGAGTCCATTCCACCCGACCTATGTACGTACTTACCTACGAGAAGGTTTTGCTCTCTCCTGGAAGCTACCTCTGACATTGCCTGCTCAATGCAATTCATGTTTCTGCAATAATTTAGGCATAACATTTCATGCTTGAAACTGCTTCCATTCCTGCACCTGTTCGAACCTGTGCTCTCTGCACAGACCAGGGTGAGCACAACTTCCAGGTAACAATCCTAAAGACACTCTGCAGCTTTTTAGCTGATCGACCATCCTCTTGTTGGAGACTGGCTCTGTCACCCAGCAGCTGCCTGTGGTTTCCTGTGTTCATTGTAAAAGCTAGGACAACACCGTCCCAGAGGCTGAATCTGCATTCCCAGTGCATTCAGATTCTTCACTTGTAAGGACATGTGTACTGGCTAGAATCAAGGTATTGCCCATGGGGATGAGAATGACAGTTCCAGACAGATCAAATTCCAAATTGGAAGACACACCCTCCAAACAACTGCACAGGGAAGAATCTTTCCAGAATTTCAGCATCTCCTAAACAGCTATTGACTTGTTTATATTGCCTTACGCAGGCACAGGCAGAGCTCGTAGTCCAAATCAGACAGTGGTTTGATATCCCACCATGTTCCACGGACCTCTCTTCTCATCTGGATTTGTTTTTCCAAAGCACTTCTGTGCCAGAAAGACATTCAGATATGCTCAACAATCAAATCAAAGTTTAGGCCTCTTAATTCCCATAAAACCTAGCATAGTTTGGTAAATGTGTTAGCCAAGCATGAAAGAGGGTTTGGCCCCTCAAAGTTAGAGACTCTATTGTTTCCTCCAGCGCTACTGAAATGCCACCTCCTCTGCCCTCGAGGAGACATATAAATGCCACCCTGAGCTCTAGGACCCCAAGAATTTGGGCCTTGGATACCTGAATGAGAAGAAAAATGTGATCCATTCAATCAGACACTTGGGAGAAGGATATAAATGTGATGCAGCAAGTATATAAATTGATTTATTCTTGGTAAAATGTGCTCAACAGCACAATGCTTCAAGGGGTTATTTGATGATGTAAGGGGAAAGCAGCAATATGGAAAGCCGGGGCAATACAGAGCAGGCAGCTGCAGTGTCTGTGGGGTGATTTCCAGTGAGAAGACTGAGCTAAGTTGGGGAGTGTCTGTGTCAGAGGGTGAACTTTCTTAGAGAGGAGTCACAATGGTCCTCTCAACACACCCAGCTCAGGGCAGAACCTCAGTGAGTCAGCCTGATCTGTTCTGCTTTGTACTTTCTCCTTCCCAGTGCCCTCTGGGCTTATGTTTTCAAGAGCAAATATATAAATAAGTGCCATGGATGCTTCTAGATGATCTGCTCTACTGTCTGCATAGATCTCTAATGCACAGATATTACATAGTTCTCTCTGTGAACAATTTTTCCAACCCTTCAGGGCTGTTACTTGCCAATATTCACTACAGAAACCTTTTTTAGGTCTCAGACGTGGCTGGTTTCACAGCTTGCCGGCAGTCTGATGTATCAGTGGAGGGATTTGTGCTCAGCAGCACACAGTGCAGACCTGTGTGCCCTGCAGAGCCAGGGCACACGATGTGAAGAATGCCTGCACTGCGCAGGGGGTGTGATGCAGGAGCGTGGGCTGCTCAGGCACACTGCCACTGCCGGCATTCCCCAGTGCCCACCAGCCTCTGATCCCCTGCTCCACAGTCAGAGATAAAACAAGAGAGAGCTGATTATCACTCTTTTATTGCACTAATTGTTACAAATGTAAGGATCACTGAAACCTATTTCAGTGTGTTTTGCTGCAGGGACAAACTGTCCTCTTGTTTGTAGAGGAGAAGCTTTGATGTGTAACACTTTTCAAATGGAAACCTCACATTTATACTTAATGTAAATGGAAGTATCAGAAAAAATGACAGGTTATTTTGCAAGGCTGTCCTGACTGTAGCAGGTGAGTCTGCCTTCCCAGGAATCCTTCAGTTCAGGATTAAGTTCTGAATCTTCCCCAGAACTTTAGGAAGTGACTGTTCAATTGAGGGGAGTTCTGGACAGATGTTTTTTAAAGAAACAGAAAAGAGGAGACAGTCCACATGATGACTCAACTGCCTTAAGAAAGAATTAAAGAAAAGTCATTATAAATGGGAAAAGGGAGTCAGGGGCTACAGTCACATGGCCTCAACGGGTCATTTCAGAGGAGTGACTGAGCATAAAAGGATCCTGTAAGGCATTTGTGGATGTTTGTTGTGTGGGGATTGGGAGGGTCTTGACAGTGGCTGTCAAAAGTAAGGGAGACCAAGGATTTTGTATCTTGAAGACAGAATAATCCAGATATATAGCATGACTTACAGAAAAAGACATTGGGGAAATTATGTTTTACGAACTTAAGAAAAATCTACATCTGAAAACCTTGAGTGTGGCCAAGTCACAGTTTCTAAGTGCTGTGCAAGGTGGCTGGGTGTGATGAGGCGGTGATTTTACTCCTGGCTGAGCTCTCATGGGAGTGACAAGCTGTATTACTGTAGCTCTTTGGGACAGGGCAGCTCCCTCTGGCCCTGCCCTCTATGACATTTTGTAGCTCCAGGCAGTCAAAATCCTTGTGTTCCTCCATGAAGTCCTGTAATATTAAATGGATGACTTCATGGGTGTGGATAAGCAATGACAGCCACGAGGCATGACTAAAGGTGTTTCAGATGCTTAGGTCAGACCTGCCCATCCAGCACTGGCTCATGAGGCCAATAACAGTGAGACCTGCAGGCTGCTTTCCGTGCAGGCAAAGGTCAGTACTTGGTAAGTTCCAGTTCTTGATGTGATATTTAAAACCATAGCCTTTAGTACGTGTGCTGCTGCCAACTTCAGCTCTGCTTCTTTTCTATTCCTTAAAAACTCGTGGCCCTCAAATCCACCAAATGGTGTGTGTGAGGGATTATGGCCCATGACAGTGCATAAGCCTTTGTGTGCACTGTGAATTTCATTATCTGAGCTAGTCATCTGTTACCCAGTTGCTGGTTTCTGTGCTTATCAGTTGTGGCTCCAGAACATGTCCTGGCACACAAGTATTGCTGTTGGCACGTGGGCGTGATGACAGAAAATAATCTTGCTAAGGAGTGGGAGGCCCCTTGCAGGCTAAATGCAGGTTTTAATTTCTTGATTTGTTGCTATGATCATGCCACCCCTCTGGTAGCATTTGTAATCAGAAGGAGAGAATTGATCACTTGTTTTTTAAGTTAAATTCAGGTCTTGTCAGATGAGGCTGTCCTTTTGCATTAGAGTAGCTGGCTCAGAAAATCCCAGAGGAATTTTCTGTGTTTGAAGTTAATGAGCTGTCTAGAAATAGGTGTTTGCAAACAGGATTAGGGGTTTTCCTTCTTGCTATAAAACAAAGAAATATTTTGTGTTTATCAAAGTCCTTCCACTGAAGTGCAGCACGTGTGTGATGCTGCCATGGCAGCCTGCTTATTGCGATTGTCTGCTACAAAAATAGAACAGGAATCTCTGTTTTTCCCATTAGAGGTTCTCTCCTATCTTTAGCAGTGTGTTTGTTAATGATTTGAGGCCAAGTTATGAAGTAGTTCAACTTCCAATTACTTATTAACCTAAAATCACTTAGTTATTAATCATGTAAGGAACAGAAATGCAGTAGTCCGTAAAGACTCCAGGATCATCACATTCCCTGCCTGTTCTAAGGAATTATCGTTACACTTCCACTCAAGAGGTGAAATAGTATTACCAAGTTGTGACTTGTCCATAGATTTCCAGGGCATGCAAACTATGTTGATTATGAAAGATGAAAAAATAATTGTCTCTGTGCATTGATTATCTAATTTCTCTGAAAGGGATCAAAGCCTTCTGTTTCTTGGAGTTGACAGTAAAGCAGTTCCTGCTCTGTGGCCCTGAAGACCTTTTTCCCTTCCCCATACCTGTTCCTAGCCTGCACTGACCAGTCCTTCCCAAGTACTCACCAGTAATTGTGTGTGACTCAGATGAGATCAAAACTTGTCCATTGGTAGGAACAGTTCAAGGGTGAGAGAGAAAACTAGAAACAAACCAGGGCCACGCTGACCGGTCCAAGGTAAGGACCAACACACCTGGTTTTACTGGAAATGGGAACTGTAGTTTTTTATTACAATTAGAGGTTTAATTGCTTTATTGTATTCATTTCTTACTGCATGAATCTAAGTACTTTAAGCATTGGGTTTTCAAAACTTGGTTGTAAAATTAAAAAAAAAAAAAAAAGCCATCCCTAGAAACATGAGGTTTTGTTTGCTTTAAAGTTGAAAAGTTTGGGGTCAGGATGAAGCCTGATTTATCCTTGGGGGGGAGGGAGGGCTAACATCACATTTCCCCGTTGTAAGCCAATAGCGTGGTCTTCAGTCATAAAAATACTTGGGTACCTCCTGGTGTCCAAAAACCTCATGGTGTGAGTGTCTGGCAGGGTGGCAGACTTATCAAAAACAGGTATTTGACATTATCTTGAGTTAGAGACTTGAAGGGGTCAGGCTGCTATTGCTCTCTGCTCCAGCTCTCTGATCCCAGAGCATCAGGCAGCGTGCTCAAATATCTGAAACTGGGACAGGAAAAAGCAAACCTCTGGTTTTACAGCAATTGGGAAGCTGTGTGGATTTGTCACAGTTGAGATGGAGCAATTCCAGAGGCTGAGCTTGGCATGAAGCTCCAAGCCCCAGCATGGAGCTTCTATGCTGTTGTGAACTGAGTAAAAAAAACTTGCATGTTGCTTCCCTCCTGTTTTGAGTGATTCTCAATGTTGTAAATACCAATGAAATCCTTGTGTTAATATTTTCAAGGTGCAAAGCCAGAAACTGCAACACAAACTTTAATCCCAAATACCAGGCTTACTGTGGTGTGTGTTTGGCAGTGTGTCCCTCTCTGGAGAGAAGTATACCAGAGGACATGATGTGATCAGGGATCAAATATTTGAATATTTGAGTCTGTTCTGCCTCTCTGTAACATCAAATTATATAAAGAAAAAGTAATTTGATAAAAATCAGTGCAGTAAGATGGGTCTGAAGGCAAATTCAGGTTTGGCGTTTTTCATGCCCTTCTCTGTGGCCCAATAACTTCTTGTTTTGAGGTTGATCTGGTGAATGAATTATTAGCTGGAAACAGATGGGCAAACAGTAGGAACTGGGAAGGTGTGTCTTGGTCCAATTCTTTTTTCTAGCTTAAACATCTGCTTATGCAATTTGCTGCTGAGCAATTAAGTAAGAGACAACGCTTTCCCTCTTACAGACACAACTCTTGCCCAGTAATATTCATAAGGGTATTATACAGTTCAGCAAAAAATAACTGTGTGGGGTTAAGTGATCAAGCTGTGCTGTCACAATTTGTCATAATGTTCTAAAGCCATTTATCTACACTGAGGCATGATCTGATGGATTGTACCAGTTATTCCCCCAAACACTCAAGATGGGCATGCATCTGAGGGAAAGCATACTTTATCCAATGGATTAGAAAACAGAAGAGGTTAAAGCCTAACAGTGCTTTGGGCACAGGATGTTTCACGGCGTGTCACCAGATGATTCCACGGAGTCGGCAGGTTGCCTCCCATTGTAAAGTGAGTGATTAAAGTGTTAACCGGAGCCTCCTGGAGGTGGAACCGTGACTAAGGGCGGGCTCCTGTCAGCGCCTGGAGAAAGCAAAGTGGTAGGTAAATATTCCCGACGTGCACCGAGGTGCGGGGAGTGTCCTGGGCTTCCAGCATTCCCAGGTTGTTAAGCAAAATAGTAATTAACAGCTCAGTGGGTCCCATGCAGCAGCAGCGGTAGCTGTCCGCCAGGGCCATGCTGCCATGCCTCTTCCAGGGCTCAGGGAAAGGTACGTGACACTCCTCCCGTGCTTCTCCCGCCCGGATCGCACGCCCAGGTAAGTGCAAAGGAAGGCTGGCGCTGTTCTGCTCGCTGTGTAAGCTGCGATGTCGGGGGAAGCGAGGTCCTTCGCAGCCGCCCGGAACTCCAGTCACACTCCTCTGGAGTCATTTGGGTGCCGGAGGGAAGGAGAAATGCTTGCTCAGGAATGCCTGTCAGAAGTTCCCAGACGGTTTGTGTGAGTGGGTTGTGATTGAAACGGGCGGGTAACAGGTGGTGCTGCTCCTCGGTGTGCCGGTGGCCACGGGCCCGCAGTGCCCTTCACTCGGCACGGGTGTGATTTAGAAGTGACATCAGTGACCTTGTGCGCTCTTTTCGGCGGCTAAAAACGGCCTGTGCCGGTCGGCTGCAAACGGAAAGTAACTTCTCCTGAAATGGGGTAACAGAGTGTTTGAAAGTGATGTGTGCGAGCCCCGCTCTAGCAATGCCTGAGGGGAGGGAGCGTGTGCATCTCCTGCCTTGTGACTGGCAAAGGTAAGGGGCCATATTCACGTAAACCAACGTACTGCTGTTTTTGTCAAATCCCATCCCGAGCCTGCCTGAGCACAGGGCTTATGCTGTGGTTTGTACTCAGGTCGTGCTGTTAATGCTCTGAACAGCTAATTTTTAAAATCAAGTGTGAAGAAATCTGAAAGCCCGAGAAAAAACCGAAGCCCTTGTTTTTAGCAGGGAAGACACAGTTGTTCAGAGTAAGTACTTTGCTTTAATTACCACCTTTTCCTATGGTGGTAGGGACATCTAACTTCAAAAAAAAGAACAAAAAAAGGGAACATGGAAGTCCCATAACTAGAGTATATGACTGGTAAAATTATTCTGCTGATACTGAGTTTATCCATCTGAATAAATCTTAAATTCATCTTTATAGAAACCAGTCATGCTCCAAAAATTCGCTAAGTACCAGGCACTTGTGAGTTTAGAAGATGACTCCGCTGGATATGGTGTTGTGCCTGTGGTGCAAAGCTTTGTGCTGTACAGAATATTCCGTGTGTGTAGTTGATAGCTGAGCTAACAGACAGCTGAGTCTTGTGGTTTCTATAAAAGAAACGGAAGAGGTTTGCCCTGTCCTGACTTCCTGTGGGTTTGGAAGGGCTTTGGGAAGCACTGGGTCAAAATACCTGGAGATCTTTGTGGAGGTTTCGGGTTTTAGTTTCTCTAGCACTGGCAGGGGCTCCATGTAGCGCTGCGCTCTGCAGGCCCTATCTTAATATACGGATGCACCAAAAAGCACATCCAGGCTGTTACACAAATTGAGGTGCTGCCTTGCTGCTCCTGCTTGGCTCAGTTCTGGATCTCGGGTGTCCTTCTCCTTCCAGTCCTCCTCTGCAGCTGCCTTTTTTTATCCTTGTGTAAAAATCTGTGTAGCCATTTGCTTTTAACTTTTGCTTTGTCATTCCTGCACTCTACTGTCCCTGGTCTGTCCCCTTAAGCAAATTACTCAAATATCACTGTACTGAATAAAAGGGAGCAAGTCCTCTTATCTGTCTCTGCACTGACACTTGGACTTTTTCTTCGGGGAAAAAACCCCCACATTTCAGGTAAAGATATGAATCTTACAGACAAGTACAGCTCATTACCTTTGTGAGATTTGTCTTGTGCACTGATGTGTTGATGCTCTTGCAGCTTTGAAATGTGCAGTGGTCTGTTTTCCCTTTGCTTTTCCTAGACTCCTCCAATAGTTGCAGTGCTCCTCTAGATCTAGAGATGCTCAGTTTGCAGCTGCCCCAGTTTTCATTTCCTCCTGACTTTCCGTTTGCTTTCCTTTCTTTCTTTTAGTACATATTTCAGGCTTCAGTCTTCCTCCAAGCATTAGGTTTCTACTTGGTTAAGTCTCAGGCCAGCAGTTTAGTCCTGCCAAGATCCCACTTTCTGGGTGTAAGCTATCTGAAGAAATTCTGCACTTCTAGTCCAGTTTAACATAATGATAAAGACACCTGTGTGATACCAAGTAGGACAGGAGATGGCTTTGAATAAATGACACAGGCATATGTGATTGGAGTAGCTGGAAAATTAGCATGGTTTGGTTAGTTCAAACCAAAGGGAGCAATGGAAAACGCATTTCACTTCTGTTTGCTTCCTCAAAAGGACTACAGGGAAGTGACATGGAAAGCAGCAAGATAGCAGGAGGTGATGGAAAATCTAACAGCTTTGTGGATTTAGGGAGCGCCAGTGCAAATATCCTGACATCTGCTGTGTCAGGTAATGGTGCTGGGGAAGTCACTGCCTGGCGGCAACCCTCAGGTTTAGGGCTTGGCTAAAAATAAGGGCTGTGAGAGGTGTGCAGCCAGAATGTGCCCATGGGAAGAGTCCAGGGAGAAGAGGTTCATCTCTGCAGTGAGCTGGTGGTGTGGAAGTGTTTGGTACAAGTCTGATAAGCAGAGCAGGTCACATAACTGAGGAAAACGTAGTGAGAGCTGTGCTTCTGCACCAGCCTAGGCTTTGTCCTGGATATTGTGGCAGTGAGGGAGAGAAGGAGAAAGGCGGTGGTGAAGAATTATCCCCATCACCACCTACTCTCCCAGTTAGCTTTATTTTCAGCATTGTAATGGCACCTGGCTAATTCAGAATCTGTTCAAGGTGTTTAAGGCAAGTAATTTACTAGGAGCCGTCCACTGCGTAGCAAAATGCAGTGTTCATCTCGTTTTTGTGTGTGTAAAGGTCACTTCTCTCCATGTGCAGAGGTCAGCTTTTTCTTTCCGATGAATCATTTTAAGGCCAAATTCTATAGGAAAGAGTGCAACCACAAGCAGTGAAGCGGTGCTGGAGCTTTCCAGTGTTGCCTCTCTGCAGTTAGTAGAGGTGCCTTGGCTATCCACTGCTCTTAATATGTTGTTTCCTGACAGGTGGGAGGAAGCTGAAGTGTATATGCAGTTATTCAGGTGCCAAAGTACATAAACTCCTCTGCATCTTGTAAAATTGGCTTGAAATTACACTGACACAGGCAGCTGCTTCACTTAGAGGTCTTAGGTAAATCACATCAAATCAGATTTCAAGGTGTGGCCAGTGGTTACTGAAGTCATTACAGAGACAAAAACCCAGCAGTGGTGTACAGCAGTGTGTTCTTCACACACAAACTCATGTCTGTACAGAAGTCTCTGGGCTCGTTTGGCTTTCAGGTATGTTGTTGTCTTGATGGATGTCACCCAAAGGACAAAGGGAGTGCTGCTCCTTTCAGTGAGCTCCTGAGAGAGCACTGCTAGAAACCCCAGCTGCTCAGGTAAAGCTCATTTTGGTAGTGCACTCTGGGTTTGGGAGTTGTGAAATAACTTCCTGTGTATTTTATAGGGTGAAGATAATGGTTTTTATATGCAAAACTTCTCATTTGTCCACATATATTGTTTTTTAGAAGCTGTTTATCTATGATTATGGAAAATTGGTGACATCTAAAAAAGCAGCTCAGTAGTGCACTACATAGAGGTGAGGTGTTTACTCTTTGCCCAGCCATGATCTGTTCAAGGTTGAATGTTTCCTAAATTGGTTTTTGGAAGGCTGCTAGTTATTGGGACTGTAGACAATTAACTCCTTTGCAGATGTCTTTGACCAGGCCTTGTCCAGTGCAGTCTGAAATCAGATTCAAGTCAATCCCCTGGCATAAGGGGCAATGAACATTGAGTGCTGTGAGCCAAATTCCTTTGTCATCATGGCCAAATAAGAGAAATGGAAGTGGGGTGATCAACTTCCAGTGCAGTCTTTGGAGATGTTACTGCTTGTCAGGGGATTCTTTGAGGGCTTTTTCCCTGCCATGTGTGATGCCACTTGTTCAGTTAACTCTCCTCACTCTGCCTTTTCTTCTAGTACCTGAGGGTGAACAAAAGAGCCTAGACTCCACAATTAAGCTTATTGAGGAATGCATTGTTGGAGTCTCGTGGGTCTGGCTCGTTGCCTGAATAATATGCTTGAATCCCAGTGTGGAAATCTGTAAATTGCATTGCTATGTCCCTGAAATTACAGTCTCGTTCTCTCTTTGCTATTCCACCTACTTTCTTGGTGTGCTGCAGGACACTGCTAATCAACAACACTCCTTCCCTTGCCTAGTTTTAGGAATCTGGATGAGGGTGGTTTGCTGAGTCACGGTGTGTTCAGTGACCCTGGGTAATGCTCTATCCATAGCGGACAAATGGATCCTGACCAGTAGATGGGCTGCAGTCTCAGACTGCTAACAACTCAAGCATAATCCTGGAGCTGAAGTAGTCCTAAAACTGCTTGAGAAAGTCCTGGTAGATGTAGTACTTGGGATTAAAGTACTGTTATATATATAGTGGGAATGGCTTATGGCTTTTTTTATTAGGAATGGGAAATATTTGGGTATTAAGGCAAAGTATGAAGTAGTCAAAATATGGTGTATTTTGACATTCACTCAGCTTGAGTGTCCCAGCCTGTTTCACTTGGCCAGCTAAAGCTTTGTGCTTGATTACTATTCCATCTTTTGTAATAGCAGCAGTGGATATATTTACTTTTTTTAACTTTTTGTTTAGATTCGTCTCTTCTGTGTAAATGAAGAAAGTGACTATGAAGGCACAGCATCTGCCTTCTGTTTTTGTCAATGAAGAGAAGTTCATAACCAGGTAAATTATTAAAATCCTAAATATTGAATGATTTTGCTGCTTTCTTTCAAGTTATTCCACATTTATTCCTTGACAGGGGATCGGGTACAGAGCTGAGCCTGTAGCAGCAGTAATCCCTACCACTTAGTTTAACCTGTCTACAGAGCAGAGTTGGCCTCTACATGGAATTAAAAGAACAGAGCATTAAACCTTTGGGTCTGTGGTTTTTGTTCCTTAGGGAGAACAGCCCTTCTAGAAGATTCTGAAATAAAATTACACGTTAGGGAAGAAGACCTTCCTGTCTTGGAAATCTGTTGGAATTGACCATAAGTTCCAAGCTGAGTTCTGCTTCTCTGCATCTTGGGGTTTGGCAGCCCTGGCTTGCAGGGAATCTGTGCAGAAAGACCTTTGGGCTGCCAGCTCTCTGCTGTGGTCAGAGGAAGTGTCTCTTTCACCTACTTGTAAAAAAGCTTGGAATTGCACTCCTACCTGTAGTTTGTAGGATGCTTTTCACAGTTCAGTCTCCCTGGGAGGAATTTTTCCTACTGCTGTCCCAAACTCTGAGCCAGCTGGCATTTAGCTCCATCCCCTTTCTTACAGGATTATTTTTCCCCTGTTGACAAGAGCACAGGAGCTGGAAGAAGGGCCTCTCTTCTCTCTTCATTTCCATCGCTCTTGGTCTTACCATGGGAAAGAAACTACCTGTAGACTCAGCCAGGGAAGGGGTCTGTACTGGAATTTACCATGTTGCAGTAGAGATTTGTTCCTGAATCCTGATACTTTGCTATGTGGCCTGAGCAATGCTGTTTTCTCCCTTTTCAAGGAAGGGTGTCAGGGCTTTGCCCAGAGCACACAGGCAGTAGATGCATCACTCCCTTTCTCTTCAAGAGTTGTTCCCTTTACACTGCTGCTAATTTGGAGCTCAGTGCTTTTGTGTCGGAGGTAATTAATGTGTGTGAACTTGGCGTGCATTTCTTGGTTTGGAAATGTACCAAGTGAACCAGTGTCTCTGGGGTTTTATTCCTCTATATACTTGCCTGTTCGTGTGCTGAAATGTGGATCCCAGTTGAGACCTTTCTGCATGACAGCCACGGTTTAAACTTTCTTTGCCTTGCATAAAGAGAAGTAAGTGTTTCAAGAACCCCTGTCATTCCACATGCACTGAGGCTTGCTTCCAATGCAATTTCCAGACTATCATCCCTCATCTATACCTTGAATCTGCTGCTTACGCTACTTCTCTTCCAGTTCTGTCCTGCGAATCTTGCTGATGGGGCAAGCTTGCTGTTTGGGAATTGCACAATGGCTGGATCAAAAGGCTGACCAAAGCACGTGGGATGATTTGGCTGGCTGAACTGCTGCGTCTCCAGCGTAACTGCCATAAATATTCACGGACTGTGTGTAGGGCTTGGGGCAGGAGAGGGCACAGGTGAGCTCTCCTGGGTTAGTGTTTCCAGAGAGCAGTCTGGGCTCTGTTGTGGTTTACCACTGGGGCGCCTGACCTTGCAGCTCCTTTGTATCCTGCTTTTGCTACTGACGAAAGTGGTGAATCTGCAGTGCATGGTATGTTTTTGGGGTGAGTTGTTCTGCCAGTTACTTGGCTTTGGTTTCCATTAATGGCTGCGTTTGGCTGCTGTCACAAAGCTGCCGTGAAAAAAGACTTGCAATGCAACAGCTGCTGGTTTTCCAGCTGCCAAACTCAGCAGAGATGGCATCTGTCTCTGGGCTAGGGCAGTAGGAAGATGTATTACAGTAAGACTCCTCCTGGAACTAGGCTGGTGCACATATTCTCTTCTGAGGCAAAAAGAAGGAAAATGGTTTTTTCTCTTAGGTCTCCACTACACAAGGACAAAGAAGTCAGAGTGAGCTGCTGTTAAATCTCTCCCTCAGGGCTTTTCTAATTGCTTGTGTGGTTTGTCACTGTTGGTTGCACTAATGCAAGGCTCAAACCTGCAAGATTTACTTACGCAAACTTCTGAGGAAGGTAATGGCAAGTTGTTTTAGACAAGGCAAGAACTGTTGTGAAAATCTTGAGAGCTTGCTCTGAGAAACAGAATCTGCTTCAGAGATGACCCTTACCAGACCACTTACTGCTGTTAGTCTATGACTTGATTTGCCTTTGCAGTCAACATGGACTAAGAGTAATAGGTGGGCCTCAGAGCGTGACCCAAGTCCTTACATATTCGTAATCCATCTTCAGGGAGCTCACCTTCCCAACTTTCTACTGGGAAAAAACTTGTGAAGTAACAGCTGTCAATAAAATGATTGCCAAAGGCTGTGAAGTACGAAGAGACTTGAGTTTGAAGCACCTCTCGAGCAGGATCAGCAGGTCTGTCACAACATCTGTCAGACAGAGCTGCCTATCTCCTACTTGCCTGTTAATCATGAATTGCATCTGGAGCTTGCCTGTGTACGAGGCCAAGACGTGCTTCATCTTGCTTACCTGTAGCCAGCATGATCGGAACTGCGCTTGTATCTGATTCATATCCAAGTCTATTTGCATTCCTTTTTGGTGGGATGACCTGAATACAGTCCCTCACAGCTCACGCGGTACAAAGAACCTGTAATGAGCTATTTCAACACAATGGAAAGAAGGGGTTTTGCCACCAGTATTCTGAGGATTTAAGACCAAAGTGAGTTGAAGTAAATGTTGAAAATCCTTGTTTGGAGTCCAGTTGATAAGGTTAGCTAAAAATTTTTTGTGTGTGTGGAATTGTAGTAATGTAAAGTAAATAATTTACATCCAGAGAATTAGAAGGGAATGCAATGAACCTTGAGTTTAGTGGTGCAGCCCTTGTCCTCCTTTTACCTGCCAGCTAGAAGCCCAGTTGATCTTTTCCCTTCTCACTGTGGGAAAAGGCTCACTAAGTAACAGGGCACTGTCCTGTTTATTAAGTGGAGAGGGGAGGGATAGGTATGCCAGGGAAAGCTTTCCACATTCATGCTCTGCATGGCCCTCTGCCCCAAGCACAGCATGGACATGTTACCTGCCCTCCTGGCTGTCCCTGGTTCCCTCTCTGGTGTGTGGGCAGCTGGGCCCAGGGGAAGGCCACGTTCCTAGAGCCTGTCCCCACGTTGGGCTGCCAGTTCCTCTGGGGTACTTCTTTATTTAAAATTGGTGGAGGAGTTGTAATAGTGTTTGTGATGGTACAGGGGTTCTGAATAGTTTCAGCAGCTCTCTGAGGAACATGTGGTGCAGAGTTTGCAGGTGCTGTGTGTTCGATCTGTGGGCCTGCTGTTCCAGGAGCTCACACAAACGTGGAAATAACGGGCACTATTTGGAAACAAACTTGGTGCCTTCACACGTGACTGCAAGGCAGGACATTAAACCATTGTAATCGTTTGTGCATAAGGAAGAATTTGTACACTTCCATGCAGTTGTTCCCCGTGGTTAATTACCTCTGCTGGTGGGAATTGCTTGCTTGAATTACAGTCTGAGTCATCTTTAAGTGGTGTAGGGCAGAGTGTTTCTCAATGGCTTTGAAATACATTTCAATTAATTCTGTCATTGTTCAGCCCTCCTTAGCCTGAGCTGCAGCTGGTTTGTTGTCTCCATGGCTCCTTGCCTGTTGGCAGAGGTTCTCTTCATCTCCTTCCTTTCTCCTCTCAGCAAAGAGTTGGTGCACAGCTGTTTGGTTTCGAGCAGAGGGAAATAGGAATGTTAGACATACCGTAGATGTTTGGAAATAAGAAGAGTATCTGAAGCAATATTAAAAGTGAACTGAAGCCATCATGCAGGGGAAACAAAGCGTAGCCTAGTTAAAGTAACCTGCAGCATTGGTGCATAGGGATGTTGTTCTGTTTGCTTCCTCCTCGTGACTGCTGCAGAGGTGCAAAGTACAAGCTATTCTGGGCCGCTGTTAGAAAGGTCATGTGAGACTGACTAAATAATTTCCTCTGGGTCTTTAAAGAAGCAACTTATGAGCAACCCAGTAGCTTGACAAAACTTTACTCTCAGGAAATGATGTATTGGTCGTTACTAAACCTGCAGAAGGATGCAGTGGGTAGCACAGAGATGGGGTGTTACCCTGCCCCATATCACCTGCATTTTACAGAGATGTAAAAAATTATTTTTTCATTGTGATCTTCATTCTAGAGAGCAGCTCAGTTCTCTTCTGAAGAATTACAACTCTTACTATTCAGATCAAGAGAATCTGCAACTGACATATAATCAGGTAAGGATTATGGGGAGAGAAACTTCACTAATCTGGACATACCAGATTAGTGCTCTCTTCTCCTCGCAGCACTGGACTCCAGAACTTGCTGTGGTGTTTTTATTGCATGACATGTTCGATCTAATAGAATAAACCAGATCTGGTTTCCTGAAACAGGTCGGCTGCAGCCTTGGCTGTTTTGGAAATAGCTCAAAACTGAGGTTAAATGTTCTCCAAATAATCTGTTCCAGGGCTGTGTCAGCCTGGACTTCATTGTATTCCTGTTACTTTGAGGGGAAATCAATTAATTAGGTGATTATTTTCACTCAGTTATTATGCAACACTCACTATTTCGCTGTTTTTCTCCAGCGAGAAGGAAGCACACCATTCATTGAAGGCATCCTCTCGATATTTTGGGGAGTGCGACATCCTATCCGATTAAAAATTCAGGATGAGAAGCAGATACCCTCTTTTGTAACCCTGAAGTCAACAGAGATCGTGGGTTTGTTCCCTAGTAAAAGGTAATGTATGAACTTCCCTTAGGAGGCTAGCATTACAAGATAGCTCATGTTGTGGCTTCAATGGATATGGCTGGCTGCACTGGATGTCCCAGATTCCCCAAAGGCCGTGGTGATTGCTCTACAGCAGAGCTTGTCTACAGCTTCTGCTGGGCAGAAGGGTGTGTGTTTGTGGCAGTGTGTTTGGCCTTCAGGCTGAGGAGCTGGAGGAGGCTGCTCTTTCTCATGGGAACTGACTATTCCTGTACAAGGACTGGGAAATTGATGTATATAAAAATATAGGAAAAGACCCAAAAAACCCCCACATTTCCATGTACACCTTGTACTGGAAGCCCTTGAAAGGCCTCATGTTGGTGCACACACTAGAGCATGAACCCAAATTTTGGTAGGTAAGTGCTGAGAGATTGTGTGTCCCATCTTACATTCCCAGGTGTGTCAGGTGTGGAACCATTGCTGCTCAGGTGAATTCATTCAAGCCAGGGAATGAATACTGGCTTTGTCTGTGCAAAGTTTAGCGTAAAAACCCCTTAAAATGCCCACAGACTAGCTGTTCCAGCTGCTGCCAATGGCATTTTATATCCCAGTGTGTTGTGCTCAGCTGATACAGGTACTCTGTGTACTTTTTGTTTTGAAGAGTTTCCCCCGCCTTGGTTCCTGAATTTGATGAGCTGAATCTGAGTCTTGTAATGCAGAGGCAGAGCCGATGTTCACCCTGAATGACTCCCTGATAAATTGTGTATTGCGGAGTTTATTTTCCTAATTACTTATTGTCTTGGATTGCATGTGGGAGGGACATGTTGGAACTGGGGATTTAATTCTGCCGTCCTTGCAGCTGTGATGTTCCAGTAAAGTCGTCTTCCCCGTCTCTGGCTGTTGAAATTCGGGGATGAAATTTGACAGGAGTAACTAGGAAAGAACCTGTGTTTTAGGCAAATCTGGCTCTCTGTTTACCTTGACCAGGTCTGCTGGTGTGGGGTGTACGTGGCCTGCAGGGCAGTTCTTAAAAAACTTGTAACTGGTGGAAATCTGTATCCTAAAGTAAACATTAACTCATGATCCCAGAAACATGGGGCTGCCCTGACATGCTTTAAGGTATGCAGAGCAGCTTGGCTGTCTGATCTTAAATGAACTTGGTAAATGTGTGGAATACAACCAAGATCTTGTTTGGGATATAAATTGGGGGTAGCTGAATATTGTTGGGAATATATATATATACACACACACACACACATATATATACACACACACACATATATATACACACACACACACACACACATATATACACACACACACACACACACACATATATATACACATATGTACATATGCACATGAAATTAATTTTTGATATTGCCCTACAAATTGGTTTATTCTCATTTAGAGCAGTAACTGGCTGAAGACTTTGTGCTGAAGAGTTTAGGCAATGAATTATGGAAATATTGACATGAATATAGTTTTTCTGACAGGCTGGCTGGAACTTCCTGCTCTCGTACACAGCTGGTTTGAGCAGCACAAGGGGCTGTGTGTAATTTACCCTGTGTAACAGACCTGCATTCTGTGACTATTTAAACAACAATATGTGTGTTTTGTGTGTCTGCCTGATAGTCTATGTGTGATTAATCCAGGGTGTTGCTGTAAAATAGATCAGGAATTACTGCAAGTTGTTTAAGTTATGTCCTGGTTGGTGTTCACCAGGTTCTAAATTGGACGTGTTACATTTGGGATCCCTGGTGTCTTGGGGTGACAAACCTGGACACTGGTCATACTTTAATATCACATTTTATTATGACTTAAACTAAAATTACCATGCTGAAGTATGTAACTTGAGCAGGGATAGCAATGTATTACATGAACCCTGGCCACAGGATGAACTGAAATCACTGAATTAGTGAGGAGCAGTCAATGATAACTACATGTTTGGTCTTTCAGGGGAATGACTCGCTGGGGAGAATTTGATGACCTCCATCACATTAGCGGGGAGACACTGAAGTCTACTGAGGAACAGCCAGACCTTGAGCAAAGTGAGTGTCGGTGCTCTCACGTTAACAAAAATTTCTGTGTTCTGTGACGGTGCAAAAGGAATCTCATCCATCAGGCCTTCCCTGCCAGCAAAGGGAAATCTCTTGGCTCTGTGTAACGTACTGCGAGCGGGGGAAACACCGGCCTAGGGCTGGTTAGGGCCAGCATTGCTGTGCAGGTGACTTGGTGAACAGCCAGTGGGAATGAGCTGTGCTTTTATCAAAGAGATCATTCTCAAGGGAACAAACTAGCAAACTGCAACCACTGCAATCAGCCTGTTGTTCATCATATGCCTATGCCTTGTTCCTTTCCTGCTCCACCCCGCCCCATAAAAATAATAAAGAAAGAATAAAGCCCTTCACCAAGAGCCTCCTTCCTCTGGCGGTGCTGGCAGGGAGTGATGAGCAGCTGCACATGATGCTGATGTGGTTTTATTCTGTCCAGTTTATCCATGTTATGAAAGTCACACGCTGAAGTCCAGGAGTGAGCAGGAGCTCGACTGTGCCACCCTGCCCCGGACCAGCAGTGATGCCACAGCTGTGCGCAAGAGGACCAAGCTCCCCACGATAACCAGGACAGAAGTAGAAACTCACAGGTTCTCAATCAATGGCCACTTCTACAACCACGAGGTAGGAATTTTTAGGCTTGGCTTTGTCACCTGAGGGGCAGGGAACCCTCTCCAGTGAGTTTTGCCTCATGCTCGCGCCCTTGTGCGGCTGTTCTTGTTCCCAGACGTCAGTTTTCACTCCAGCTTTTGGATCAGAAACCAAAATAAGAATCAACAGCCAGATGAGAACCAGACAAGTGATAGAACAGTTGCTTCGTAAGTTTAAGGTAAGTCTGCTGGCAGAAGGAAGTGTGGCCGTGTTCTGGAAGCGTTCGTTCCGCTGTGCACTCCAGCACTGCAGGAAAGATGGGGAATAACTGGGTGGGGATAGTGCATGGAGTGGAGTGTAAAAAAGCCCCACGTGGGCAATTTTAAATGCATGGGTTGGGTTTATTTTACCAATGTGTCTTGGCTCTCAGAGGCCAGACAAGTTACACTGGGTGCGTGGTGTGCGGCGAACGGAGAGCTGCAGAACGCTTCTCTCAAGTCGCGCTCAGGAGCGCGGACGCCGCGCGCTTGCCGCGTTCCCAGGGCGGGCAAAGGCTGCCTCATTGTCCCTGGCGGTGCTGCCCTCCCGCGGACAGCCCCCGGAACTGCGGCTTCTGTAGAACGGCCGCCACCTAGCTCGAGTGTCTGGGACATGCTTTCTCTTCGAGCCAGGCATATGGAAAGATGCAGAAAGTTAGAGATAGAAGTACTGCTCAAGGTCAGTGCCACACTGTCTGAAACTACTTTTTTTTTTCCCTTGGAATCTCCTTGGAACCGTCTCCCTCCGACAACATTATATGTGGTCAGAAGTGGCTTTGCCCTTACTGCTGTATATTCCTCCAATATCTTGATTTTCCATGGCTGCTTAGTGTATCATTTATACTTCAATGGTCTTCCCATTTAACTTGCTTAGCGACTGCACTATTGCAGAATTACTTCATGTGGTTAATAAGACTTGGGAGTGTCTTGGAAGGAAAACTTAACTTCTAGGAGTAATAAGGGATGGAATTACAGAGCAGGGTGTAAAGTTGTAGAGATTAAGTTGCAAAGTAAGTGCTCAAAAGCTCTTCTGTGTTGTGAATGTGGCTGTCAGGCACGAGGGTAGGTCACAGGGGCTTCCCCTGATGGCAACACGAATAGCAGATTGGCATGTGATGGGAGAAGTAAGCTATATGAAGTAGTTAAGGATGCTGCAAGGAAACCAGGCAGGAGAGATCTGGGGTTACAGTGTATTACTGGTTTGGGCAGTGTGGGAATGTAAGGGTTAGGGCTGGCACAGGGACAGTGAACATGGCAGCACAGCTCAGATCCAGGATCTTTTAACTCTTCTACAGGCAGGATCTCTGTCTCAGACTTAGATCCAAATCCCTGAGCTGAGACACACAGGGAAGATGTGCTGAGAGGGAAATGCTGGGAAGGTCTGTGAGTCTGAATGGACTTTCTTTTGTTTCACAGATAGAAAATAGCCCCCGTGAATTTGCACTTTACGTTATCCATGCATCCGGAGGTAAGCCAGCCACTGCTGCCTGATCACTTCATCTCCGATCATGCTCTGTGTGTGTGTGGAATGTGTCCCTTGGAGTGACAGGACTCATCCCAGGCCTTTGTCCTCATTTGGGCTCTGTGTGTGTGGTGTGGCATTTTGCCTTCTCCAGGGACCCTTCAGAGATGTCTCCTCTAGAGAGGAAAAGCGGAATAATTGTGTTGTGGGCCCTTTCAGCTGACACCTTTGGATTGCATATGCTGAGTTCAAAGTACTCATTGTTCAGTGGAAAAAGTTTACTTCCATAGCAGTTTACTCTTGCTTTTTCAGGAAAAGGGAGATTTGATCTTTATTAATGGGAACACCTGAGACAGTAGGGGGGAACTGCGGGGGAAGGTCCCTTAAATGGGACAATAATAGGGACCTGCTAGGTATATGGTAATTGCACTTGAGTCAGTATGGGATCCATGTCAGGAAAAAAGGCTCATGACTGCAGGGGGTAGATGGAGCCCCTGTGGGGTGGTCCATGTTTCATGACATTGCTTACAAATTCCAGAAAAGAAGCAGTTGAGGAGTGGAGATGTTCCCTTGCTGCACAGGCTGCTGCAGGGGCCCTCTGAGAAGATTGCCAAGTTCTTTCTCATGGATGGGGATGTGGAGGAGATCAGCAGTGATGTATGTATATCCTCACTTCTTATAGTTCATGGAATTTTTCTCAGTGACCATAGTTAGTAGCACCTTTCTTGTCTTCTCCCTGTTAGGTTGCTCAGTACATTTCATTTCATCTTCCCTTTTTGGAATCGATTCTGCACAGAATAAATGAAGAGGAGAAGCAGGAGATTCAACAGACAGCTGCAAGGTAAACAGACATAAAATGAGGTGTGTCACAGAGTCCAGGGGAAGCTGTACAATTGTGGCCTGGCTCGTGCGGAGAACATACGGATATAGCAGAGTGCAAGTAGAGCACTGTGATGGGAAGGCTGAAGGGATTGGGAGGGTTTATAATCCTTTCCCTATCCTGTTGCTCCTAAAGATTCCAGAATTAATACTGACTACACACAGAGTGGGGTCTTCAGAAAATTTGGACCCTCAGGGTAACTTCTGTTTATTTTATTTGCTCTTTGCTTTCTGAGCCTCTGACTGGTTCCTGAGCTTGTACTTGCTGCTGTGTATTCCCTTGGAAAGGATAAGTGCAGTATACACATGGTACTATTTCAGGTCTGTAGCATTTAAGCCACATCAGTGCCAGATGTCCCTTGAAAACTTGAGGTGAAGGACAGGAATCCCCCTGGCAGCAGCTCAGAACACCCCACAGGTACAAGCCAGAGGGGCTCCCATATTTGTGAGCATCTGAGTCCAACAGCACTGAGAGGCTACAGCAGCCATAGATCTGTGACTGGATGATGGGTTGATAATTGTGTTGAATCAAAGTGTCCGGGAAGTGTTTAAAAAATAATAAACTTGCCTGCGTTGGGAAAGTTTTCATTGCCATTTGACCAGCTCGTTGGAATTTGGGTTGAAAGTTTGCAGAGGTTATTTAAATGCATTCTCCCTCTCAGGTACCTAAGAGAGAAGAGCCTGATACAGCAACACCTTGACAGTCGGACTGTTAGAAAAACAGAGACTACGGTATGATGGGATGGCCCCTCAGGAACACCTGGGCTGCTGAGGGGCAGTCCTTGCTGCTGCTTTCTGTGGGCTGGGGCTGAGGAGTGCTTCAGCCTCAGAGTGCGCAAAGCGGGGAAGTCTCTCCTCACCATTAAACAACTGCAACTGCCCCCACTCCTGCAGTGCTGGGGTGCAGGCTGGAATCACCTAAGGAGATGCACTACATCCCCCCAACAACAGATGCTGAATCTGACCTGGAACTTAGGGAAAAAATCCCCTGAGAAGGCCAAGGCTTTAAATCCTGCTGATGTATGACCTGGTACCAAGAGGCTGACATAGAAAAATATTGCAATAACCAGTGTGTTGATAGAAAATATGCAAATTAATTATATGGTTATCCCTCTATTAGAGAAATACTGAATTATATTAGCAGAAAGCTTTTCAGTAGAGCCAAGTGGCAGAAGATATTTATGTATTTAAGACTGCAGGTAGAATTTTCACTTAAGTTATAAAATACCCATGCAAGATGCCTGAAATCCACTGGCTTCAGACTGGTGGATTCTGAAATTGCTTAAGCTTTCAGCTACGGTTAGAAAAACATAACTGGAAATCCTCCCACTTAGGAGCTGCGCAGCTCTTAGCAATGACAGGGAATTTATCCCTGAAATACCTCGTGAACTGCAAAGTAAGAACTCTCGACTGAACACAGTAAACACTGTTGGGTCCTGAAAGGCATCTCAGTGGTTTTTGTAGTTGGAATAAATGGTTGTCTTCCTGTTTTCTGTTTGGAAGGGAATTGAGAAGTGCTCAGTGAGAGGCTGCGTGTCACAGCCGCGGAGGGTTGGGCTCATGGCCTCCCCATGGATGCAGTTCGGGTCCAGCCCAGCCCCACACAGGGCACAGCAGGCAACTGTCAGGTCCTGTCTGGCTGAGTTGTGTTGAATATTAGAGCTCAAATTTTAGAGGTGTAAATAAAATAAATATTTGCACAGTTAATTGTCCTCCTGCAGTAGTTGGTTGTTTTTACCTGGTATCTGTGACTTACCTCAGCTACCTTTGTCTTATGCAGGTAACAAATACTTGTGAGGGAGGAAAGGAATGCACAGAACGTGTGGCCTAGAAATTACGTGGAGTAAATCAAATTGTAAAACTTTACACTGCCCGAAATCATGTTACTGGGATGCGAATCCAGAAAATAAAGGTCAGGGTGCTGATCGAAGCTCCTCAGGTTGGAGCAAGTATGTTATTCAAAGTACAGTTTATAATCCTGCCTAGGAAAATTATTAGGGGCAAGGGAGTACAGAGGGCAGAAATAACAATAAGTCACGGTTGAGAGGTAGGGATTAAATGACAGTTGCCTTCCAGCTGCAAATGAAAGTTCCTTGAAGCAGCAGAGTGTCCATCCAAGTGTAAATACTGGAATATTAAATAGTTTCTCGCACGGCCCATGTGGAAAAGAGGTATTTCCAAGCAGGTTCTCCAATCCCCTGTGTATGTCCACTCTTCCCAAAATAAGCCATTTTTGCCACCATCTGATGTTCAACGCTTGAATCCTTTTCATTTCCCTTGTCTTGCTGAATTGGGACTGAAAACTGCTGGAAGCCAGCTCTGGGACAGGACACAGACCTGATGCCATTGGCCAGGATTTTAGGGTGAGTGAAATCATGGTGTGACTGTTGTGGGATTGGTTCTTTGTGAGTGCTGTGCTGTCTAAATGAACCATTTCTGACAAATACAGACGTGAGCAGGGGAAGAATTTATTCCAA
Source organism: Edolisoma coerulescens (assembly GCA_013397115.1). Taxonomy (NCBI): domain Eukaryota; kingdom Metazoa; phylum Chordata; class Aves; order Passeriformes; family Campephagidae; genus Edolisoma; species Edolisoma coerulescens. The sequence continues at coordinate 125,300 of VWZW01004131.1, forward strand.
AGTATTATGGGACATTCAAGGAAACACAGCAAGGACACACAGGTAACAGAGGAAAGGGGGGTCACTCGAGTTTGGACCCAAAGCCATTAATCACAGAAACAATGATTACACGCTATATCTTACCTGAATTTGTACATTTCCCTGCTGACCAGGTGCTTCAGCAGTCCCTGTCCTGTCCTTTCTGGGATGTTTTACTTATTTTTTTTCTTTCTCACCTTATTTGGGGTGCCCAAGATAATGTTTCTGTGTTTAAAGGCGATGTTACAACAAGCCAGAGCAGCCCATATTAGTGAGTTCATATGCTATAGTTCAAGGCCAGCATTAGAAAAATAATTATTCAGGGCTTGAAAAGTAATTTACAAGTGGCTACAGGCAGATTTTCTCTGATTTGATCTCATTTGCACTTACGCTTCATAAGCTTAGGATTTAAAATGCCTTTCTTCGTTTTGGTCTGTGACTATTTGGGATAATAAAATAACATTGCATACCAGAAGATGGTGGCCACAGCCAAACCTTGAATTTCCATCACTTAGCTTATTGTTGCAGTGGATTTCCTTATGGGGATTCAGCCTCTCTCTGAACTAAATGTGGCTTTTTGTCACTTGGTTTGGTTTAAATGCTCCCTGTGCAGTTTGTGTCACTTGCCCAGCGAGGACCTTCCCGTGAACTGTGCAGCTCCTTATGCCGACAGCATTTTCTCACTCCTTTTGATGAGTTCTGGACCCTGGAAAAAAGGAAAATCCCTGGGAGCAATAGTGTCAGGAGGGTGATTGATATGCTTGTGACCTGTTCAGCGCAGTGGCAGCAGCAGGTCCCGTCCTATGACCTTGGCAAGGTGTACACAACACCGTGCAGAGCACAGACACATCACTGCGAATGTACCTTTGGTTTTGCTGTTCAGCTGAGGTGGCCTTAGATTTGGTATTGGTCAGAAAAATACTGAAATACAGTTCTGGTAGGAAAAGATGGTAGAATCCTTTGCAGATGTGCTATTCAGGTACACCCAGAGGTGAAAAATAAATTTTTTTATGAACAAGAGAGAATTCTTTCTATTTTATCATTTTAAGCCAAGAATTGGGAAAAAAAGATAACAAAGCTTATGGGTCAGGGATGGTTTGTTAAAGCTCCGTTAAGCAATACAGTAAAGAGAGGGACATGAGAGAAGTAGGGAAAAGCGGATTTACTGCAGGGTAAAGAGGAGCCAAAGCAGTTTTGGGGTCTGAAGTTCAGCGGGCTGAAACAGCCAAGGGAAGGCAAGAGGGAAACAGAGGCAGGAAGATAAACAGGGAAATGCTTTGATCTAAAATGTTAATGTACCCTTTCCCTCCCTGTTGCAGAGGAACTTTGGCTGGAAACAGAAGCAATACCTCTTTCAGGAAGCAGGCCTCAGGGTTTGCCTCTCTGCAGCACTGTTCCCTCATGGCACTGAAGGCGGCCGTGACGGAGCCCAGCTGCTCTGGGCTAATCTGGGGCTTGTACTTGAGGAGGGTGATGAGCATCCTGCAGGAGAGCAGAGCTCTGGGAACTGGGAGGGAAGCATGTGCTCACAGAACTGCCCTCCACCCCAGGCCTGCAGCCCCCCACCCCATTCTGTTCCCACCCACTGCCTTCCCACAGCTCTTCATCCTTAGTCACCACCCAGATGTGGATTTCTGCCAGGGAGAAAAGCTGACCCTGTTCCCCTGTGAAATGAAACATCATTGTCTGGTTTTGGAGTGTTCCAGAGAAGAAAGAAGGCGGGACAGTGGGCAAGAGGAAGGTGAGCAGTGCCAGGGGTGACAGCAAACCATCATGTCTTACTCCTGCTTCCTGTGCTGTAACTTTTCCTCTTCCGTGGTGCACAAGTCTCCATGGAAAGCAAACAGCCCTGGAGTCAAGGCCAAGGGCACATAACTCTCATCAACCTCCAGTTTCCCTATGCACGGCCTCCTGAAGGCATAGGAGCCGCTGCAGCAGCGGCAAACTCCAGGATTAATGGGGTCAGCCAGGTGTCTCCTGCAGATTTCCCCAAGCACAAGATCCAGCTTTACCAAGAGAATGAAAAAAACAATGTTACGTTAATTTTTCATTTTCAAAAATCCCTGAAACACACAACGCTCACAGTGAAGTTAGGAAAAAAGGAATTTAAACCTTGTTTGTAAGATGGAGAATACTTGATATTTGTACTTAATGCTGGCTTATGTCAGTGCAGAAATGGCTCTGATTTTTTGCAAAAAGTAGGATCCAGATGCCAAAGGAAAACACTCACATTTTCCTCAGCACAAGGCAGCAGCTTGTCCTGGCCCAGCTGGCAGCATTTGGAGCCAATGGTTGTCATTTCCTTGGTGAATTTGATGAGCTCTGCGGATGTCAGCTGAGGCATCTTCTTGGTGAAGCTCATGAGGAGCCTGAAATGACAGATTTTGTGATACTGATGTCTTTGTTTCACCAGGCAGCAGTGAGCAGCCTCTGCCTTCCCTGTGGAATGTTCCAGCCCAGCCCCATGGAACACTCCTTAGCACAAGGACGGGACTAAGCCTCAAGTTTCGAAGCCCAGGTAGGCAGGTGTAAGACTGCTCTGTTCGTGTGCAGCCAAGTGTTTCAGAAGTGCCTTTAGCCTGGCCCGTGAGACCCGCGCGGCGTCATTCCGGCCTGGACTGTGCCCAGCCGGAGCAGGGTAAGGAAGCATAGGAAGCAGTAGTACTCGTTTTGGAAATAGTAATCTCCTTTCTCATTGTAAATGTCACAGCTTGTCCTCATGACGCTTTCTGTTTCGTAAATATGTTTCCTCAGTTCTTCCTCCTGAAAAAAAAAGGGAATTTGAGGAGTCATTGCATCGGGGGTATGCAGAATTTCCTACTGCCTCCTGATCAGGCCTGAGTATTTCCAGCTGCCTCTCACCTGGTATGGACCACCTGTTTTTAATGCCATTTCTGTCTGAAACCCCTGTAAATTGTCTGAATGTGGTAAATGTCCACCTCCAATTGCCACGACCTGCTGAATTTTGTGTGGCTGCTGGAGGACCAGGTCTGAGACACAGGGCAGCTTCTGACTTCAGGTAGTATAAGGCCACTGTCCTGATCTCAGACAATAACCATAAGTACTTCTTACACTTGGGAGGGGGAACTGGCATTGGCCGGGAGCCCAAAAGGGAGCAGGGCCAACAGAATGGTAGTGTTAGCTCCATCCCTTTCCCCCCATCGATCCGTGTTAAATTGCTTCACAACTGAAGGCTCTGTTGGTGCTTTTTCCATTTGGGAATCAGTCAGACCTTGCAGTATTTGCTGGGATTGTTACAAGAGTTGTGGCCCTGGAGCAGGGATATTGGCTTTTTAGCGATGGGTGACATGTCTGACCCCCTCCATGTGCTGTGAGGAGCCCCAGGGCCCACTAGCACCCACCCCTCTGCTGCGGCAGCCGCTGGGAGCCCCGGGCCTGCAGCACTCCTGCAGCAGGTCCTCGTAGCCTTTGCCAATCCTTAAAAGCATCTGGGCAGAAAATTCTGGGTGTCTCCTGGAGTATTCATACAGAAACCTGCAGTATGGGGAAGATCAGGAATTAGGGAGAAGCCAAAACCACTACCCTTGGGAGGCCAGGGATGGGAAGGACGGCAGGGACATGTCAGGGTGGGTTTGTCTGGTGGAAAGGGACAATTTCACAGAGGAAGCCTTGTGCTACCTGGCTAAGTGTGTGTCTTTTTCCTGGGCAAAACGTTCACATATTCCTTTGTCTTCAATGAATTCCCTGACGTGGGGGGACAGGTCTGCAGGTCTGTCATCATTTTCCACATGAACGATGCATTCGCTCCTTTGTAACAGGGGCTGTTCACAGCACTGCTGGATCTTACTGGACAGGATGTGCTGGTTGCTGCAGACGTACTGCAGAATGTCTTCCTGTAAACAGAAAAAGAAAGAAGGAAATTTTACCAGATTGTGGTCTTTTTGGTTTTTTTGTTTTGTTTTTTTTTTTTAAATCAGTGTTTTTATCTTCATTTTAGAGACAGAGAAGGTGATTTTTATGCCCTTTTTAATGGCTTCACAGTGAGAAAAGCCAGTTGGGAAAATCAACCAGACTATTAGATGGAAGAGTTAAATTCCACTTTGGTAGAGCAATCCATACAGCAGAGGAGGAAAAAAAATCTGGAAACAATAACAACAAGAGCATTAAATTTCTGCAGCCACACAATGATGGAAGGGCTTTACCCTGTCCCGCATGCAGTCCAGCATGTCCCCACGGCAGCAGTCCTTGTGCATGTCAGCCACGTCCATCACGAGTTTGTGAACAGTGACAAAATCAGCTTTGGGGAATTTCTGGCTTATCTGGGTAAGTTTCCTACAGGGAAAGAAAATAATTATTGTTTATATTTGCAGTGGGAGATTGTGCTAGCCATCATTTTTGTGTGGAGAGGTTGTCCAAGTTTGATCACAGAGAGAGATGTGATTGGTTCAGACTTGGGTTTAGATTTTGGAATCTCATGGCAGTTTGTAAGGAAATGGCGATGCTGCCACACACAAATCTGAATTCCTAATCTGTCTTCCTTGTTAGATGGTGATCTGCACACAAAAAGGACAGGGTTGTTACTTCAGAGTAACTGAGGAGGCACTCACTCCAAAATAATAATAAACATGGGGAAAACTCACAGAGCCTTTAAGGTCCTTTCTCCAAACTTCTTCAGGATTCCACACGTGTGTTCCTGCCTCAGGGCATCTTCTCTTACTGGCTTCACCACCTTTGGTGCCTGATAGAAAGAAAATGCAGCCATGAAAGTGGAAGAAAATACAATAGTTCACACAGAAACTACAGTGGTGACAGTATTTTTTTTTTTTTTACCGCTGAAAGAAAAATGCTGTACAAGCTGCAAGCAACTGTTGTGCTTGCTGTTTAGTCACCAGCATTTATTAAGTGCTCTGTGAAAAGAAAGCAGAACCCTTCAGACAACAGTTCAGTGCTCTTAGCACAGGGGAGGAGATGGTCACCAGGGAGCTCCAGGGCAATCTGATTTTGGTGTGTGCTCAGCAAGGTAAATTCCAGTATCAGGCTCAGATGCTGAGAAAGAAATGCTGGTATTTGTGCCTCAGTGTTAGCGTAGTTGCACATCAGTAACCCAAAGCCCTGGGATGGAGTACCTGTGTCTGGAAGCATTCCTCCAGGTGCTGAGAGGGGCCTTCTGCACCTCCACAGCACCTCTTCATCATCTCCTCATACCGGAGAGCGGCTGACAGGATTGTTGGGGCAGGCAGGAAGGGATGCTTTCTGGAAACTTCATAGGTAAAACTGGAACCAGAGAAAAACAGCTTTAGTTTCAGTTGATACTAAAATTATAAAAGTAATAAAATGATAAAAGCTACTTAAGATACTGTTTTCCTGACATATCAAGCAGTTGCACGGTGTGGTGTTTATCTCAGAAAATTTTGATGAGGCTGATGTTTTCCTGGAAATTGAAGTCTCAAATCCTGTCAGTTCTGGCTTAGAGGCAACACAGTTCCTGCTGGGCTTTTAATGACTAAAGGGAAGCCCTTGGTTTCAGGTGAGTTCTTTACACAGACTACAATAAACCAGGCCAGAACAATGTCACCTGGAGATAAAGCCAAAGCAGCAGGTGGCACAACAGGCCTCGCAGAATGGCAATTACAGTTGGATAAATTACACGAGTAATTCACGTTAGGAAGAAACATTAGTATGAGAGAGACTCTTAGGCTGGACTTTGTGGTTGCTGCTGCATTTGCTGCTTCCAGCCCATAACTGTCACATCCAGGCATCCAGTCAAGGATTTATTACTCACTGTGCTGTTAATGGCTGTTGATACTGTGAGTAGTTTCTGCAGGCAGCTTCGGCATCAGGCCTTTCCAAAGGAGGGATGAAGCTTCGCGAGAAATTTTTCAGGGAGAGGAAGCAGTCATTTCTTTCAGGATCCTCTTTAGCACAGCAGTCAGCAATCCTGGGAAGGTTTTTCTCCTGGCATACTGTATCAAAGAAAATCCTGTCCTGTGAAAAATTAGAAGTTCACCTTTATAGATGAGAGAAGGGGTCCATGAGCCAAACCTGCACACGTGGGGAGGTCACGTCTCAGTAATGGATTCATGCCTCTGGAAAAACTCGTGCCAGGGCTCTGCAATGACAAGTCACTTCTGGGAAGGTTTGCCACACTGGAAGTGTGACTGAGCTTACCAGAGGCTTCAGGCAGTCGGGGCTGTCCCTGGCTGCCGCTGCACAGCTTCTGGCCAGGGCTGTGACCCGCTCGGCCATCCCGGCTGCTCTCCCGAACGTCCCTCCTGGCACGTACTGGGCAAACATGATGAGGGCACTGTGGGAGGAACACGCTCCATTAGACCTGCTCCTGGCCTCCTAACAACTCGTTACAGGCCTTGCAGGTAAGAGGCAGTGACAGGATTTGTATCACCCCGGGCCACTGTGGGACTTGGTGCACTCATTCCCAAAGACAAGGGTGTGCAGTGGCAGCAAATTTGCTTTACCTGGGCAACTTACATGGCTTTAAAATTGTTCTCATGCAGCTGAGAAAAACGTTGACCAATGCTTGTTTTTCCCTCTGAAAAACAAGATGATTTCAGTAAAAATGTTTACTAAATGCTTCATCAAATACCTTTTTACTTTGTAGCTCAAGTGTCAATAGGCAGGGAAAATTTCCCTTCCATGCACTCCCTCTCAGTAATCCCTGCCCATCCTGCACACCACAGTGATTCTCAAGGAATTAAGAGGTTGATCACACCAGATTTATCCAGGGACAGTTTTACTGTACACCTTTGTCACTTAAGAAAATCCCCACACCCAACTGTGGCTAAGTGAGCCACCAGACAGCCACGTGGGCCGAGTCAGCCAGCAGTGTTAAACAAGAAATAGAGAAAAAAGATGAGAGAGATCCTTACCTGAATTCTGAGAAGTTCTAGGCAGGGCTTTGGCTACTGTAAGGCTCACCAATGAAACAACATAAATGACTGTTCTCCGGTTCATTCTGTCAGATTCTGGCAGGGGCTTGGGGTGAGTTTGCTTTATCTGTGAAAGGCAGAAAGAATTAAGGGGAAAGAGTTACTTTTATCCTTCCCCAAACGATTCCTGGTTAATCAAAACCCTTTTACTGTCAGATTTCACATTAACCCTTTGGGAATATTCCCACAATAATTAGACATGCCATTATTTGCTCAGGATGATGAACTGGCCGTGTTATTGCAAAGGAAGGACCTTGAAAATTTTTTCCCCCCATGAAATTTAGGCAAATAGGCATTTTCTACTTATCGCACCTCACACAAGAAGTTTAAACACTCCTTGGGCTTTTTGTTGTGCACACTGACCTCATCTACTTACAAATTGCTCAGAGGTGATTGCTGTGCAGAAGATGACTTTGGAACAGATTGGTGACTGGAAAATCCCAAGTTCAGCTGTTATCCTGTTACTTCTGCACCTCTGCTTGCTGTATAAGCTCTCTCCTGCTCCCAGCTCCCAAGAAGTCATGGGGAAAGGCTGAATGAGGTACCCCACACACGTTTTTGCAGCATTGATACTTACCATCAAAATGTCTACAAAGCTTGGAACAAAATCAACTCCAAAACTGTAGAATGAAGGGAAAAATTCCAGTTATTACAGGTTTTTTTTTAAAAAAGTGTGCTGTAAGCATCAGGAAGGTAAAAAGACAAATCTTTGGAGATAGAATTTCTTTGAAGAGCTGCAGGTATTGTCAACACAGAGGTAGATGGGCAAAGACTATTTCCACATGCATGATCATCACAGAATCCCAGGCTGGTTTGGGTTGGAAGGGGCCTTAAATCTCATCTCATTTGAACCCCCTGCCATGGGCAGGGACACCTCCCACTAGGCAAGGTTGCTCCAAGCCCTGTCCAACCTGGCCTTGGACACTTCCAGGAATGGGGCACCCATTTGAATCCTTTCAATTCAGTGTCTCCAGTGCCCCTTTCCATGCTCAGCAGGATGGGTAACTGCTTTTCACTTTTCTTGGAAAACCCTTGCCACTCTTGGGATGGCAACTGGGCTGTGTTCAGTGAACACTCATTTGCAGGAGGTGAGTGTGTGTGAAGTATTTAACTGGAAAGGAGTGTGGCCAGCACTAGGAATGAGATCGAATGGAGAGCTTAGTCCTCATTAAGAGTTGCCATTGTTTTTTAAGGAAAACATGGTTCGTTTGTGTTTTTACATGGAAATGTCATGGAAGGAAGGTGTTTTGGGATATGTCTTGTTTTAGTGCTCTTTTATGACCGTATGAAACCAACATCCCTGGCTGAGTTCTTGGTTTAAGTTTACAGAAGTGACCAAATTATATTGTTCTTGGGAAATGAAGAGTAATTCCCTGCTAGGAGGACCAACAAGTTGTAATGCAGGGATTTGAAAATCAAAGGAGAAAAGTATTGTTTCCTATGCTAAAAAGGCAACAAAGAAAGTCTGGTTCATTTTTGCAGGTTTGCTTTGTTCAGCTTCCATTGCAAACCCTGATTCCTGTCCTCCTCATCTTCCAGCAATTGCTTTGTGGTTGAATACATGGATTTTCCATGGAAAGCCAAAACCATTTCAGCTTCTCTGTGTGATTCAAATAGGTAATTGCAGGTTGCCTAAGAAAACTCACTTTCAGACAACACATTTGAGCCTTTTCTGCAAATATTTAGCTCAAAAATCAACACCAGTTCTCTGCCTTCCTGTACAGGTGTGAATGGGATTCCGTGTGCTCTGAGCTGGGATAGTGCTCAGCTCCTCTTGCTGGAATACAGGGAATTTACTGTGCATTCTGTGGCAGCTTGGGTCAGATCCAGCCTAATCCACTCCTTCGGCTGGTGTTACAGCTCGAGGCTCCCTGAGACAAGCAGGGGTTTCTGCCTGGCTTTTAGGGTCTCCTTGGGAGCTTCTGGAGAGAGGGAAGGTTTTCCCTTCAGATCACTTGGGGCAGTGTGACACTCACAGAATCCGCGCCTCAAAACCCAAGGTGTGGCAGGGATGTGTTGTATGAAACCTCATTACCTGTCTACTCCACACATCTTTTCTGGAGTGTATGGCCTGGAGGCAAAGCAGGAAGGAAGTCTAAGTGTCCACTTCATTGCTGCTGCTGATTCTGTGATTCCTTGGCTGTGCTGGGGAGTCTGATGGCAAGAATTGCTCTTTTCAGCTCCTGCCAACAACCAATTGTATCAGAATCGCTTAGGAACTTCTGTTGGACCTGGAGATGATTTCCTGAGTGGATGTATCTTGCCAAAAGTGCATCTCTTAACCTCTTTTCTGACTCTACCTGTAGTCCAGAGCCTGTTAGTTTTAAAAGGCTTTATAAAGGTATGGACTATCAGCACAGAGCGTGACTTGTTTCATGCAAATCAGGCAATTTTTGGCAATTCTCTTGTTCCCCAGCCATCCTTTGGCTGGGGGACGTTGAAAAGCTGTACGGGGCGTAATCCAAACCGTAATTTGTCTCGCTCAAAGGATCCCACTCAAATTCTTTTCATGTCAGGGAACAGAAAGGTCCATCCATGTCTGTTTTCTCCCTTGTTTTCAGTCGCTCTGAGGTGCTCTGTGTGGCCTGTCGTTCTGATGGGAAATGACAGCTTTTCCTGGAGTCCCTGTCCTGAGGAGTGTCCCCCGTGGGGGTGTGAGCGTGCTGGCCCAGGGCACAGGATGACCTCTGGCAGTACCAGCGGCAGCACGCCCAGGCCCCGCGCAGCTCCGCGCTGCCGTAAAGCCGGCAGCAAATCCCGCTGTCCTGCGGCTCCTCCAAGTCCCTGGGCTGGGAACGAAACCCCTTTCCTTCCTCACTGCTCTGCCGGCAGTGCTCCCCTCCGTCCCGGTTGCCTCTGGGCTCACGAGGACCTGTTGGCTACGTGTTCCGTGCCAGTGGCACGTGGGGGGAAGTGCACCAGGTGCTTGGCGTGGTCCCCGTGTCGGGGAGGAACTGCCAGGTGTCCCAGGAGGACTCCTCTGGGTGGGATGTCCGGGTTCCCTCTGAGGTACAATCTGGTCACCCCTGAGACATGAGGACAGAGTTGTACCCTGTGAGTTTCGCTACTCACATTTCTACCCCCCTACTCCTTCTCTTCCTTTTAATTCCAGAACCATGGCAAAAGCAAAAAGACTTACGCCATGGAGTAGAAAAGAAACATTCCAGTAACTCTAGGACCTATGGGTTGCCTCAGAGGCCACCTCTTCTTGTAACAAACATTTTTGATAGTACAAAAAATAGAGAAAATTGATCCCTGTTTCGGACTTGGAGGACTGACCCCTCTGTTTGGGAGCTGAAGCCCCAGTCTAGTTCAGAGAGTGGTGCTGGTGCCAGCAGGCCTCGAGCAAGAGAACTGAGTGTCTCCCTCTGTGCTGTAGGATGCTTGCCTTCACACCATGATGAAATGGTTTCCTTGAATACGACCTTGTCCTGCCTTAGGTGAGGATCGTTTCCAGGAGAGGCCCTTCCACTTTCTGTCCTGCGTGCAATGAATGTCTTTCTGGAGAGTCTGGAGCGACGTCGTTGTTACCCTCTAAGAAGGAGGAAGGAATTAATAATTGATCCTGGGGGGCTCTGGGTATTGGGAGGGGAATCTGCAGCCCAGTTTCGAATGTGAAAGCTTTAAAGGAGTGATGTTTGTAGAGGCTGCTGTGTATGTGTTTGTTACCAACACAACATGCCCTTTTTTGGGAAGCAAACCCTATCTGCCAGATCATTTAAGAGCATAAAATGAACCTACAACAGCTGGGATGGAAGAAGAAAGAAATTCTTCACGTTTAAACCCTCTCTGACTCACCCTCCCCTTAACCTCCCAAGCAGGGCACTCCAGCTTTTATCTCTGTTCCAAATCCCACCGAAGGCCGATTGCAACTGAAGTGGACATGACAGAGTACAAAGGGTGACATTTACAACCTGTCCTCGGCTTATCTGGCTCCCGGAGGCGTGGTGGCCTGGCCCAGTGAGCCCCTGGGGCCGGCTGTCCAAACACGTAATCCCAGCACGAGGCAAGCCTGGGTTGCAGTGACCTGCTTGCTCAGCACTGGTGGGCAAGGCAGGGAACTGGCTCTCTCTGCCCACAGGCAGCAGAGATTTAAACAAGCTCCAGGGAACCAGGGGGAGGCTTCCCTGCCTCTTCGGGCAACGCTGAAGTGGTTGAAGAACACTTTGTGCCAGTCTTGGGTACGGCTGCAGATGGTGCTTGGTCCTTCTCAACTCAGACTCTACAAGAGAAGAAGGAAATTCAGTTCATTAGGAACTAACCCAGGTGGGCAAAAAATATCAGCCATGGAAAGCCCCAGCCCAAAAGAGAGCCCTGGGAATAGAAGGAATATTGATCAGCATGGGACCACGAGCTCTTGGGAAGTAATTCTCAAAACTATGTCAACACTAAGGCTCGAGATGCTGCTTTAAGGGCTGCAGCTTGGCTGCACAAGTCTGTCTTTATGCCAACTGAAAAGACACTGTGAGGTGCAAGGGAAACAGATGAGTGAGTGCCTATGGATTGTAGCAATGGCAGTGGGATCCAGCAAAACCAACTGTTTTCACAAATTTTTGGTATACTGGTATTTGGTTTTATTCTCTTGACACGTTCTCCTTTTCAGCATCAATAAATGATAAATGCAGCCTGGAAATAATTTCTCTGTTAATTCTGTCTCTCTCTGGAGACAGCAAAATGACAGACTCAAGAATTGTAAATGCATTTTCAACTACTACAGCTTAATGGAATCCTTAACCTGCTTTGCATTTGTATTCGGTCAATTGAAAAGCCACACCAGTTGTGACAGGAAAGGAACAGGCACACGTGAGAATTGTGATGTGGAATGCTGTGGGGATCAGCTGGAAATCTAATGAGAAACCCTACAGACAGATTTGTGGGCCTGATGCTAAATTCTGTGCCTCAGAATCTTCCCTGAAACCCTTCTTCCAACAGGCTTGTACTAATTAGTTATGGCCTCACTGTCCTAGAGCAGGTTGGTTTTAGCTGCAGGGAATGACTGCCAGATTTTTGCATGAATTAGATATGGGAAGGGTCTTTATGGGAAGGGTCTTTATAAGAAGTTGGTGTTCCTTTAAACTAAGGGAAAAAGCTTAACTGTAACTGCCAAGTATTGTTCCTCAGATTCACAGGACTTGGAAGCTTGATGTTTGTGCGTGCCTCGGGGTCACATCAACTCTCTGATATGTAGCTGTGACTTACAGTGGCTGAATGTTCAAACCTTTCAATTGTAACAAGATTGGTGAGTCTTTCTGTTCAATTTTCAACCCAGTATCTCTGAATATTTCATCCTACGGCCTGGACAGTACTCCCGGTTCAGGAACTACAGGCACAAAGCTTCCCAAGGCCAAGAAACCTGCCCTTGTGAAATGCCTCATTACACAAGGACCCTTCTGACAGTGCAAGGGGCCCTGTTGAAGTCAAGACTCGGGGGTGGTTTGTGTTTGTGAAATGAAATGAAATATGTCCTAGAAAATAACACTGCTCTGGTGGCATAGGACCAGGAAATGTCTCTCCGGGGAGCTTCCTGCAGTGAAGGGCATGATTTAGGTGGTGAGCTTTTCAGGAGAAAATTTAAAACATTTTTTAAAAAACGAGTCAAGACATGTAAAGCGTCTTAAAGCAGGGCTGTTTGCAACCCTTTGCAAATGAAGAGATGCTTGATTTGTGGCTGGTGTAAAAACAATCTTTTTTTGTAGAGGAGCTCTTTGCCAATCATCTTATTTAGATTGAACAGTACCTTTGAAACTTCCCCTAATATGTAATTATAATGGCTGAAGTAAAGCCTAAAATCAACCTGCAATTGAATCAGGGTGTAAAAGTCTAGCTAAATGTCTTACCACCTTTCATATTCTTTCATACAAACTTTCCAAGAGCAACAAACAGAAAAAAAATCTGAAATATAGACTTTCTGCCCATATATTCTACTTAGGGTAGCTATTTGGTGTAGGGAGCACTGCAGAGCTTTGCCTTATGGTAGTCACCAGCGTACAAGGACAGGTGCAATTTTATAAAGCCTTTATTTATTATTCTTTTTTTTTTTTTTTAAGTAAAGGAATTGAAAAGCACATTGTTTGACAAAACACAGAAGATTCATGAAATATTCATTCAGTACCAAAGGAAAAGGGGTAAGTGGTGGAAGAAGTTATACAGAAGGGGTTTTTTCTTCATATTTTTCCCACTGGCAACCTAGATTGGAGAGACAAAAAGGAGTATTTTGTAAAATGGTAGCATACTGGTAGTACTTCAATTTTTTGTGCCCTGTGCAGTGGCAGATGATAAAACATTAGGGAAAGCAGAGGTGGTGGTGGTTAAAGGGAAGCTGGAGGCCTTTTGGGGGTAAAGAAGTTAAGTGGATGGAAGGGTGGGCAGGGAGGGGCAGACAGACTGGACAGACAAAGGTGTATGTGCATTACTGCTGTTACCTACCTTAGGTTAAGCACCAATTCCTAATGTGGCTCTGCTCTGGACTATTAGGGCAGCACCCTAGGAAAAGGAACACAGACAGTTGTGAGAGAGCAACCTAGGAGCAAAGTAGGTTGTGCTTGAGAAGGAACTGTTAGAAACCTTAACTTGTGCCTGAATTATGGTTCAAATGATAATTCTAATGGTACTTCCTGACCCTAGAACCCATGTGCCCCTGGATGTTGGGTATCTTCCAATTTTGTCAAAGTAGAAAAGAAACTTTTGGAATGGATTAGAGACAAAATAATTCTTTCCTAAGTCTTCCCAATATATTTATCTGTGCAATACTTTGGATATAAACAAAAAATAATTCAATTAATAAGCACCTTAAGATATTAGTAATAGTTCTATGTCCTACATTATAATGAGGTTGCTACTGGAAACTTCCTGGCAATGCAATATGGCTCTAGGTAAACTTTTTCTGCGACATGATCAGCTGAACTCTTAATATATCTGTAATTGCTAGGCAGTTCTGAGAACTGATCCAGATGCACTTTTTCCTGGTAATCCCAGAGTTCTGTAAGGATCTGTAGCACAAAAGGAAGTTTATGTATGCTAGAGATAAAGTTTAAATTCTGCACATGGGTATTTTTCAACTGTGGCTTGTAGATATTTGGCTCTTCTGACAAAGCCCTAAAGAACTTCATCTAATCTAGGATTTAGATGTGCTTTGAGCAGGTGGTTTGCCTAAATTACCTCCAGAACAACCTCTCCACATGAAATTGTTCAGTGCCTATAATCTGTGCAGCCAAGATGTACATTAAGCTCTGCACATTTATTGTAAGGGCACATGGACAAGTGACCATAGCAGTTTGCAGAACCACTTTCTAGTGCACAGTTTCCAGGTTCCTGTATATGTGGTTTGGGTTTTTTTGGTTTGGTTTTTTTATTGTGTATGTGTGTGGTTTTTTGCTTTGTTTTTTTTAAAAAAAGGAGATAGAAGGTACCTCTTCCCCAAGGCACGCGTCAACATCTGACTGCTTGCAGCACTTTTCCATCATGGCAGTGAAACCCCCAGAAATTGTCTTTAGCTGTTCTTCTGTCATCTGGGGCTTGCGCTTGATGAGGTTGATGAGCAATCTGAAAACAAAGCCGCAAGACACAATTAATGTTGCCTGCTGTAGTCGGATTCCCCAGTTTACAAGACACCATTTTCCCCAGGCACAGCTCATTTATGAGGGGCTTTTTTGTCATGCCTACATGAGCCTGCGCCTGTTGGTGACTCCAAACTCCCAGTCTAACACAACCATCTGTTTGTTTTGTGTTAACTCAGTTACAGGTGGGGAAAAACTTAGGGAAATGATCTGTATGTTGTCTTAATTAAGTACATCTCAAGACTTGCACTGGCAGCAGGCCTCCGTGAAACTGGTCAGTTAAGAGAGTTATTTTATGTGAAGAAAAGATCCTATTTTTCCTCTTGCAAACTACATGATGTTATACGCTGACTAGGTCAGTGCAAGCACACAGTGCCATCTGGTTTTCTCTGTCACTAGCGAAGCCCCAGCCAGATGACAAAACGGGGTGTTCGTAGCTTACTTCTGCACCCCCATAAGCGCTACACTTCGAAAGCTTTCCTACAAGGTATTTCTTGGAGCTTACTTCAGCTGCCCTAGTTCGCGCTCAGCAGGAGGAGCACTGCACATTTTCTCATCAAAATTGAACATCATGGGGTCAAATGGTGGAGGCACATATTTGGTATCCACGCCCATGGCAGTGAAACATGGTCTCCTGTAAGAGAAGAGCTCGTTGCAGCACTGTGAAACCTGGTCATTTATAGGGGTGCTCTCCTGTCTCTTGCACATATCTTCAATGATGATGCTCAGCTGAAAAGAAAAGGGCAAAGGTGAGTTATATCTTCCCAAAAACACAGGATCTAGGTGATATTTGTGTTACAAGAGCATAGCCGGAAGTGGAAGCTATTGGATCTAGCACCTGCTAGGAAACTGCATGTGTTTAAAATTCAAAATAAATAGGTATTTCTGGAGTAAGGCCCTTCTTCTTCTGCAAACAGTCTGGGCATTGGGCTACAATCAGTAGGTTTGAGGGTTTGAAGACACTATTTAGCTTTTCCAAATGCAACCTGCTACAGTCTCAATCATGGAGCTCTGGGCAACCTGGCCCAGTGGAAGGTGTCCCTGCCCATGGCAGGGTGTTTGAACTGGGTGATCTTTAAGGTTCCTTCCAACTCAAGCCATTCTATGGTTCTATGATTCCTGCTTCTGATATTCTATGAACTTATTTTTGCTTTCTGAGGGAAAGCAAAATTTAACTAAAATTTTCACATCACATAGCTATTTAGGCTCTCACATCCATTAAAAAATGAACAGACTTGGAATTCTGTAAGGCAGATGCTTAGCTTGGTATTTATGAAAAACCACTGTGTTTGCTATCTCACCAGAATTCAGTATTTTTGCGAACAGGAAAAATCTCCAAGAGAAGAAGGGAGAAGAATAAATCCATGTACTCACATAGTGCTCAGAACAAGACATGCGTTTCTGCTCAGGAAGACTGCAGCACTTGGTGCCAACGGCTGTCATTTTCTTCCCGATTTCAAGCAAGGTGTCAGTTGATACCTGAGGCATTTTCTTAGCGTAGCGGACCAGAATTCTGACAAAATCAAATAAAAATGACTGTTAGTAGAGCATTCTTCAAATGTGAGCACATCTAGCCCACCGAAGGGAAAATAGAAGTGAAGATCAAATCAATCTGCCCAAAGGGGCCAGTGTATTTCATTACACTCCAGAATAGTTATCAGGAGTTGCTCACCCTTTAAGGAAGTCTGCCTCGCCATGGGTATTGAACAGCTCACAGTTTGTCTTCACAACATCCTCGGTTTCCTTGATGTGCTTGTTCAGTTCCTCTTGCTGCAAACAAGTACAAATTTATTAGTAATATTAGAGCAGGACTTGCTGGTAACGCTCGTACAAATGTAACTTTTGACTTCTTCTAACCCTCATGAATTACAAAATACTCATTTTGCGAGGTTTATCACTTCCATATGGCCAGGATGGTGTAGGCAGGATTTGATTCCCTTGTGGGTCTTAATTTCTAACAGAAATTTCCTTGAAAAAGGCAGCCACATTTTTAAAATTTAATTTAAGTTAATTACCTCTTGGACTTATATTCTAAACAGTGGGGGTTTATGTTTATTTGTTTAAATCAAGTAAATATTTCAAATTATTATCGTCCACGAGGGGAACATCTCTTGGCCAAAGCTTTCAGGGACTCAGCTTATGCTGTGTCTTGTGTGTGACTGAGTTGCAGAGCAGACTTAAGTTGAGGGGTCTCTGTGTGCTGGCCATGCACATTCCCATCACAATCCACGAGCAGCCATACTCAGTATAGGCCATGGAGCTCAGACAATAATTGAGCTATTAATTGTCAGCCTCAGGACAAGCAGAATCACTTTTGAGATACAGAGGCATCAGACAGTTGAGTGAGACTAGTCTGAAATATTGTAATGTGCCCAATGAAATTACTCTGAGATCTGAGATAACCCTGTATCCTTGCCATGGGCCATGGACTGCTTCATCTTCCACCAGGACATTAACGTCCCCTGGGATTAGTCTCTCCAAAAGCTTTCTGTCTTCTCTTCTGTAGGAGCTTCTCAACCCAATTCTTTCATGACAGGTACCGATCAAGCATTCTAGTCATCTGCAAACAAAGCTTTGCACCTACAGCGTTTCCGTAGCACTCAGCAGGGTTGTCTGTCTTGCAGCACTTATCCAGGAGTGTTTCATATCCCTTAGTAATCCTCAAAATCACCTCTGTGGAGAACTCGGGGTGTCTTCGTGAATATTCATAAACAAACCTGAAAGACACAGGAGCAGACACAGCTCCTGAATAACGTGCTGCTTTCATCAAGCACAGTGCAGTAATAACAAGGACATTTCCTCAGGAGGACAATGACCTTGGAATGCTGTTGGTACTACTTACTCTGACAGGAATGCGTCATGGTTTGGCTCATAGCTTTTACACACTTCCTTATCTTGAATGTATTTTTCAACTAGTGAAGGAAGATTGTCAGGTTTGTCATCAAAATCTGCCTCCATGATGCACTTGGTCTGTTCCACAAGTGGCTTCTCGCAGCAAGGCTTGATTTTACTTGAGAAAACATCTTGTTTAGAGCACAAAGAGGTCATGAGCTCTGACTGTAAAAATTAAAACATAGTACGAGACAAGCTATGAAATAATAATTTAAAGACAGATTAACTAATCTGCTCTCTCTGCTTCAGACTCTTCCCTTTTCACTCAGGTCACCTATTTACTGAGCACTTTCCTAAAAAAATGCTGTCTTCATACACAATAAAACCCCAGAGCACTGGAACCAGCTGGCTCAACAAGTGTGTCCAAGTTTCAGTCAGCCAGGCAATATTGAAATCATCTCACTATGGCAGAGGTTTGTTAACCTGTTCTCTAGCATTCATTGGCACTACAGAAAAGCTAGATTAATGGCAGTACACTCAACAGGACAGGAGAAAAAATTGCAGCCTTTTTGCTTCTGCTTTCTTCTGCTTTATTTATGATTGAGTTGAAGAGAATAAATACCATCAAACAACCTCCCTGATAAATGTTCTGGTTTCAGCCAAACACACTTGCTAGACTGTAAGCAACAGCTCCTTGTCCTCATGATCAGACAGGGCTAGATCCAGAGCTGAACTGAAACCTACTTCCAGTAACAGTCAGCTGTGCTGATCCTGAGCTTTTCAGTGCTTGAGGAACCTTCCGGCAGTGCTGAGTACAAGTTTAAGTTCCCTGGACTGTGAATGAGGAGCTGCACAAATTACTGTCTTTCTAAACATTTTTCAAATATGTAAACACTGTTTTAAAACAGTGAGCTTACCCAGTCATCCACGCATTCTACCATGTCCCCTTCACAGCATTCCTTGTAGGTATCCTTCACATCATGGACCATCTTCACAAGTTCTGCAAATGGAGCGTTGGGGTATTTCTGGCTCATACGAGCAAGTTTACTGGGTAGAAAAGGAGAAAAAGACACTTGTTTTAAAGCACTGTAGGGAACAGAAACCTTGCAAGTCACTAACACATGATATGGAAGATCAGGATTGTTTCAAGAAAATACTCATTCGTCTCATCTAATTTCTGGCGGCTAAAAAAAAAGGGCATCAACATCTCCACCAGTAAAGCCAGAAAGGAACAAGTTTGTGGTTCTTCTGTTCTGCCTGAACTGTAAGAATCACACCCTAAAATTCCCCATCACTCTTGAGCAATTGGAAAGTGCTCCAGATTACTTGGCACAGATAGATATAGTCCTGATTATACCTTTAAATCAAAGCTGACTATGTCTATAAAATAATCCTAGTCAATGTGTGGATGCCGAAAGCTGAGTTGCAGAGAGATTTTCCAGCTTTCTGCCTCTGTTTGTGAGAAAGTCTTTACTTTCTCACAGACACTGGCTGAAAGGCAGTTAGGAGTTTCTGTAAACTATCCTCCTTATCTTGCAGGTGCAGGTTGTTGTCATACTGACCAGAGAAATGTTTTGAAGTGAGTCTTGTGAGATCTAACAAATCATTCTAAAGAGCTAGATGGTCAGGGACCAATGGCCGTGTGCCACTCTAGAGAACTAACATATAAACCAGTTTGTAAAATAAAATAAAAATGCCTTTTCTTCTGGAACTGGAATCAATGTTGTTTCTCACTAATCCTGCTACAAGCAGCAACATCAATGTATCAGACTGGCCACAGAACGAAAGCACCTCTCTGTGCCCAGACAGGTGATCCACTTATTAATTGTAAAAGCTTTTCTTTATCTTACAAACAAATGTTTTAACAACTGTGATTCTGCCAAATCTGACTTTTTGGTTGACTTAAGGTTCAAACTAGCACCTTACTTTGCTGATTATTGATGTGTCCATCACTGAAAGCTGTAGGCATTGGACCAGGGTACAGCTTTGGCAAAAGTGTGGATTAAACACACTGTAATCTCCGGTTCTGAGTGACACTCCAACAGTTAATTCTGCATCTCCTGCACTGGTTCCAGAGATGGTTTCATTGCTCTGCAACTCTCACAGCTGAGCTTTTCCTAGGTCTCACTCACAGGTTGACAAGCCTATATTTTATCAAAAAAAGTGATTGGAACTTACTTTGCTTGGAAAGTCCTCTCACCATAGTGGTTGAGGATTTGACATCCATACTTCTGCTTCACTCCTATATGCTTGGCTCTTTGCTTGATGACAGCTGCCTGTGGTAACAGAACACACATTGTCACATTAAACTGGTTACATCCAATGGATATGATTAATCCTGACCTGTCTCTTCAAGTTCTTCATGCAAAGATTTGCATAGACAGGAAAATTCTGCCTGTTTCTCACTCAGTTGCTTAGTGTTCGTCCACAGAGACAAATTTGCTGTACCTTTGCATCCAAGCAAGCACCAATATCACTCTCTGGGCAGCAGCTCTTAAGTGCATTTTCATACTCAGCAGCCAGACCCAGGATCGCCGGGGCGTGTAGGAAGGGGTTTCTTCTTGCAACAGTATAGACGAAACTAGAAGGAAAAGGAAAGCCTAAGTTCCATGTTCCAGTGACAATAGCAAATGGCCTTAAACCTCTTGCAGCTTCTCTAACTTTTTTTCTAGTTTAGGAATCTACTTTACAAATCTAATTTAGTCATCTACTTTCAAGACATAATGCCTACTGATAGGAAATGCTCTGCTAAATCTCACTCTTCCCAAGGCAGGACTCAGTAACTGTGAGTGAAGGGTGAGCTCCCCATCTTGTCAGCCATCTGGTTTGATATATATCTGCTTTTTTAAAATGTATTGTCCAATGCTTGAAAATTCTGGTTTTCAGAGTGAAAAATTCATCTATGGTCCTTTCACCAAGATTTTTCTTTTTACTTCTTTTATTCTTTTTTTTTTTTATTTCTTTTTACTGTTACCTTTCTTCGTTCTTGCCAATTACACCAAGAGTGGTGGGAAGCTAGAGCAAGTAAGTTATTAAATCAATATTGGAAAGACTGTGAGTTTTCAGCAGGTTTGGGGAAGAAAAGTCATCCAAGATTTACAAAATGTGATCCTTAACCCCTGTTTCAAATGCAAAAACCTGCTCTCGCATGAAAAGAGAAAATGTGATCAGGATAAGAAAGTAGAAGTGGCTATTTTCCTTACTTTCCCAGGAGTAGCACCCGGTCATCCTTGTACTCGTTGCATATCACATCAGCGGCTGGTCTCTGGTAGGGTGGAATGAAGTCTGGTTGGTGAACTTTGAAGGACAGGAAGCACTGATTTCTTTCGGGATCAGCTTTACCACAGCAGTCAGCCATGTCACCATATGAGTCGCGGAGCTTGTCGACTTGGCAGATTTCATCCAGGAAAATGGAGGGCTGTAAGGGAGATGCCGAGGGTCAGAATTAGTGTTTATAGACAGTGGAATGTATTGTCTGTTTATCCGCAAAAGAAAATCCAGGCTGAATAGTGAATACATTTTTACTGA
Organism: Edolisoma coerulescens; assembly: GCA_013397115.1. Classification (NCBI taxonomy): domain Eukaryota; kingdom Metazoa; phylum Chordata; class Aves; order Passeriformes; family Campephagidae; genus Edolisoma; species Edolisoma coerulescens. Next base: position 146,139 of record VWZW01004131.1, read on the forward strand.
ACAAGATTTAGACCATAAATCAAAATAATCTACTGTTTTTCACATAATTTTAGAAAGTTTTATTTTATGTAGTCTGATATCAAAACGGTTCCAATGCTTTACTGAAAAAAAGTAATTATAATTTAAAATACTCTCTGCAAGAGAGTGATCTCCTTTTACTTATAATCTGACTAAACTGAATTTTCAGATTAATTGAAGCAGGATTTGGAATTATACTTGATGAGCAGCTTGGGAAATCTTTAGGGAGAACTAATGTCTAGCTGAACCTGTTAGACATCCAGGGATCCTAAATATCTGCAATCTTCTTTTGTTACCTGATTTTAGAGGAATTTTTTCAAACCCTCATAAACTAAGTGCCTAAAATTAGCGCACAGGCCTTTTCAAGTCACCCCAGTGTGAAAATCCACATGTTTGGGTCACTTTAATACCTAGAATTAGGCCGGTACTTTACAGCTGGGGTTTTGTACAAAATGCTAACATTTATTTTCAGGCAATGCTAACTAAGCTGAATGTGCCAAAGCGTGGTGTTCGGTCTCCAGTATATGGCTCCATGGATCATTTCGGCACTTCTTAAAGGCACAGTTTTAGAACCTGACAGAAACAAGTTCTTTGTCTAAGCACTAAAATCTGAGCATTGGCCTGTGACAACAGCCAGACCTGAAAGGTTCAGGTATAAGTCCTCAAGGAGGGTGATCCTGGCTGCTGCACAGAGCGAGGAGAAATAAAATACTGAAGGATTCACTGCCTACCAGTGGTTTTGAGCACTCAGGAGCATCTTCGTTGGCCACACACTTATGTGCCAAATCAACAACATCCTTCACCAGCTTAGACAGTCCCTCGTAGGAACATTTCTGGAGGTACTGGGCAAATGTGATCATGGTACTGAAACACAAAAGCACAGTTTGGAATATGAAAATGAGAAACATATCAGTCAATATTTTCAAAGGTGCTTCTGAATTAAACTTGTTTGTTCAAATGACATGCACAAAGGTTAACCAGAACACCATGCAGAGCATAGTGCCAGATCCCACATCTGTCTTCTTCTCACCTCCTTTCGGAACATGTTTTTAACTTTCCCAATAACCTTTTTACCTTCCCAATAAAAGAAGTCTTAAATAATAAATTAGAAACAAACCAGAAAAGACTGTGATTGGAGTTTTCTGTCACTTTTACCAGCAAACTCATAAATGCCATAACCTAAGCTAGATTTGGCCGCTGTTACAAATTATGATCTTCAGGCTGCCATCTCTCAGTACTTATGTGTCTGTCAGGGCCCTCTGTCGTTCCCAAAACCAGTTTCAAATGAAAACCACTGAATTGTGTCAGAAAACCTGTCACCGGTTTGTTTTTTGAGGTTGGTGGTTTGTTTGTGTTTTTTTCTGGCAATGTCTCAATGCAGCATAATTTCTCTCCATTCTAAGGATATCAAACATGTATTCCTCATGCCTATGTTCTTTTCAGAGAAGGAACAGAGGCTTTTTCACAAGGTTTGCAAGGAGTTGTTTTCCCAGAGAGCAAGAAAGTCATTGTGACATTTGCAGGTCTTGAAATATTTCTGGGTTTTGCACCGTAACAGTGAGGGGCTAACTCAGTGTTTCAGTGAGACACACACACTTCTTGTGAGCTCATACAGTGTGTCTTACTTTCCCTTTTTGGTGCAATATCAAGAGAGACAAAAAACCAATAAGAAGATGGAAGCTGAATGTTCACTTACGCTGCCTTAAATGTCTCTTCCTTCAAGTCTTTGAAGCGATGGGCAATCGGACTCTTGTGGTCTAGCAAGAAAAACAAAGGGAAGAGTGGCACTCACTGACACACTGGCTGTGCTGAACCCTGAAAAATACATTCTGGGCACCACGGGCCAGATTTTCACAAGGGCTCAGCATTCACCTGACTTTTACACTTAAGAGCATAAGAGCTTGAACTCTTTCATTTTCATTTGTCTACAGATACCCAACTCTTATGTTTGCTTGTCTTTTTGAAGGAACCCAAGCATGTGATTTTTATGATTCTAATACAATATTTACCTCTGTAAGCAGCTACTTAATTCATATATTCAAAAAGACTGTTGGGACTTACTATTCAGGGTTAGCAAATGTGTCCTTTGGATAACCACCACCACCAAACACTGCAAATAAAGCAATGTGGCTGCAGTTTGATTAGAGCAAGCATTCTTCTTGTGAACACTAAGTTATTAACTTGTCAAAAGACAGAACTTCCAAAAGCACAGTGCACCTGCTTTTTCCATGTTGGAAAGGAAGAGATCCTGAGTCATTAACATCTGTTCATGCACCACACAGACGTTGCAGAGGGATGGCACCACACTTACTTGCCCAGTTAAGTCTGTCTCTTCATTTAGTTTCTTTTCAAGTCAATCGTATTTTTCTGTTCAGTATGGATCAGGCTCCCACAAATTGTTTGTGAAACTGTATTAAAGACATTGAATTGATAGAACAAAGACTTCCAAGAGAACTAATTAGTCCTTTCTTACCTGCATCTCGTGCAGTTCTTTGCAGATTCCTGGATCTGGCAGCACTCAGGAGAAAAATAAATGAAATTAATGTTAACCACTTCATGGTTTCAGGTTATGATGTGAGCAAAATTGCTCAAAAATGCTAGGAAGATTGAAGGAAGAGCATTTGCTTATATACCCTTCACTACCCCTGCTTGTAAAATATTAACCCCTGAGCTGGCATTTGTAGATTTCCATTTGGCCTGAAGAAGATTACAAAACTTCAGCTGCCCTTGCCAAAAATTAATTTGATATTAGTTATTTATTCTGTGTTGTTACTCTGGGCCTTTTTGTCCTGAAGAGGTTGAACCTCCCAGCACCCAAAAAAGATAAAAGTTTTGCGTAAATTTCCTTATCAGATGACAAACAAGGAGTTCAAGGCATCAGACAAAAAAGTCATCAGGGCTAATTCTATAGCCTTTTTTTTTGTTCAAAAGCAAAGTGTGTTGGTACTGGATAGTAACAACTCACCCAGACAGGACTCAGCCCACTTGAAATTAGAGAATTTTAATTTTAAATCACTTTATTAAGATGAGATGGCTAATCTAGACACCTAGGGCTGATTTGAGCACCTGAATTTGTTAGGTCCTGTTCTCATTTTCTGTGGGTACTGCTGTTCACCGATATCCACAAAACAGCCAAACATATGGGTAAACATGTGCAAGAGCTGTCGTTTCAGGCAATTTCTCATTTGTAATGACATCCTCCCAAGAGTAATCTCTTAATTAAGCATCGCTCTCCTCTCTGAAAAATTTCCTATTGATTAGGCAGTAACTTAGGAGATCAGACACAGGAAGAAATGTGCAGTTTGCACAGAGCCCCAGGACATGGAATAAAATCGAAATTACTTTCCTAGGATACCCAGAGAGATGCTTCAAAAAATCCCAAACAAGTATAAGGTTGGATCCTTGCTGAGTGCAAAAAGTGATGTAGCTCCCAGTGGGAAATACTATGACTTATTTTAATGAATTTATGTCCCCCGTGTCTGGATGTCAACCCACACAACTGGAGGTTGTGTGCTGCCTTGCAACTCTTTGCTCTGCAAGCACCCATGGGGTAGAGCTGAGCATGTGATCTCCAGACACTTCCTTAGTCCTAAAGGTTCCCTTTTCTACTCTGTTTTTCTTCCTCAGGTGGGCAACTCTGTATTATTCCTAATGGGAATAGCAAGAACAATTCAGTGATCAGTTTTCTGGAAATTTGACTAAGTAAATAAGTACATGCATAATACTTCCTTTTGTTTAAAATGTGAGTTTTTAAAGACATTTGAAATAAGGCAAATGACATGTCTAAGCTCAAAATATTTGCAGGTAGTTTTCATCCAGGAAAATGCCAAGGCAATGCATCTTGTGTTCCAGAAAGGCTGTTCTGTTCCCTAGGAATACCCACATAAAACTGAGATGAGTTCACACAGTAGTTTGATACAATGAAATTTGTACTGGCTGCTGCTGTTGCAAAAAATTTTTGCATTTTCCTGAGTCTGCTCCTGATATTTTTGTACGTAAAAACCAGCATTCTGTTAGTGATTTAAATGAACAAGGCTCTATTTTGGGAATTAAAAGGTTATTTGGATAACTCTTACTGAAGGATGGTGCAGAAAAGCCAGGTTGGCAGAAAAGCAATGTTAGAAATGTCATAATGTTAGACGTTGGGATTGTTTTCAGGTGGTTGTAGCAAAATCCCACATTTCTGGAGAATGATGGGAATTAGGATGAACAATCTCGACTCTTCAGACCTGTGCTGCTTGAGCCTAACAAAATCTGAGGAAAGAGCTTGATAATTCAGTCTGTAATTATTTTACTGACCATATCCCTCTATCAGAGAAGATCCATCTCCTTTCAAATCTTAAGAGAGCATTCAGTGGGACAGAAACACATGTTCAGGTATTTTCTGGATAACCATAAGGTGGTAGAAAACTGTGATATTGGTGAATGATGTCTTAGAACAGCTCTTGAGATGCTCTCAGGCCATACCAAAGAAGTCTCCAGAAAACTACAGCTCAGGGCTGGGAGGGCAAAGCTGAAATTCAGCACAATGAATGCAATGTTGCATCGTGAAAGCTCTCTGGAATTTTCCCTTGCGGCATTGTGCAGTGTTAGCAAGAACACTCACTCCTGCTCCCCTGGAGTTAATATGTAAGTTTGGAATACAGGGTCCATGTTTATTTCTAGATATCTTCTGTTGTCTGTCCTGTACTTCATGCCAATGGTTCATATAACTGCTGAGAGCTGAACTCCAACGCTCATGTTTGTTTAACAATATTAAATATTATACTGAGCTTCCTGTTACTCAATGCTTTCATACCGCATTGAGTTCACTCCAACGAAGTTGTCCTGGTATTAGAGAAAGGAATTTATCAATGGCATTTTAAGATGATCCATTTTCACGCTCATTTATGCCTAAAGTTACTGTTGATAACTAGTTTTATTCCAGGTGTGGGGAACCAAAGGGCAGTAATTCCAAGAGTAATTGACCTGGAAATAAAAAGGATGTGTAATTTTCAAATATTTCATCATACCAGCCTGTGCAAAGTGGAAGAGCAGAAACAAAGTGGACCAAGATGTGCTAATAGGGCATGAGGCTCTTGAGAAACAAATGTGATATATCATAAGAACAACTGTCAGAGCCCTTTTGGAAAGTAAGTCCTTTTTTAAAGTAATCTCTCAAAACCCAAAGAACCCTTTGCTTTTGTGGTCCTCAATTTTATTTACTGTTGTTTCTTCTTTTTTTAAGACCTAAAGTTCTGTTTGGGACTGGACCATGAGACACAGACCAAACCTAGAGACATTCCTGTGCCAGTACCTATTTTTTTAATAACTGTAATGGTCAGTATATTTCTAAATAAATGTCTGTAGCTCTAAATGTCTGTAGCCCTGGACACATGGACAGGTATCAGGTATTACTTTTTTTTTCTGCTCCGATGCATGATGTTTGCCATTCTTATCACTGCTGTTTGGCTCCTGTGCAGAACGAGTCAAACATCTCAGACATATGGCTTTTGTTTGAACAGAGATGGACTCATTGATATAAAACAAGCAAACATAAAGACAGAAAGGATTTGACCACTGTGGCAGAACAGGCAGAGACCTGCTCAGGTGTAGCTAACAGCATTCCATGTCAGGTGTGCCTCCTGGGCATATCATCAATAAGTTCTGATACTTAACTGTTCATCTTCTGGCATCAGCCACTCACCTGCAGTGTTAGTGAGTTCTCAGTCACTCAAATAAGGATTTTTGAATCAACAAGAATGACTATTCTTGCTGATCCTGTACATTTGATCCCTAGGGCATTCTACCATCCCTACCCCTTTGTCTCACAAGTCCGCAATGTGGTGATGTAGCTGTTTTCCTTATTAATTACCATTTGCCAACATCATTCTTTGGCAGCAGGTACAAGAACAGCTTTGCTTTGCCTGTTAAGCATGCAATTGCTTGAATATATCCAAATATACAGCCTCAGTGCTTTTTGAGGGTATCAATTCTGGGACCTCTCAGAACTTATCTCTTTTTTCCATGTCCCTATGACTTTTTTTGCTGCCAGTTCAAGTAGGTAATCCACAAAATAGATGAGTATTGGCTTAATCTATTATCCATTTCTAAGTCCCTCAAAAAAAATCAGTGTTATATCTTGGTATGGATGTATCTAAATTTTGTATCTCAATACAAAAGAGATGAGGGAAAGAAATACCCAAGGTGCAGCACTGCTCTGTTCAGACAGTCCTTCTCAGGAAGATTTTTTTCTTCAGTCTTTCTTATAATGCCTTTGATAATTGTCTCTGGAACTGAAATCGTTGTGGTGGTGTGATTGATGTCTGGCTCATGATAGGACTGTCGGTGGGGATCTTTCTTCTTCCTCTTACATAAGTCCCGGAGGCCTTTGGAATCCAGTGCATTCACTTGTGCCCTAGAAACTTTTTGGCACTCAGTTTCCAATTTCTATGCTGCTCTGCTATGCTACCTGATGGCCTTTGGCAGGAGAGAAGAGCCATTTCATGTGGTACAGTCAAGAGCCAAAGCTGAAAGCTTTTGTTTGGCAAGAGATTGTTAATATTTCTTCCCTAAGTTTGATGTACTTCAGCTTTAGCAATAAAAGAAATATTGCAAACTTTTGAGAAACAGCAGGAAATGTTTGGAGGGTTTTTTTGTTTTGAATTTCTTTAGGCCATTGATCCATAATCTCCAATATCTATAAAAAACATGGCTACAAACTTTTTTTTGTAAGTGTAAGCAGGTGTATTTGCTAAAATCAGAAACAAAGTATGTGTAAAATGAGCTAATGATTCTGGGAGCCACTGCGTTTCTCTCAACTTAAAACACTTTAAGAGTTGAAAAAATCCTGTATGTCTAGAGGGGCTTTAGGACTTGTGGAAAATTTTTGCCATTCTGCAGCTGCCCCCCACAATGTTACTGCAGTAACATTGGCAGTGCTGGCATTCTTACTTTGCCTTACTTTTCATTTAGTTTCATCGTAAACTTATGGTTTTCCCATTCTGGCCTAAAAGCTGCCAAGCTGATAAATATTTTCTCTTTCATGTCCATCTCCATAGAAACAGAATCTGTGTTACTGCTATAATTGTTCTCTTGTGCTGTTTTTTCTGTTGGGGCCTTGGGTTTTTTTATGTTGGTTTCTTTCTTGGGAAGATCCTAGTTCATCTATTTAAGACAACTTGTGTTTAAGCATTAAGGAGATAAAGGGAGTGATCCTTTTCTCAGCCTTTTCTCTATTCCCGAGCAAACAATTCCTTAAGACAAAGTCCTCACTACTTTGAAAAAAGAAAAGATGGTAATTTTAAATGAAGTCCTGGAGCAAGAATAGCGTTTTCCACCTCAAATATCCCCTACTGTCTTTGGAATTTCTTTAGCTGAGAGTCAGAGCCTCAAGTGGCACCTTAGCAGGAGAAGAAAAGTTTGCAGGCCATTTCTAGGTCCTTGTTACTGGAGGAGGCAGGACAAGACAATTTAAAATTTGGCACTGTCATTTACTTGCTGACATAAAAAGATAATCCACTTCTGCATATTACGCTGCAATTATGAATTCTGAGGCTCCATGAATGAAATGTGAAGCACCCTGTCCCCACAAGTGAAATCCAAAGGCACGGTGAAGTATTTCCACATTTCTGCCTTAGCCTGTGAAGCAAACTTCAGTTAGTCAAATCCAAGCACCTGTGCTTTTCCGCTGTAAAAATCAATTGTTTTTCAAGCGGCATTCAACCAGACCACATTTATTAGGTGAGCTCTGGCTCGTGGTTCCAGGTTAAGTACTTCCTTCAATGCAAATCAGATTCCCAATGATATTACCAGGATGTAATGATCTCTTAGAAGAGAACTCGATTTGCAGCAGCAGCAACAGAACACTGTTTTTCTTCAGGTTGCTGTTTTCCTTCCCGTGTTCTCCTTTACCTGGATTTGTTACACTATGACACATAATACTGGAAACTGGGATTCCCATTGTTAAGGAAGTGACTAAAAATAATACAAAACTGAGGAAGTGTTGCTTGGTTTATTTGTTTGTTTGTTTTCTTTAGAGTAGTGCTTGTAAACTCTGATTTTCGAAGGAGACAAATGATTGGGGTTTAAAATTCAATCTCTCTGAATTTGAGGGCCCTCAGGAAGACCTGATTTTAGAAGAAAGGTTCCTCAGTACATTCCCAGAATCAGAAGAATTTCATCAGAGACCAAAAACTGCGATTGAGCTTAGCAAAGATCTGTATGGTTCTTGTGGTTCTCTCAAGTAAGTTAACAAAAGATTGGTCCATACATCAGAGGAGCTAAAGAGATCTATCAGGCAGATCTGTGGCTGTGCAAAGCCTGAATAGCTGTGATGTTTGGTTTGGGTTTTTTTTAAATTTGAACACTAAACTGAGAATCCTTTTTAAGTCATGCAAAGAAATATTAATAAACTCTTTGCACATGAAGCTTTTGGTGTTGTCTTTTGGATCAGTTAGGCAGAGGCTACACTCGCGAGGCCATTCCTCTGTGGTGCCCTGCAACCCCATGCTGACAGTCCTTGACATTTGCTTTCTGCCCAAAGGCCTTTTCTGCTCATACCAACAGTACTTCAATATTGCCAGTCAGGCATATCCACAGCCTGTTCGCAGGTCTCAAAAATAACTCAGGAAATTCAATTATAACAATTAATGTAGTAGTGCCCTTGTCTGGCACTTTCAGTTTAGAGTGAACTTGGGTTTCTGACTTTCCTCCTTGACTCTGAGTGCGGGAAACACAGAGTGGGTGTCTAGGCACTGGGGTTATTCCCAGTGCAAAGAGGCTTAAGGCTTCCCTTAAAGTCAGTGCAGATCTAGGAGGATTCCTGGCTCCCTGGACTGGGAAATTGGAAGCTGTGCAAATTCTGTGTTGAATCAAATTTCTCCCAGGTCCTATTGGCAGAGAGGAGAGCCTAGTGCTAAGTCAAGACTGAGGACACTGTTCCTGGTGAGCCAGGGAAGGCTGAAAATGCTGAAAGTCTGATATGAACACAAATCTCATGGTTTCCAAGGTCCTGCTGCACTGTTGGGCACTGCAGCCTCTTTGCTGTCAGCAAGTAGGAGTTTGGGGATGGATCCTTTGACATCCTAGAATAAAAATATTCTGCGTCGCTTGACAGAAATCTCTCAAGTACAGAGCCTTCCCTCCCTGCAGGTTTGTCAGAGCCAGTAAGGAAATAAAACTGGATTTTCTGAAAATTTATCAGCACTCTGACGTTTCCAGTGAAACATTCTGGATTCAGTTAATTTACATGCTTTATTGGTGCATTTGCCACTGCTGGGTTAACGGTTGGATCTGATGATCATAAAGGGATCAGGTGTGTCAGGACCAGACTGGTCAGGCACAATTTGCCCTTAGTGAAGCTGTGATGGCTGTCCAGGATCACTTCTCTGTCTTGCACATGCCTCAACATTGCTTCCATGAAGATCTGCTGCAAGGTCTTCCCCAGCACAGAGGTACGGCTCACTGGTCTATAGCTCCCTGGGTCCTCCTTTCTACCGCTTTTATAAGAAGTTTCCCTTTTGCCAGTCACCAGGGACTTCACCTGAGGGCTGTGACTTTTCCAATATGACAGAGAGTGGCTTGGAGACCACATCAGCCAGTTCCCCCAGGACTGTGGGATGCGTGCCATCAGGCCCCAGAGACCCGTGGCTATAGAGTGTTCCAGGCCATTCCCACTATCCCACTATCACAAAACAAGATCTCCACTGACATGGGCTTAGGTTATTTTACCTGTCCACCCACAAGAAGAAAACTTCACACTCAAGCTGGTCATAAAATTGAATCCAGAACAACGTAACACCGGAATTAAAAATTATTGTGTGGAGAAGTTGAAATTGAGACTAGGCTCAGTTCTTTTTTGAGCTATCTCAAGCACACTCGTTCGGGACAATGTGCCAAGGAACTTCTGTGTATTATTTATTTAGTTAGTTTTCAAAGAAAAGCAAGATTATTTTATTTGATTCTTTGTTATCAGCTAGGCAATCTATCTGCTTCCACATCTGAAAGGAAAATCAAGTTCTCCCTTCCTCCTTTTAGTATATAAATGCACTTTAGGCTGGGAAAGAACTGATTTAAAGTGAGACAAAGCGGAGACTCCTGTCTCTTGGGCACTGATATTGCTTAAGGAGCTCTTTGGCAACTCACTAAAGTTACCAGGTCCTCTATGCAGGATTTTGAAATATATTCAGCATTGGCCTAATTCTGGTCACATCAAAGTCAGTGCCAAAACTTGCCTGACTTCACTGGAAAACAAGCTTGATAAAAGGGAGATTGTATCTTGGATCTTTCCGCGCAGATTTTCAACACTCTGTACAGTATTTTAAGGAAGTTATTTCACATCAAATCACAGAAATGTTTTTAGACTGCTTAGTAGAAGAGTAGCAAATATAGCTGCAAAAAGCAGGTCTAGCTCAGGTAATATCCAGATTACTCTAAAACTGATGTTTAAGCCTAATCTTTTCCTGAAAGAGAGGTCTGGCAGGGAAAGCTACGGTGTGTCCTGAATAAACAGGTATCAGCATTCCGTAAGAACTAGCCCGATGAAGCGTTTTCCAAGCTCTCAGGTGGGAGAAATCTGCCACCTACTGTTAACAAAACTATTTGCACAAAGAGGCCGTGGACCTCAAAACTGAGAAAAATTTAATGTTCCTGTGGGCAAAGAAAGTGACAATCTTAGAGAATTGCCATAATGATGTGTCTAAAAAAGAGATCAGCTCTCACTGGGGTTTGATTAATAACAGAGAGAAAACTTGGCTTGTTGATTAGTCATGATGTGTGATTTATTTGGTGCTCTTATTGCAGAGTATTTGTGAAATGCTTATGCAAGTGCTTTTCTTGAAGAATGTTTTCATTGTCCTTACATGAGTCTTTTTAAATTAAAGAAACCTATCAGAAATGTAGAATGTGAGAAGTTCCTTAATATATGAGCTAATTATGATAAAGCACTCCAGAAATTCTGGGCAGCTTTTCTGGCTTGTGGCAGTCACTATCTAACACAGGATTTGGAATTAGGGTACATAAATGTTACATGTAAAGTGCTTTGCTGAATACAGGTTTAAAACTGACTGAAATTAAGTGGCATTTAAGAGCTTTGGTGAACATGGAGAGACTGCAGTGATGTCTGAAGGTAAGCTTGGAATTTGTGTCCAAACTGAGTTCTGGAATACAATGTTAAGTATTGCAAATTAATATATTGTCTATAATTGAAAATTACACACTTGAGAAAACAGCTGAGTCTGTGCATCAAAATTCATGAATGAGAGTAAAAGATCCAGGTTTACCTTTCAACACACTCATAGGCTCACTCACCAGACAGTTACAAGTTTGACGTTTGAGATATTTTCTCATTTAAAAATATAAATGAACTCAGAGTCATGAAGAAGGAAATAAGAGAATGACAAGTGACAAAAAGAAAATTCACCCCACCAGCACTTTTTCTCTTTATTGAAAAGGTCACTAATTCAGGAACACAAAGCTATTCAAGGCAGCTCCTAACTTTGCAATTAGCTAGCAATAAAATCAATGGCATTGCAAATGTCACACAGAAGATCCTTGTTTAGCCTGCTGGAAATAAATTGCACACAAAAGAATCACTTTATCTTTACTGTCATATAAAAAAAAAAATTTAGGACACACATATTTAAGAATCAAATGCTTTAGTAAAAATTATTTTCCAAAGCATTGGAAAGAGTTAAAATCAGACTAGTTTTAGCTGCAGGTGAGTTGCCTGAGTGAGTTGTTTTAGCTCCATCTACTGAGTCCAACTGAAATAACAGAAACATTGAGCTCTCCTCTGTTTTTAGAAAGCCCTATCCCAACGGCCCCCTAAAACAGAGCAAAAACCCACAACATGTAGCCAATAAGTGAAACAGAACACAGTAAACAAATGAAGGCAGGTTCTGTTTGAAAACCAGAAGCTCCATGGGATCTTGGGGGTTAGGGAATTTTAGACCATCAAAAACCATTATACACAGTTTTTTTAGTTCTAATTTGAACTCTGCAAAAAATGTTCTTCTTCCACTTCAAGTGCCTTTCTGAGATATCAAAGGCATTTCTTACACTGCCTTCACTGAATCCAAGGTCTTACCGAGTTTTACATGGAGATTCCCACTCCCTTCCTTATCCAGAGATAAAACTGCCCTGGGAGTATAAATATTTTCAAGGCACATTCTATATGAGGACAGAAATAACAGCCTGAGCCTTGTTGTTCTGCATGCCAGCAGAAGGCTGCTTGCATTGAGATCTTCCAATCTGCTCCAAGAGAAGCGGTTTCAAGGACTTATTTCAGAACTAATCAATTGTTTACTTAAAAAGTGGTTACTATAGAAATTATCATTATGGATTGGCTGAACTCAGGCAAAACACAAAGTGTAAGGAATGTTTAACCACCTAGCTGACTCCTGTGCAGCCCACAGCTGATGCTGCCTTAAATGTCCGCAATAAAAAAAAAAAACCCAAACAGCAAAACATTAATTTGACATGTAAACTTTGATATTCAAGTACAGGTGATGAGGCTTTGGCTTGAGAGTTTGTAAATCCATTTACAGTTTTGGATGACAGATCCATTACACACGAAATACACAAAAAAATTCACTCTATCTTATGATTTGTCTTGTCTTTGTTCTATTTTACCTTTGACTGCACTTGAAGAGAATGAGAAAGAATCCAGAATCTTGTCCAGATGCCCTTTGCCTCTATTTGCCATGGTGTTTTTCAGTTTTAAACTCACAAGGGATAACCATTTCGAAAGCTTATCAAGCAAATTAGGAGCCTGAAACACACCTTCAGAATCATTTATGCATGTTAAAATGTAAGGCTCACAGACTACTAATGCACTTTAGGACTTCAAGTGCTTAAGCCATTTCTTAACTAAGACTCCCAAAGTACTAAATCTATTACAGAACAAATGTTTTGTTTTTTAACAGAGCACTTGCAGATTTCTTCGTTGAATCAGTCGTTAAAAGGTTTTGTTTTCTGGACTTGTTTTTCCTTTCACAATTCTCTCTGTGAGGAAGTGGTCAAAGCTGGCATGATGTTTTAAGAGCAACTAATAGAACATGCAATATCAGTATCTGAGATGGAACACAAATGATTTGCAAGACACTTGAGCAGGACAGAATGTGTATTTCCAGTGACACTGATCATGGATAAGGACAGCCAAGGGCAAAATCACCTGACTTACCACACCAATCAGGCAGAAGTAGATCCCAAAGGGGCTTTCAGACTGGAAGGGTTTGAGTGTTCGCAGTAATGTAAATGCAGTTTGAGCGTTAACAGTAACACAGATTTACCTTCTGCTGTAACTCTAAGCACTTCTCCTGGGCTAGCGCTGCTCCTCTTAAATTCTCTGGATGTGTCTGGATTGTCTTTACTTTCTTTACTCACAAGGCCACACCACTTGAGATGCTCACAGGAAACTTGCTGTAATGAAGAAAGAGAGATAGCATAAAAATATAATTTAAAGCAAATGCCATGGCTACATAAAATATGTTTTTAATCATTCTTTTCCATGTGCTATTTACAGTGATTAAAACTGAGTGATTTAGACAAGGCTAAAAGTGTGTATCACAGAAAACTGTACTTCTCTGAATGTACAAACATTTGTGTTCTTTTCCTTCTTTCTCCCTTTGCCTTGGACAGCAGTCATTGCATAATTGCTGAACAACTTCAATTTTATGACTTCTGTTTAAGTTAGGGTGGGTCTAATTTTAGTTTATCTTGCCTCCCATTTCAGATGGATCTTCCATGCTGTGCACCAAGGAGGTCCAGTGAGCCAGTCCTTTTTGTATATAATACAATATATGTATACATTATTTATAATACAACCTGGGGTTCACAGTTCCCTGAATGATACAAATAAAAACATTCCAACACATATAGAAGCTGCAACAATGGCAAAACTGTACGTATCAAAGATAACCAAAGCATTCACCAGTGAGAATACCAGTGAGAATGGCAGGATTTGGGGTTTGGATTAATTTTAAAGTTTATTTGGATGATCAGCTTGGTAGCCTCATGGAAGTTGTAGCAGTCCTGAGTTTGGGTTAAAAATTCAAGAAGTTATGAACTTTTTTCAGTCCCTGTATTAATTGCAAACAAAACTCATGCTCCCTCACTCCCTACTTCCTGAGCTTGATGATGACACTGCTTCCAGCAGCCAGCAGCTATAAATGAAACTGAAAGCAGATCCATGAGGATAATTATACCACAGCAGAGGTTTCAACACATTGTTTGTCCTGTAGAACGTTTTAAGGAATCCAGCACACAGGAGACAGGTCCTGAAAGTACTCATTGAATCCAGACCTCAGGCTTTCCCACTACTCCTATGGAGTGCTCAGTGGAGTGATCAATAACCTGGAGGAAATGGAATAAATACAGAAGCAGAAGTCACAGATGAAAGAGATAACATAGGATTATTATTTTTCTCAAGATTTAGGAGGGTGGTGAGGCCCTGGCACAGGTTGCCCAGAGAAGCTGTGGCTGTCCCATCCCTGGAAGTGTCCAAGGTCAGCTTGGACAGGGCTTGGAGCAACCTGGGCTAGTGAAAGGTGTCCTTGCCCATGGCAGGGCGCTGGAGCTGGATGATCTTTAACATCCCTTCCAACCCAAACCAGTCTGTGATTCTATGATTCCATGATTTCCTGCAGCTTTATGCTACCAACAAACCCAAGTGTCCAAAGTTAACCAACTTCACAGACTCACCAAAGGAAAGAAATGTGGTTTTTAGGTATTACTTCCCTAATTAGAGCCTACACTGACTTTTCAGTGGTATGCAATCCATTCCCTAAGAGCCCTGTGAACAGGAAGCACAGCTATGGGTCATACACCCTTGTGGAAACCGGGACACAAACAAAAAACCCGAATTAAAAAACAAATCTTGATTATTTGCTCCTTCATTATGTCTTGATGATTACCATAGTATTTACAAAAATGTTTTCGTTTGGGTTTCTAAAATATGAAGAGCTGGAGAAGTTTTACACCTTCCCAAGGCATTCAAACCATCCCAAGATTAGGAGCAGACTTGAGTTAGAAGCTTTTGCCCATGACAAATCTTATAAGCCCCATGGATCTACAACTGAGTTTCTGTAAAGGAACCAAGTTTGCTGTTGCACTCAGAGAATCCCAGAGTAATTCAGGTTGGAAAAGACCTCCAAGACCATCAAGTCCAACCTGTGGCCAATCTCCAGCTTGTCAACCAGACCAAAGCACTGAGTACCCCATCCAGTTGTCTCTTGAACACCTCCAAGGATGGTAACTCCACCACTTCCCTGAGCAGTCCCAATGCTTGACAACCCTTTCTGTGAAGAAATTCTTCCTGATTTCCGACATGAACCTCCCCATGCACAACTTGAGGCTTGTTTCTTCTTGTTCTATTTCTTGTTACCTGGGAGCAAAGCCCAACCTCTGCCTGGCTGCACCCTCCTGTTTGGGAGTTCTAGAGAGCAAGAACATTCCCTGAGCCTCTTTTTCTCCAGGCCGACCCCCCCAGCTTCCTCAGCCGCTCCTCGTGATTTACTCTCTAGACCCTTCCCCAGCTCCATTGCCCTTCTTTGGAAGGGCTCCAGCACAAAGGAAGACTCAAACTAGGGTGGCAGGGAGAGCAGGGATAAACTGATGCTGCGAAATGGAGGAAAAGGGCTTGCTCTGCCGTGCAAAATGAGGAGGCGTCACTCTTTGATCAGAACAGAGGTCACCACCATAAAAGAAACGGAACAAACAGTCTCTGACAGGCCACTCCGCCTGTGCCAACACAAGTGGTGCTGGTAACTGCTCCACCTGATCCTGGGCTTGGGAATACGACACACAGAGATAAAACACTACCCTTGCTTTCATTAGCAAGAAACTGGACCCTTTCCAAGTCTAACAACCTGAATGGATACTTGGAATAAGGTGCAAATGTACCCAGTGTCAAAGGCAGATCTGTGATACAATGTAGCTGAGAGTAACCGCAGCCCCAGCTCTGCGGCAGAACCCTCGGAGGCCGCTTCCCACCTTCCACCATCCTGGGAGGGGACACAGAGGGGGCAGCCAACAGCTCAAAGGGTAAAATCCAGCTCGGCAACCACTCTTCGGGACCCAGGTGGGTGAATGCGGCGCATTTGGACGACCCGTTTGGCTGCTTGTACAGCCAGAGCAATCGTAGATGTGTTTTGTTTAAAGACAGTCACCTTTCAGATCAAATGATGAAGATTAGGTCATTTTTCCAGGCTTATCCATTGGAAAAGTGACATCCTTGTCACACCACACCACAAATTTCAGGTGGTAGGGTTGAGATAATCTATACTCACTTAGAGTTCTCTTTTCTGCCTCTTGTGATGACAACAAATAATATGTAACATAAATGCTAAATAACATATATGATGTTATATATAATCATAACGAATAACAAATATTTAATCTGTGCTTGCACCCCGATAGAAACCAGTAAAAATCAATGCATTTGCATTAATTTTAATGCAAAAAAAAATTACAAGAGGACAAAAGTATTATTGTCACTGATCTGCCGTCACACATCTCGTGCTGGTGTGGTTTGAGATTTCTGTGCAGTCACACCAGGAAGTAGGAGGTAGGTGGCTAGAACATTCAGTTTATTCCTCCTGGATCACATCAAACCATCATCTGCAGAGATATTTATAAAGGTATTGTTCAATTTAGACCTTGTACCTGAAGATTAGAGGTTAATCTTCTGAACCAGAAGGTTTAGAGTCTGTGTCAGTTATTTCCAGACGACTTGGAAATAATGTAATTTAACAGTGGGGCTCTTACAACCAAGGCAGTCATTTTAAGAACATACAAAGGCACATATCAGGATGTTTTGGTGGGATTTCAAAAACATGAAGATGTGGGGGGAACTGTGCAGACTCCATGATGAGCGCCAGTTGAGGATTTTTTAAAAAGCAGTTTTATTTCAGAGGAGCTGCAGACCTGACTGGTGCTCTCCAACGTCAGCCAAATAAGAGAAACAATACCTAAGTAGTCAAATAACAACGATCTCTTTCCATTTCTGTAAAATATGACTGGAATAGGCACTGCTGTTTTGAAACACCAATTCCAAAACATCCATAGTGTACCAGTGCATAGAGCCATTATGATCTTTACAATCATGTGTTTCTGTGCTTAAAATAATTTTTATTTCCAACAGATCTAAAAAGTAAAATGGAAAATGCCCATTTCTCCAATGAGGAAGCCACAATTTAAATATTTGACGTATTTAACTTATATTTATACTTATATTTAACATATATTTAACTTTGGTTACTGCAGGACTTGGCCTGCCCCAATGGAGGCAACAGTATTAATATTCCAAGTACACTTTGGGGATGAAAATCTGAGTAGGGGACCTGAGGGTTGAATCAGGGCACAATGATACATTTGAAGGGTTTCATTAAAGAAATATGGTCGAATTGATATGGGCATCTTAGTGTGTGTAATTTTTAGTGATATTGCAAGAAAATTGATGTAGAACAGGGGTTTGGAGGTTAGCTCTGAATGCAGAGCACCTGGTGAGAACGAACTCTGTGGAAGAGCACAGAATCCCAGAAACACTTGGGTTGGAAAAGACCTCAAAGACCACCGACTTCAACCTTTGACTGATCACCACCTTGTCAACTTGACCAGAACACTGACCATCCAGTCGTTCCTTGGACGTCACTTTTAACTGGAATTCTGTGCTCTGTGGTTTCACTGACCACCACTTTTAGTGATATTCTACCAATTTATTTTTTGTCCCTTTTAGCGAGGCCTCACCAATTTCTACTTTAAGAGAGGTTTGTGGGTTGCTTTTTAATGCATATTGTCCGCACTGTGAGAGACCATCACTTTAAAGTGGAATTCTGCGGGTTGCGGGGTTTCAACACGGGCCGTTCCCCCACGGGGGTTTCCCGCCCTCGGCGCGCTCCCTCACGCTCTGAGGGCAGCACTGCCCCCACAGACCGCGGGAGCCGGCCGGGCCCTGACGGGGTAACTCGGCATCTCTGTGCCCACGGGAGGCTCTGGGGGAGATTCCCGGGAGAAGGTTCCCGAGGGAGGCAACGCCGGGGCAGCCGGTGCCCTTACTGAGGCGGAGCGGGCTGAAGGCTGAGGGTGATGACGCGAGCGGCGGTTCCGGCGCCGGGGCGGTGACCGAGGCGGCGGCGCGGGCGGAAGGAAGGGAAGGAAGCGGAGGGGAGGGGGTGTCTCGCCGCCGCCGCCGCCGCGGTCCCATTGCCGGGAACGGGGAAGGGACGCGAGGGGAGCGGGAGCGGGCGACGTGAGGGGAGAGCGAGAACGCGCGCGGTGCGAGGGGAGCGAGAGCGGCGCGAGCGGCGGCCGCAGGAAGTATCGCGAGAGTTGGCGCGGCGGCGGCGCCGGCGCTAGAGGTGACCGAGGCAGCGGCGGCCGCGGGCGCCTCCTCCTCTTTTTCCTCCTCCTCCTTCTTCTTCTCCNCGAGGAGGAGGAGGAGGAGGAAGAGGAGGTCTCCGAGGTACGGCGCGGGGGACGCCCCAGGGGTTTCCCTGCTGATCCGGTTTCATAATTCCAGCCCGCTCCCGGCTCCCCCCGCCCTCGGCCCTGCGGCAGAGCCGGGAAGGGGCAGCACCTCGTGGCGGGGGGGCGGGCGGTCCCGGCCCTCGGGCACCCCCCCCNCACCCTCCGCCTCGGGGAGCGGCCGCCGGTCCCCCCTGCTCGCCGGGGTTCGGGGCCAGTGCCCCGCGGTTTTCCCCGGGGGTCGGAGGCTCCCTGGGAGCCGCAGCCGGCGGCCGCCTTCATCCCTGGTGTGGCTTTATTCCGAAGGGAAAGGCCCAGGAGGTGCTGTAGGTGCTCTCTGCCGCCGTGCTGTGTGCCATGTGCTTTATCGCGATGGATATGGGAGCCGGGAGAGGGAGAGCCGAGCGGTGGGAATGCTGCTGGCAAGGCCGGGATGAGGCTCCGGAGATAGGCCGGAGCGCTGGCTGCGTGGTTGGAAAGGTGTTGGCGCGCCCAGTGGTGGGAAGAGGTCGTCTTGGAGAGAGTGTGCAGCTAAAGCAGGTGAAGGTGCAGCCAAAGCAGGTGAAGGTGCAGCCAGGCGAAGGCTGCCAGAGAGCCCAGGGTGTTGAACTGTTGTATGATGCCTTCTCCGAACCTGACAGCCGCCCTGATTCCATGCAATGCAGAAACAAGCCCGGGGAAGCATTAATAACTCGATTTTGTCTAGTGTTAGGTTTTTCGGGTAGGTGTCATTGGAAGAGGCTGGTAAGGCTGGGAGCACCTTATTTGCATACCTTGTCACACAGGGTTGCTTTGCTGAATGGTTTTAATTCTGTAACCTCCTCAGCTGAACATTCAATTCCGATTATTTTTTTTGAGTCGTGTCCGCAGAAAAGTCCACTTGAAGTTTTTTAGCTTTTCTTTGAACTTGCTTTCTAAGTGATATATCTACCGTTCTGTTACAAATTGGGCAGGAAGGAAGAGCCTGATAGGTTCAAGGAAGGGCTGGGCTAGGATCGTGATAGGTTTTTCCACGGTTGAGCAGCACTCCGCATTTTATTCCTGATACAAGAAGCATTTTATCCAGCTGTTTGAGATAAATTGCACGCAGTGTGCACGTCTCAACAAGTCAGTACGCTGGGTATTTTGTTTCTGTGGTGTTGATTTTTAGAAAAGTCAGTAACATCGTGTAGGTAGAAGTTTTTGTGGTGTAAGGCTTGTAGGATAACTGGTTTGCTGCTGAACTGTGTTGTCCAGCAGTCCTGCAGATGCTTGGAGAACTCTGTTGAGCAAAGGCCTTTGAGTTTTGCTGCGGTGATGTGTGGTGACGGGATGGAGGCCCTTGAGTGACTTCGATGTATCAGTTGACAAGCTCTGAGATCAGTTGCGTGTGATGGAAACATTCAAGAGAATTTGTGTCAAGCGAGACCTACTGGCGATGTCACAGGCAGGTTTCATTTAGTGGTCCACAGCCATTCTTCCCAAGGGCTCGTTGTACTGGGAGCTTTCAGGTGGAATCGTGCGTGCAGCAGGACAAGAAGGGCAGAGACAGCTGAGGAGTTACAGGTAGCTGTTGAGGAAATCCCTGGCTGAGGTGAGCCTTTGCCCACATGCTGTGCCTTACAGAACCCTAGGCACCTGTTTCACATGCTTTGAGACCTGCAGAGAGGAAAAAATGCCAATGATCACTAAATATCATGAGGCAGGAGAATACTTCACATTTTTTTTTTGACAGAGTGACATGTGCTATAGATATTGATATAGGCAGCTTCTGAAGGCATTTTGGGCATCTGGAAGCTTCCCTGATGGTTTCATCTTATACTGAGTGAAGGCTTTCTCAGGCTGGGTGGTCTGGGATTAGATATTAAGCAGGGCTAAGTAAGCAAGTGAGTAATACTGAGCCGATGAAGTTCAGGATTCACAACAAAATATATGCCACATGTTCTTTTGTAATTGTTCTTGATCGTGCTGGTTGCTTGCAAAAATCTGTTCCAGACTATCTCCAAGTGACTTCAGGATAAAATGGTGCAGCTTGTAGAATATGCACAGTTGAAATCACAGTTTTTAGGAACGTGAACACGAGGATGGCCTGATTAATGGAGCAGAGCATCCAACTTGAAAGTCATTCCCAGCAGTTCCTGGGGAGGAAATGTGTTTTGAGTGTTCTCAGTGAAAGGGAGGTTTCCTTGTCCAAAAGGAACCTGATCGTTAGTTTTGGCTTTTAGAAGCTTTAAAAAAATCCCACTGTAGAAACGAAGGGCTTTTTAGTTGTTTGGGGGTTAAAATTTTTTTTATTTCAGATTTTCTTGAGTTGTGCCCGGCTCTGCAGTTGGATTGTGGTCTTCTGACCACGGGCAGTCTGGAAGGCACAAAAAATAAAAAACACGAAGAAATGTAAGTTGCTGCTTTTGCTGTAAATGGAAACTACTGTGGGAACGCTGCAGGAGCTGGTGTTCCCTCCCAACCATTCCCTTCATTATCTCTGTAAACTTAAGACAGTTTGTCTTAGGCTATTTTTTGCCCTTCCCATGCTTAATACATTAAGACTTCTCTAATCTCTGAAGCAAAGTGCTTCTAGATTTGACTGCTAATGAGACAGCTTCTAAAAATCAGGAGTACAGTAGCAACAAGTCCAAGGAGTTCCAAAGGGAAACCTGGTGCATCCTGAGTCACAGAAACCCCAGAAGTAGAAAGGCATTGTTTGGCTTAGTTGTTGCTGACCTGATGGGATGGAATAAAGAGTTGTAATCAGCTGTTTTCATGTCCGTGTCTAAACTCCATCAGATCTCAGTGTGGAAATACAGGCACTGTGGAGAGCTTTGGGAGAAGTTTAATGGAAATTTCTTACCAACAACTTAATGAGCTCCTGTGACACTGTTCGTGGCAACCTCCAAGGTTGATTTTTTAAAATTGCAGCAAATTACTGCAAAGCCCCAAGATTTTAGGTAGTTTGGTCCAGTGTTGTCTGTAAATGGCAGGGAAAATTGCCTTTTCCCTAAAAAACATTGTTAAAAAATGACAACTTTTCTCAGTTGAAGAGGAATCTTAAGGTATGAGAAAAATGACAGTAGGAGTTGCATAGGAGGGGAGGTCAGCTTGCAAGCTCCTTGAAAGTGTTCTTGTTCATACAAATTTTGTTCAACACTTCAGTTCACAGTGCCATAGTGTAAAAAATGAGCAGGTCCTCATAGCAAGTTGCTGCTTAGAAACTTGATGTCCAGAGTGCATTAGGGCTTCTCTTATTTAACACTGAAAGGCTCAGTTGTGTAATAGAAATTGTTTACAAGCTTATTTCAAGTCTTTGAACTTGGAGGATGTTTGCTGCTGGCAGTGAAATTTGTAATTGCCCTTTATATCCATCTTAAGAGTTTGTAAGTTACATTTTGTCCATGAATCTTGTGACGATCCGAGGTGTAGATCCATCTTGGGTTTGTGTGTATTTATTACTTTTTCTGTTACTGGATTCTTGTGTACTGTGCAAATTAGCCTTCCAGAATACAATCCTCAGTTAACTATGCCTGAAAGCGCTGCCCTATGCAAAGGATGCTTTTTGAGATGTTTTGGCTGTTTTTTAAGCATTCTTGCTTTCACTTGGGCCTCCTGTAAGTAAAAGTTCGTATTTGTTTTTTCAGCTGCAATTGAATTAGTAACTGAACTGAGCTAGTAAGATGAAGTAAGTAGAACAACAAAACACCACCAGTCCTCTAAAATTTCTTCATGCAGAAGAAGCTACTCTGAATTCCTTGGATTCAGATTTAAGGTGCTAATCAGAAAACTTGGGCGTCCTGATGTGGTTTCAGGAGCATCACAGGCACACGGTTATAACATTTAAATTGGAAAAGACTTGAAGAGCTCAAGTGTTCAAATGAGCTGATTTGAAACACAGAATTTATTTTGTACATCTTTTTCTTTTTTTTAACCCTAACAGTCTTCATTAGAATCCCGGAATAAAGCCTTTGGATTCTGCAGGGCCAGTATGTCTGGCTTGACCACTGTGTGATGCATTCACTTCACTGCCATTACTTTTATGTCCTTGGGTCCTCACAGACGTGACTGAACACGCAACCAATTGGGCCCTGTCCTTGTGAGTGTGTGACATCCCGAGGTGCAGTTCAGTCTCAGATTCTACTGCATTGTTTATCTTCTAATTATTTTTTTTCTATTTCAGCTGTGTTTTGCCTGTACCACTTTGTTTCTTCCATTCGAAAGAGGAAATAAGAGAGAAATACCTTAGGATGGTTCTCAAAAATCCCTGAACTCTCAGGGCTGATCCCAGGGCTGTTGGTAGGGGAATCCCACAACAAGGTTTCACATTAGTGAATCTGCTGTAGTTGACCCCAGGAAGCATTAGCCAAAACTGTTTAACATCCCTTCCTTACTGTTCCTGGACTAGGTTCCAGCAAAATCAGTTTCCTTAGACCTAATGCATATTTTTTTTTTAGATTCTTAAATATTACTGTGTTTTTTGTGTGCTTTATTTAATTCAAGTGATCAGTGAATATCTGGGTTGAAAAAGAAACCCCCCAGCATAAAGTGACCACTACAGAAGGTGGAGTTCGATATTGACGGCACCATGTGAATTTGTTTACTTCCTTAGGTATTTCTTCAGGAAATGTCCTTATAAACATAATTCCCATGTGCAGGCTGGAGCCAAACACCCCACATTTTAAGCCAGTAATTCAGTTCTGTAAAGAGAATGGTTTCTCTGGAAGAGATTTAGCTGAGAGAATTTCCTCATCTGTCAAGGTTGAAGGCAAATGGGATTATGTGTGTTTGTTTTTTCCCCTCTATCTGTGTTTTAAAACCAAAACTGTTGGTGCTTATTTAGGATATAGCTGATTTGCAATTGGATTTAGGAATTGAAAAATCAGTGCTGCAGATCCAAGATAAGTAAGAAGCCTTTGTTTTGGGGGTTAAGGGAACAAGCCCTTTTAACATGGTGTTAAATTAAAATTGCTTAAATTTGCTATTAGTGTCTTCAGGCCATCTGAGCGAATCCATGGCTGCCTTGGTAGACATTGTGTGGTTTTTTCTGAAATGCTGTGCTTCTGGTTTCTTGATGGTGTGGCTTTGGAGGTGACTCAACTGAAATGACATCCTGAAGATGTGCTGTGTCTGTAGAGCTTCTGCATCTGTATGGGACTTCTTTTGTCATGTCCATAACTTTTGGTCCTGTCGAGAAATAAAACCATTGGTGAGGAAGGACTAATGCTGGCAAATGGTTTGGGTAAGGTCATTTAGCTAATGTGTACTTAAGGAAAAAGCCTTCCTTAATGTGAAGTTACCTTTACCAGTGAATGTCAGTATGTCTTCGTGTCAGTGTGGGAATTCTGGTGACCTCCATCCAGTCATTGTGCAGTGTCCACAGGAATTCTGGAAAAAAAAATCCATTGTTGACCAATGCAGGGCAGCATTTCCTCTGTGTTTCCACTAAGCAGTGCTTTGTGTTAATCGGTACTGGGAGAGGTTATCTCAGTATTCCAGATGTTTTTCAGCCAGGTTATCCCCCATACGCCATCCTAAGCTCCTGACTCTGCCAAGAGCCAAAGCCACGTGGAGGTGTTACTTAACTGTTGTGTCACCTTATTTTCACATGAGGTACTAGTCATACACCAGGCAAAAAATCGGCCACAAAGCCAAGCATGTCTTAAATACATCCTTGTTTGTGCTTGCAGTATTTTCTTTTAGGCTGGATGTTGTCAGTAGGATGATTTTGTTGGTGTTACCCAAAGCAGTTTTTGACAAATTCAGATTACTGGTGTTTGATGTACACGAGTTATTCCTCTTCTGTATTTTACCTGGATCCTCAAATTCCAGGAGTATAATGGTGTATTCTAGGAAATGAGCTGAAGTAAACCTTGAGTTTATGTTTTTCCCTGCCCCACCCCAATAGCTTATGTGGTATTAATCATCAAGAGTGGATAACGTGTCCAAATAGGCAGCTGCTCAGAGCTAGAAAACAGAGCTAGAAAGATGTTGGAACATTAAGAAATAGAATGAAATATTGCTATTTAGAATATCATTTTGGGGTTTTGGTTTCCATTCTCCTCAAGTTCAACTTAAAGTAATCAAAAAGTGTCTAGATTTTTTATTTTTTAGGTTAAAATTGAAGGCATCTTGCACACAGTAATAGAAGTTCAAACTGCTGCTAAGGGGGCTGCCTTGTATTTGGTCTCAGGTTTGCTTCCCCTTGCCCTGATGAATAAGGAATGGTTGTTTCTAAGTCTGTGCATCTGTCCAGCTGTGCAGGAGCAGTTTTGGGGATTACAACCCCAGCAGAAGGGGAGTATCTGAAACCCCCCTCTCGGGCAGGGAGCAATTCAGAGATAAGAGGAGGAAGGTCACTCTTATCCTCCCAGCTGTACCTCCCAGTTCTTCCCACACACAAAAAACCCCTAAACACTTGAAGGAGAAGCTGGAGCTCCCTTGTGCATCTGTGTCTGGCAGGTGACTCACATGTTTTCCTGTCCTGGAGCTTTCCCATTTCCAAACTTCAGGTATTCTTGCCTTTTGTTCAGTCTTGTCCTGAAATGCTTTGCCAGTGGAATTTTCCTCTTGATGCTGTTCTGCAGGTGTGAATTGTTCTCCTCCACAGAATGGGGAACAATGCTTTAATGAAGTTGAAATTTTCAAGTCATGATGTGACTTAGTTTTTTTTTTCCTCAAGTTCTCAGTGCTGTTCAGCCCCTGCATCAGCGTGGGTACTAATCCCACTGAAGTTGGGGGAGTTTGGCTTGGAGGAAGAAAAAAAAAAAAAGGCATTCCATGCTCCTCCCAGCCACTTGGGAAATGATCTCGTTGAAGAAAAACCTCAGCAGGAGAAAAAACACGTTTCCAGTTGATCAGTTCCTGGATCCAGTTTGTCAGGCACAAGAGCTTGTGCTGACACAGCGAAGAGCAGGAACTCAGGCAGGGAGGAGGATGAGCACTGCCTCTTTCGGTGGGATAATTCATTTAAATGCCTGTCATAGAAAACACTTGCATTGTTTCTCAGGACTCCAATTGGTAGGAATGGTACAGATCAGCGAGAATTTTTGTCTTCAAGGGCAAACTAGTCCTCTTGACACTTGCTCTGGATCTTCTGTTTGGAAGTGGCTGGAACAGATAAATCACGCAGAATTCTTATTTTTGTGTGTGTGTACCTTAAAAACTTGAAGCTTCTTCAGATAAAATCAGGACTTTTGTCTCTGGTATTTGTTCAAGTTCTTGAAAGCAGTTTATTAAGGATAGGGAGAAAGAGAGGAATTAGGCAGAATTTTATTAAAATACTGCAGTGTTTTGGTTTATCACCATCACTTTTGTGTCAATTAGTGCAGTGCAGCAAAGGAGTCACTTTGGAGACTGACTAAAAAAGTCACAAAGCACAATTGTGACCGTAATCATAACACAAAAAACCAAGCTGGCTTAAAGAAAAAAAGCGCTTTGAACGTAACAGTCTGCTCCATGGATGAACATATGCCTTCTGTCCATCTCCGTCACTAGCAGAAGTGAAAGTTGGCATAACAGCATGCTGGTATTTTTGTGGAGAATCAGCTTGATCGAGGAACTCCTCAGGGATAAATATAGTGGCCAACTTTTGGTGCTAAACTTCAGAAAAGGGCTTTTCTGGAGCTTGCATGAGGGGGAAATGTCTCCAGTTCTGTGTAAAACCACTCTAAATGCACTTGTGTCTTCGAGTTGAGAAAATTTACTAGTGTCTTTAAGCTGAGGTGGGTTTTAGAAACATGCTAGTACCTGCACCACAGCTGGGTTCTGCAGAAATACTTAGGACAGAGGATGGTGCAGTGTGATGGGTTGATTTAACAGCTTACTCTGCCCGGGGGGAGGATCTCTCCCTCCGTGCCCTCTGTAGCTGAGCACTGGTGGAACAGCTGTGCCAAGGGCCGTGTTTGTTATGAAAGTTGATATGGATGCTAATTCCTCCTGTGCTTTGGAACAGTTGGGGACTGTTGTGTCCCAGCACCGTTTAGTTACATCAGAGTAGGGCCAAAACCTTGTTAGGCCTTGAAAAATCTTACAATAATAAGAATAATTTTCTGTGAAGTAGTGACACCCAATAAGCATTTCCTTGAGTGAATTAGACTTGAATAAGGTTATTACTAGTAGAACTCTCAATGAAATTTATTTTTTTAAAAAAATTTACATTAAAAATTTGCCAAAATGTTTTCAAGAAAGGCATATGTCTTCGATGGTGGCTTTTGTTGTAATCCAGAATTGGCTGTTACAGAGTACACAGCCTTTCCAGAAACCTCTGGAATACTTGTTAATAGAAATAACTCAAATAATTGATTTCGTAACAAAAGTATTGTGCACCCAGTCCAGAAGATACTTAATTTTTTAAAAAACTTTTTGTCAACTTCCCAAGCATTTATTAAACTTGGTCGTAGTAAAATAATTCCTTCAGGCTCTGTGTGTATGATGTGATTTACATGTGGTGGAGGGGAAGAGGTTCTGCTGTTGGAGGGACGTGCCTGTGTGTTGGGTTGACAGGGGACCTCAGCTCGCCTGCTATGGCAGTGAGGGGTTTAGCCATACTGTTGAGGAGGGTTTAAGTTTTTTTTGGTTTGGACTCTTGAATGCCTTTAGGGTTAGTCTCGGGCTAAACCTAAGTTTACTCTTAAAGAGTAAGCTCTTACTGCAAGCACACCTTGAATTGAGGGCGAATGTTTGCGAGTTAAATGTTTTATCTTCTGGTAATCTGAGATAAACTGAACCTGTGATTTTATTTCTGAAGGCCCAACAAAGAAGAGATGGGGAACAGGAGGTATTGAACTCCAGTGTTCAGCTAGAAGTGTTTCCATCTGGCAGCTGGTCCAACTACACTGGTAGTAAATGCTGGGAGTTGTGCTGTGTGGTCCCCAGTCTGTCTTGATCTTCCAGGTAACCTCAGATGAAAAAGGAAATTAACAAATTTAATCATATTAAATGAAAATAGAGATCACATTAGTATTTCACTTTTTGTTCAGTTTACGTATTTTTCCTTCTTCAGCCTTATCCAACAGCTTGCTCTGTTAAATTCCAGGCTTGATATTGCTGTCAATGAATGGAGTAGGTTTTCCAGCCATTTTAGTCTGTAAATTTGAAGATGCCAGCTGAGTAACTCTGATTATTGAGAGTTTTGTGAAAGAAAGAAACATCAAGTGCATTATTACAGTTTCTGCTTTTGGAATAGGTTTCAAAATCTGGTATTAACCAAGTCCAAATTCATTATGAACAGCCTGAATATAGAGCTGTTGAAACAACCATCTGGTTCACAGCCAGGAGAAGGAAGACAGGGACATCCCGATCCAGCAGGTCCTGGACTAGAATTTGAGGTGAAAATCCTTGATACAATGTTCACTCAATTAGAATTCATGCGTACAAGTAAATGCGGGATGAGGCCACTTGAAAAGGAGGAGGAGACTTTGTCCTAAAAAGTATCTTTTCCTGGTTTAAGGTTTCCTAATTCTTGGCAGGGAACATGTCTGCACTTAAAAACTTTTTAAGAACTTGCACTCAAATTTTCATGTGCTAATGTGGAGATATCCTGGATTAGTACCTGCTTTAGGATTTGAGAGGTGTTAGTGTGAATGCTGTTGGACTGTACATGCTGCTTCATTAGTCCCAGCTTTTCTGTCACCAGTATTTCACATGTGGAATGAGAAAGGAATATAGGTTCATTCGTTGGAAGAAGGATCTTCCATGTCCCAAGTTGTGTTTTCTGAACACGTCCCTCATTTCACTTGTGTTTTTCCCAAAACCGGGGTTCTTTAGTGTTCAAAGTCCTTGGCCTAAGGACTTGGAGCATTGTATTGCCCAGTGAAAACTTACTGGGTTTACTCTATGGATTACTTAAAGGAAGATCTCTTATAGAAAGCTCTCCTTAGACAAAAATGTGCGCCAGTAGCCCTACACTTCTGCAGAAAAACCCTTTTAGAATGCTCATGTAATTTTGTCTCCCTTTTGCACCTTTTGTCAGGTGCATTTGGATTTGCATGGGGCAGTTCCTCCATAGCAAAATCATAGGGGCTCTCTTCACATGGTTGCATTTTAGTGATGTTCTAGTTCAGTTCATCTTCAGGGCAGTGTTGTGGATGAGTAAAGATACTTCCTTTCCGCCTTTTTCCATGCTTAGGTTTGCCTTAGGGAGTTGAAATCCAAAAGAATAGGGCTGATGTAAGCACTGACCAGGGCAGAAGGCTCCTGGCTGCTGAGCAGGGTTTGTCTCTCTCTGTGCCAGGATGCTGCTTGCTTGCTGGGCTGTGAAACTCTGCTCAGGTGTCAGATACATTTAGGCAGAGATAAAGGCTTAATTCAGAAATGTTTTTATATTGTGCATCTAGCTTCTGTCTCGAGATGGATGGTGTAAGAATAAGAGGCTCCTGATAAAGTGAACACCGTTAGCTCACGACTCTTGACCGGAGTGTTGCAGTCTGCTTCCAGACAGAGCTTGCTTTTGACATTCCCTGCCTTCAGGTTCCTGGGAAGAGTGCTATGAACTGAGTGCTTTTGGGCTGAGCTTGTATGAGCTGTTGGTGAATCCTTATATTTCTCTTAACTTCCTGGCATGATGATGCTAACTCGTAATTCACTTGTGGAATTAATCGCCTTTTTGTATTGACCCTTGAATGAGAAATTGCCGATGAAATGGTAATGCAGCTGGAATGCTGGAATTTTTAATTCCCCAGCTATTACTGGGAGGAGGTCTCCACCTCTTTGAGAAGGCTTCTCCGGGCATGGAGTCCTGATCCCACCACATCCCGACAGTTCATGCAAGCTGGCAAGTCAGCTTCCGTAGCATAATGCTTCTGTTTAGGGAGAACAGATCAGAGGACGGTTTTATAACGGGAATTGGGGAAGTTACTCCCTCAGACAGGTCATAACTATCTGAGTCTGTCAACACTTGGTCTTGAAACCTTTTTAGTGTTATGCAGTCTTTTAAATGGACCTAAAAAACCTCGGGATGTGTTAATTGTGGTGCTTTCAGAGGTAGTTGAGTCAGACACCTTTTCAAGATTCTAATTTCCCTGGAGCTGCGGAAAACCTAGATCTCAAGGATACCATAAGGAACAGAATTTCATCCTTTCCAGCTTTGTCTCTTTACCAAAATGAGTAACGCTAACTGAACAGAAAATGCTGAATGTGTCAGAAGGGTCTGGAATGCCTTGCTGCTGCCCTAGGCCAAGGGAAGAATAGACTGGAGCGAAATGAAAGATCTGTCTTGGCAGAAAAATTAGGTTTTGAGTGGGAAATCATCTTGGATGGTCAAAAAAAGTTGTTACATGGTTGTTAGAGAAGAAAAATATGTGGCTTTGTTATCGAAGTTTCCTTGTCTGTGGGAGGTAACGGAGCTGAATCAAGGGGGGTGTGATAATGAGAATGGGCAGCAAAGATCATCTTGTGACTGTAAAACTCACGTGAAAGCTCCACTGCAGCTTTTGGCAGGAAAGTCTGAAATGCTCAGAGAGAGACACTGGATTATAAGGCTAAGGGAATAAAAAAATCCGAATAAAAGTATGTCTTCAGTATTTGTCAGGTTAAAGCCCATCATCCCTGTGCATCCCCACCCCGATAATGAAAATGAAAGGAAGGAAATAGGTTTATTTTATTTGAAATTCACTAAAGTACCTGCCTGAAGAATGTTGGAAATTTAGTCAGGCTGACAACTGCAGAGCTATGATTGCTGCAAGAAGTGAAGAAAAAGAAACCAATAGACAATATGAAAATCGAAAAAACAGATGGGGGTGGTGGTGCCTGAGGTTTGGGTTTAGACTGTCTTGTTTTTATGTAAGCATTGAGGATCTAGAAGAAGGAGTTGGATGAATCTCTCTGGAGGGAGAACCTGAAACAGTAGGTTTGAAGCTCGTTTTCTTTTGTATTGACACAGAACCGAGGGACCTTAAAAATTGCACCAAGTGGTGACTGATGCAAACTGCCACAAAGCAGAGATGATGCTTTTGGGGTATAACAAGATTTTTGTATTTAGGAAAGAGGATACGAGAAGTAGCAGAGAAGAACGTTTTTAGTGTCTTGGTGGTTATACTGATCTGATGGAGAGCTGCAAGTTACAGGCACAGCTGAGGCTGCAGTTCCCCATGAAGGCTGATGAATCCTAGTGCATTTGTCTGGAGCAGTGAGTACCCTCAGGGGTGTCTGCTTGGGGAAACATTCAGTTCTGCCTTAGTTGTAAAGGGGTCTGCAAAACTGTTTTTATTCTAAGAGCAGGTATGAAGAACTGAGTTCAGTCCAACAAAATGAATGTAGGTGGGAGTATCATCACTATAAAAAAGGAAGAATTGGACCCAACACAGGTTTGAAGCAGCCTTTGAAAAATCTATGTGGATATTCCTTGCACCGAGTGTTTTTCTTGGATATCAACAACTGCTACTGTATCTTGTCATGGTTTTTTGTTTCATGTAAGAAGAGCAAACTTGGTCATTTGAATGTTTTAATGATGGAATTTCTCCCTTGGTGAATTAACTGAGTTTTCTGATTTCCAGGGTATTTTTAATTAATGTGAAATTCTCATCTTGTAAGTGTATCTTGTTTGGATTTTTCATTGTGATAGGTGAAACCTCAGTTTTCCATGTGACAGTGGTGGGGGTTTTGCCTCTTGGCACTCTAGCAGATAATCAGAATGTCACAAAATTTGGGCTGGAAACCCATTCCGTTTTTTGGTCTTAACTGTCTCAGGAACTTTTGGATTCTGTCTGACTGTCTACCTACTTCTGGAAAGGGAAATGCTTGGCAAAGCCTGCTAAAGGGGATAACTGAGTGGTAATTTGTTCTGTATTGAGGGCCTGTTTTCAACTCTCCTTTTTTTCTTAGAATGATTTGATTTTTTTAGTAATTAATGCACCTCATGATTTTGCTGAATAAGGTGTTAGTAGCTGCATGGACAGGGTTTAAACAACCCAACCTTGACACTGTGCTCTGTGGCTCTGAAAACACACAAAAAAGTGTGTTTATATGCTTTGGGACAGTTGGTGACCAGTACTGCTCGATCAGCTGTAAATAGATAACAATGTGCTTTTGTGATATAAGAGTGGGAATTGTCTGATCAATTGTTCAATGCTCACATTTCTGGGTGCCAGAATCTGTCTCGGATCAATGGTTGAAATGCTTGTGCTTCAGGGTGACGTGATGCCAGTTCAGAATTCGTGGTGGCTTGCATGGTACTGGAAGGTGGAAATGAAAGATCCTCCTAAAAACTGTCTGCGAGCTCTTGAGCGCGTACACCTCTGCTCTGCATGAGCAACTGTGTTCTTGTGGAGGTTTTTATTCTCTCTTTTGGTCATTTCCACATAGTTACCAGTGCTGTGTGGGGAACACAGTGCAGGGAACACCAGCCTTGATTTGTACCCATTCCTAGCTTTGCTTTTCCCAGAACACTCTCAGGATTCCCCTTGGCTTAACACGCTTCTCGTGGCTTGAAACAGGACTTTGTTCCCCATTTTTAAGACTGTCTCATCAGGCTGCACTTCAGACGTTCTGTCTCCCACCTTCTGTGTGGGGAACAGAAGGGTTTTGTGTGTTTCAGGCTCACAGAGTGTATGGGACATGATGGATAGACACAGCTCAGACAGCTGTGTGGTTTCAGGGTACCTCTCGATCAGGAGAAAAGGCTGATATTTTGTAGTGGATGGTAATAAATGAGGGCACTGAGTGGATCATGCCCTTCAGCATAACGCTAATAAAGATCGTTAGCTTTCAAGTAGGAGCTGAGATGTTTCGAAAAGATAATGTGTTTTATCTTTTCTAATCAAACGGTTTAAGTAATTCCTAGAGCTGGACTTGAAAGCAAGGAAGAAATGGGTTTGTGTTTACCGGTGCAGAATTAAAGGTGTATTTTCTGACCTGTGTGTAAAAACCAAAATCACACAGTAGGAATACGAAAGAAATTGATCGCAAAGGTCTAAATATTTTTTGGTTTTCCCCTAGGAAGTTCTTTTTTATTTTATTTCTTTCTTTCTTTGTCAGGAACAGAATGGAAGCATGTGTTAAAGCCTTTACTTTACACCACTGTGAGATCTTCAGTAAAACATAAAGAGTTAGGGATGGGCTTTTTGGAATTTGGTTTTCCATACTGTAAATATTTTTGAAGTACGAAAAAAAATATGAGATCTCATTTGGCAAACAAATGCCTCTTTCTAAGCCAGCACCAGAGAACTGCAGATTAAGGTGGGCCAGGGGAGAGGAGGAGGGATTGGGTATTGAGGTTATTGAGGTTCTGAGTGCAAAATTTGGCATGTTTTGTTTGCTGCCCTCACAGAAATGTTGAGGGTGACTTGCTTTCAGTGCCAGGAAGGTTCTTCACTGCCCTGGTGGCTCCCAGGTGGAGCCCGAGTCCTCGCGTCTCTCGTGGTGTAAGGGAAGCTCTGAATAACTCTTTGGTTTGGGGTTTTGTAAATGAAGTGAAGATGTTGCAGACAGGGCTCCGTAGGTTCCCGAGCGGAACAGGAAATGGTTCAGCTCTGAAGGTGATTGTGTTCCTTCTTCTCCTGAAAATCTTGTGCTCGTTTCTAGAGCTGGAGGAGATGGTGCCGTTCAGCTTGCCCTGTGTGGAGCAGACAGCTGCTTTTGTTCCTGTGTAATGCTCTCTTTCCATTTGAAAATGTTTTCAGTGGTGTCATGTGTGAAGCATCTCTAGCTCAGTGCTAAGTTGTGTGTTTTAAGCTTTTTTTTTTTTTTTNNNTGGTGTGATATAAGGTATCTGTTAATTCTTTCTGAGGCTCAGAAGACTGAATAACTTGTCTTTTGAGACATGAGTGTTATGTGGGAGGTGGTGGCTGGTTTTTCTTTTTTCTTTTTTTATATATATATACAAAGAAATCCTTCAAGCTGTCAGGGACAGCTTTGTACTGGGCTAATGTTTGTGCATTATTGCTGGATTTCATGTACACGGGAGGAGTTGCAAGGGGCTGCTGGGGATGTTAGAAATGCCACCCTGAAAGCATGACCCCAGAGGAACCGTGGAATATTGTTCTGTGCTTCTTCCTTGAATTAATTCTTGTAAAACAGTGTAAAATCTGGGGTGTTCCCTAAAGTGGAAAAATAGCATGGACAGCCTGGGCAGGTGTTGAGTTTGTGTAAAATGTAATAGGTGAGTAGGACGTAATTCCCATTTGTGGTGGTTAAATAACACTTTTGGAAGAATGTAGCTATGCCTAAATTTTATACTAATCAACTGGAATTTCTCTTTGTGATGTTACTAACCAGTCTGGCCAGCTTTCTAAATCCAGGTAAGAATATTCTTGCTGTTAAGTGAGTGCTTTTAACCATTAGAGTATTTTTTGGGAAAAGATAGCATTGATTAAGTGATCACTATGAGTGTTTCTTCAAGTAAAAATGTGAATTTAATTCCTTTGGCCATTAGACTCCTTGGTGCTCTGCTAAAATGACATCATGAGAGAGGAGATTTTTGTGGGGTTGACAAGATTTATTATGCTGCATGTTTTGAACTGGAAAATGAGTTATTTTGAGAGCTGCAGATATGATTGCTCAGTGGTTTTGACCTGCTGCGTGCAGAATTGGTATCCCTGTTACCTAGGGTTATGGAGTGTGTAGGATACCGTCTTTTGGTCCATTTGATATTTCGGGTGAAGCAGAGAAGTGTGTAGGTAAGAAGTGAATACTCATGTAGGTGGGCAGATGATGTTTCTCAAAGCTACATTGTGGACACCTTGCTCCATGCGGTCAGTACCTTTATCTGTTGGTGTCATAGCCTGTTTCTGGAATTCCTGCCACCCTGGAGCTGGGTGGAGGAGGAAGGGATGAAGGCAGCTGGAAACACGGCAGCTGATGGAGCGGCACTCGAAAGAGGTTCAGGAGGTTTTGGTGTAATGGGAAGACAGGTCATAGCACAGAAACAAATGTGGCATGGCACGGATCTGCCTAATCTAAGGGTTGGGGTTTCTGCGAGTTCACGGCAGGGAAGGAGGTGAAATGATCCATGGGACACGTAAAAATGAGCTGGTGCTGCTCGTGTTTTTCACGTTTATTCCTCTGTTCTTCCAGCCCCGAGATTCTGGCGGAGGGGCGCAGGATGGGCGTTGGGGAGCGGCGCGGCGCGGTGCGCAGCCCCCCCCGCACGCGGGTGGTAGGCGCCGGGCGCGCACGGGGTGGAACGGTCCATTTCCTGTTCCCGT
>VWZW01004133.1:0-82663 GCA_013397115.1 Edolisoma coerulescens
CCTCCCCGTGCAGGCCCTCCGGCGAGTGCAGGATCCGCAGAGAGTGTACCAGGAGAAGCTCCCGGACCACATGGATGATGGTTAGTCACAGCAACCTCCGCGTGTCTCTGTGTGTCCCCCCTCTCCTCATTCCCGGTTCCCGCTGGTCTTCCCCAGTGCGCCCCGTCTAATGCTCGCCCTCCCCGGGGTGGTGACCCCCCGGTTCCCCAGTCCGTCACCCTGTCACCCCTGGGAGTGAGGGATGCCAGCCTGGCCACCCCAGATCCCAGCGGGAAAGCTACTCCTGACAGCACCGAGGCTTCCCAGTGTCCCCACTGTGGGAGTCCACACCCATTGGGGGACCCCGGCACTCCCCAACACCTTCTCTGAGGAGTTTGGGACAAAAAGACTCCCACAACATGCTTTAACCTCTTTGGGGACCCCCAACAGGCAGGGGAATCACCTGTCATAAGACAAATTTTGATAGGGAACATTGATTTCAGCAGGTATGAAACATCAGGACCCAGGGATGTATAAAGGATCTGCATATTCCGGTTACCCTTTCCTGATGCTCTCAGATCCGTATCTGCCCAATGGATCTATGTCACCTCTGGTGAGTTCCTCCACTCCTCATGGAGAAGTTTTGTGGCCTCTCTCACTGCTGAAGTATGTTGCAGGTATTGTGCAGGTACCTACACATGCTTTTTTCCTGACAAATTTGAGCCCAGTTTCTGAAATACCTGGACACTGTTCTGTCCAAGCTGAAGGGAAAAGCAGTGGGAAGGGGGAGAGATGCTCGGCAGGAAGCGCCTGCTTAGCTCTGAATTTGCTGGAGGAGTTGCTTTTCCAGTCTCCTCATCCTCTAGGTTTGGCTTTACTCTTCCAGCAGTCAAATCCTAATATCTAATGGAAGAATGTCCCTTCCTTTTTCTGGGTCATAGTCTTTGGAGGGAGCAGCTCCTGGTCTTTGTGTTTGTGTTCAGGGACATGTCCCGCAGCTGAGCTTGAATTTGACATGTCTGCCTGTAAAACAGCCAGGTTCTGGAATGCCGTGTATTAGGGCTCTGTTGTGGATGATGGCCCAGAAAGTGGATCTTGTGCTTCCAAAATGGCAATAGAGGTTTTTAGGAAAAGGCTTCATGCTGCTGGAGGACTATTCCTGTCTTCTTTCTGTAAAGTTTTTCCTTCTCAGTTTAAATCAGTTTTAGCAATTCTGTATGTTCTCGTGTTTCTAAGTTTTGCTATCTGAATGATTAAACTAAAGGCTTCTTTAAAAAAGCTGTCTTTTCCCATCACCATCTCTATCAGAACTTCAGAAAATAATGTCCTGACATTGCAGCAGACAGTCGGTGCTGGTGTCACTCCTGGGAGCCAGCACTGCTGCATTTGCTTCGGACGCTGTTCTGCTTTAGCCATTGGCAAGTGAGGGCTGAACGTAATTTGGTTTACTTCAGGTTCAGGTTTTAACCTTTAAAGGGATAAAGTTTAAAAGAATATATAAACCCGTCCTTAATTCCGGTCATTTGTTCACAAGAGGGGTAGGATGTAAAATTTGTGTTATGATAAAAATTGATGGATTGTGGAGTATGAAACTCAGTATTGTTTGTGGGAATCAGTGCCGTACCCTCACACCTGACCCAGCTGGCCTGGGTAGCAGGAGACAGGTCCCTGCAAGAGCCTGCCTCTACCCCACAGATTTTCCTAGGGGATTCAGTTTTCTTGGCTGCAGACTGCTGGAACTATTCTGAAGTTTGCAGGTATCAAGGATCTATCCCTAAATTTTTAAGTCTTCCTTCAGTTTACAGCAAGAAAAGATGTGTTTTCAAGGCAGGCCCAATGTACGTTGTTGTAACCCAAATAAGCATTTCTTCTGGTGCTTCCCACCTTGTCTGGGTACCAGGTATCCCACTCTTCCCCTAAAATATTGAGCTGTTCTCTTCCTAATAAACTTTAAATGCTTTTAAATTTGTCTTACGTAAATACATTTAATTTGCTCCTTGAGATAGAATCTGGATAAGCCCAGAGTAATGTTAGTTCAGCAACTTTTTGCTGTAGTGGAATATTTCTTTTAATCTTAAACTCTTCCTAGATGGGCAGCAGAGTGCAATAGCCTATTTATTAGCAGCTAGTCTATAATAGATTGTGGTTTAGGAATCATCTTTTCCCTTGATAACAGAATAAAATCCAAGTGGTCACTGTCAGAGCAGCAGACAGGAGCAAATAGACTGTGCAGAACTCAAAGGGGAGAAAACATTAGTAGCAGAGAAGGAATGATCCCATCCCCTTGAGAGCCACCAAAATCATCCAGTACCTCAACCAGCTTCTTTTAGGCCTGTTTGGATCCTGACGTGGTTTATGAAGAGCTGATTTGATGTTTTCAATTAAAAATCTGCTACCTAACAGACAGGGGAAGATCTCTTCCTCAGATGAAGGCTGGTCTATGGTTTTTCAACTTATTACAATTGCTATTCCAGTTCATTATTCTGGGCAATTTTGTCTTGTATTTCTATTGACTGTGCAAAGGTTATCATGGTAAATTATGGATTGCTCTCATATAGATTTATTGCTGCTGTGTACATTATATAAAATGTGGGCTATAATCTGGTGGCTGCTTCCAATAATTGAGGAGGTCAGATCTGTGACCGAAGATTGCAGATACTTAACCATCCATAAAAGTGTGTTTAATTAACACTTTAGCACAAGTAGAGTCAGGGAGGAGGGTTGTGTGAGTGAATAGGATTACGTATCACAGTCATGCATGCACTTGATAGTGGAGATTGTATTTTGGTTAATGAGGCTTCCTGGAAACAGTTGTTTGCAAGTAGGATTAATTTTAGAATCTTCAAAAAAAAAAAATCAATTAAAAAATTAACCCAGGAGTACTTTGGCAAACTGTCCGGGCTCTACATTGAAAACAGTAATTTACCTGATTGAAAATAGAGTATAACTCCCTGAAAGACACAGAGCAGCCGGCACCGAGGCTGGGGCTGAACCCCTGCCCTGCAACGCTCTGTAAAACCACATTTTTTTCAGTGGGCTCCCCACAAACCGTGTGAGGGAGCTGCAAGTGGCTCTGGACTGGCCCCAGTGCCTGCCTGGCTGGGTGTGTTGCTACCAGCAATACCAGGGTGCTGCTTTCCTATTTTCTTTCTGATTTTCTCAGCAGCATCACTTTTGCTTTGTTTCTCTCAAGGTGTTTGTAGCCACTAACTGTTATGCTGCTCACCCGAGCATCCTGCTCAGTTCCCCACATCTCCCAGCCAAAGTTGCCTCTTTTTACCAAAACACACCCAGCTGTGTTATTTACGTGCTCTGCTGCTGCCCCAAAGTGATGCTCTGAAGATGGCTGGGTACCTGCCATCAGCAGCAAGGCTGAGCCCAGCTGATGGTCCCTGGAGGGCCAGCAGCAGAGGGGGTAGCAGGAGCTCCCTGCAGCAGGGTGGCCCGCCTTGGCTGAAGGTGGCAAATGCCAGTGCAGGATGATTCAGCTGGAGAGCTGCTGGTTTGGGCAGGCACAGGTTTCCTGGACTGGCAGTAGAGCTGTCACTGGGGGGGCGGGCAGGGTGAACGTGCTTCTGGAGCTGAGGACAAGGCAGAGGGCTGAGCCCAGCTGTCGCTTGTTCTGGGAGCTGTGAACCCCATCAGCTGCGGGGCTGGGGAGGGCACGCTCCCAGTCAAGGGTGTTCAAGAGCATCTTGGCATAGCCTGTGTGTGCATCTGAAATCCTGCCACTCTGCAAGGCCCCAGAAGAGCTGTCTCTCACCTGGCTCTTAGGTGTTGTGTATGTGGTCATTTATGGCTCCCCTTTATCCCATCTTATGCAAAGTCCAGCTTTTCGCAGAGTGAAGTATATGGGACTTACGGGTTAAAAATATGCAAGAAACTTCCAAAGAATATGAACAAGTTGAGGAACTGTTTTTCTAAATTAAATATAAAATCATAAAACTATATCCTTTTTTAAATAGTACAAATGACTTTAAATCAAATTAAGGTACATCCTTAGTAAGAACATCAGCCTTTTAGGTGGTTACAAACATTAGAGGTCAGACATGGTCAAACATGTTAACACTTTGATCAGATTAAAATATTTTTCTTGCTACAGTTGTATAATTGAGTTTAGACCTGAGGGGGTTTTCTGAACATTGTTATATCTTGTACTATGTGGTAGTTAAATGGTAAAAGGAGCACTTATAAGTTCCTTTAAGTTCCTTTTGTAAATAGGTTTATAAAATAGGGGAATGAGCCATGCTGCCCTGTATATAGAGCACGAGGCCTTCCTGCTCCCACTGATGGGAGAGATCCGAGGGGAGCTCCTCACACCTTCTGTGCACCTCAGATGTGTTTGGTGAGCATGTGAGGAGTGTAAAGGCAGGATTAAAATGTTCTATATGTAAAGCTGAGGCACTGGACTTTCTGTCTGTGTGAGAAACAGGAGTGCAAGAGCCTCTTTTTCTTTGGAAAACAGTTTCTTTGGAAACTACCTCATTTTCTTAATTACTAAGTTGTCAAACCAGAGCTTACATGGGAGCAGAAGAGTGGGGGTACCTTCCTAAGCCCTGCACAGCTGAAGTCCCCAAATAAGACAGCAGGACTCACAAATAATGTTGCTTTTCAGGTCCCCGTGGTCTACTGGGCTCCTTGAGCTTGTTAAGAGGGTATGAAATGTCCCCTTGGGCAGGGTAAGATGAAAGTGCAGTTACTGCTGGCCTGGGGCCACAGGGCCCAAATGTCTAACGTGAGCATGGAGGTACAGTCTAGGGCTGCTCTTCACTGGACAGAAGCTGAAGCAGCAGCAGCTGAGCCCCAGGACACGGCTGCTTCTGCTACATCCCCTTCCCCATGGCTGCTCCATCCCTCTGCAGGAGGAGACTGTGGCCCCCACAGCAGCTGGCGGAAGGAAATCTGCAGCTCAGCTGCTCTGCCTTTCTGTCCTGACTTGCACTGTCAGGGCAATAGTTTAGTATTGCTTTTTCCTGTGTTGAGTTCTGATCTTGTTGAAACCAGTGGGAAGACTCCCCAGAGTCGCTGTGTGATGAGGATTTGTCGCTGTGAGAGGACTGCTGCATCCCTCTCCAGATGTTGTGTGTGGAGGGACGAAGGAGGGGCAGCTGGAAGCCAACAGTAGCTCTGCGTGTTCCCAGCAGTGCCTGCTGCTGTGGGAGAGCAACATCCCAGCCAGG
This sequence comes from Edolisoma coerulescens, assembly GCA_013397115.1. Lineage (NCBI taxonomy): Eukaryota > Metazoa > Chordata > Aves > Passeriformes > Campephagidae > Edolisoma > Edolisoma coerulescens. The sequence goes on from VWZW01004133.1 coordinate 5,160, forward strand.
TGCCCTGGCAGCAGGGCTCGCGCTGCGGGACCTCACTGGGATGGTTCCCTGTCCCCATAAATTGTTACATTCCCGGCAGAAAGTGTTAGGCATGTGGTGGCTGCTGATGGACCTCCTGGCAGACAGACAGATGAGTGATTTGTTCCCTCCTGACCAAAGCAAATCCACTTCTTTCAGCTCTTTTACCTAGCTTGAAATAAGATAATGGTGAAAATAATCTTTTATGTTAAAGCACAATTTTGGATACGTGGATGTACCAAGGCACAGGGCTTACGAGGTCATTTATTGCATGTCTGATTCAGTCTTGGTTCCCCCCAAGGAAAATTCTTGTGTTAATTTCTGAGTTCATATCACACCCTCAATTTTGAAGCAGAACTTCCCTTTGAAATAAATTAGAGAGTTCTGCTTAAGAAGCAGTGACATGATACAGCACTGCATGTGTGTGGTCTAATATAACCTTATTTTTAAAATTGTTTGGAATGAAAAAAAGAGAAAGCAAAATGTCACAGGGAAACAAAAGCAAGTTTTATGTAAATCTATGCATGTGAATAAGTGTGCATGTGATTCAGACAGTTCAACAATATCTGCTCTCCCACTGGGGTTCCTTCACAGGCTACTCTGGAACTGGCTTCCCAGGCACGGGATGCTTTGTTGGCAGGGAGTTGCTGTGAGATATGTATGGTAAAGGCACTGTTCCTGCAAATTTCCAGCCATTGCTCTTTGTGAAATGTTATGGGCTTGACCAGTTGAGAATCTGGAGAGAAAAGCAAAAACTTAACATCAACTCAGGTTCTTGAAGCTCCTCCATGTTTATGATTAGTGGTTTTGAAATTTTGTGAAGAACCAAGTGATTTGGGTTTGAGTGGCACATGGCATGTCCAAGATGAAAAGTGCAGAGCTGGTCTGGTATCCAAAGCTGTAACTGAGAGAAGGGGGAGCAGGAGGGGCTCTGCAGTATGCTCACTCGTGCGTTGCCTCACAGCTTGTGATCCCTCTCATGCCGTGACTCTATTGGCACCATTAAATTGCTGTATTGGGGTGAAAACCCTGGCTAATCCATGCAGTGGGGTGTGCTGGCATTTGCTCTCCCTTGGTACCTGGTCCAGTAACCCTGCATGTGTTCCTGTGACTAAACAGACATTGCTGGCTCCGGAGGGATGACTCTCTTGCCTGCTGTCACGGATCTTCTGCATAGGGCCAGATCCTAATCACAGGCTGAATCCTCTCTATCTGTAGCGTGATCTGCAAGGGAAGCAGGATTTTGGGATATGGGTTGGTGTGAGCTGCACACCTAGATGGCAATCTGGTGTGGACTGTGTGTGTCTGTGTGTACATGGCATGGTGGTTATGGGCAGAGCAAAGCCTAGTGCTGAGAAACATCAACAGTTTTGAGGAAGCATCTACAGCTTGCCATTAATTTCACGTCTGCAGTTCTTTGTCTGCCTCTTGGCCATGATTCATCAAGACCAAATTTAGTCTTTGTTTCCTATGGAGTTGGCCTTTGAGCCCGCTCGCCAATTCACCACAGAGAAGGTGAGGAAGGACCCAAGCACTTGTAAGCATCGTTACTCTCACGGAGAGGCTGTGCTGGACAGGGTAGATTTGGGTGAACAATAGTCAGTCACACACTACTCTTTGGTTACTAAAATCTCCTGCACCATGTGTGAGTCACAATTTCCTCAACAAATCCTCAAGGATTATCTTCCCCTGTCTGTTCCATTGATTTGAAGAGGGACTAGGTGGCAGAACTGTCTTCTTGAAGGCATGGCCACTGTGGGATCTTCTCTTTATCCCACTCCTCCAAGGCTTTGGCCACAGCTGCTGCAGCTCCCTCTCCTTCTGTTTGCTGCTCATTTCGTAGAAACACTGAATGGTTTGAGTTGGAAGGGACCTTAAAGATCATCTCATTCCACCCCCTGCCATGGGCAGGGATAGCAGCCACTAGACCAGGTTGCTCAGGGCCCTCGGTTTCCCATGCCTTTGCCATTCCACCTCACTGCTCGGGGAGCCAGGAGATGGCTTATGTCAGCACCTCTGCCAGCCTGATGTACACATGCTCTTACCTCATCATTTACCAATGGTGGGTGGAGGGCACAGCAGTAGGAAAGTAGGTACAAGTTGCTTCCTGAACTCTTTGCAGAGCCACTGCGGCAGGGAAAACTTCTCAGCCTGATCAAATCCCAGGCTGGTGCCAAGCTGGGACATGTGAGTCCCCCCTCTAGGCTCTTTCATGTGCTGTTCTTTGAATCTCTCTTTAAAAAAATAGGCTATAACAAGATACTTGCTCATTAGTCTCTGTGTCTGGAGAATGAAACAAAGGTTTGGTAGGCGAACGGGTGACTCAGAGGGTTGGATACAGAGCTGTTCACTTCCTAGTTTCCAGTTTTAATCCAGCTGAATCAGTAAAGACCAGGTGCTAGTTCTGTCTGCTGGCTTGCCCAGCGGTCTGTCCAAGAGGGCATGGCTCCCTCCAGGCCCCAGGCAGTGCGAGTGTTTCATGGGGTGAATGTCCAAAGAACCTGCAAAGTCTGGACCAAGCCTTCTGTGAACATCAACCAAGGTCTTGTTCTCACCATGAGACTGCCAGTTCAGCACATGCTGGTGGCACACAAACCCACTGACTTTGTTTCATAAAGGAAGGATTTGCAGCACCATGTGCCTCTAAGGCTTGATAATCAACAGGATCTTTTTCTTGATCAGTTATCTTGGACAAAGAGCTCTTACCTTCACCTCCTTACAGAGCAACTTAGCACTGCTCTGTCACTGGTTTTTGCCTTTGAGTCTTTATAGTTTAGGATCATAGAATCATTTATGCTGGAAAAGCCCTCTAAGATCATTGAGGCCAACTTCTAACCCAGCACTACCACTAAAGGCTACCACTAAACCATGTCTCCAAGTGCCACATCTACATGTCTTCTAAATGTCTCCAGGAACAGTGACTCCCCCACTTCTCTGAACAGCCTGTGCCGGGGCTTGTCAGCTTCTTCAGTGAAGAAATTTTCCCTACTATCCAATCTAAACTTCCCTGTGGTGCAACTTCAGGCCATTTCCTCATCCTATTGCCTGTTACTTGGGAGAAAAGACTGAACCCCCTCCACTCCCCACCTGGCTCCACCCTCCTTTCAGGTAGTTTTAGAGAGCAAGGAGGTCCCTCTGAGCCTCCTTCTCTCCAGACTGAGCCCCCCCAGCTCCCTCAGCTGCTCCTCATCAGACTTGTGCTCCAGACCCTTCATCAGCTCTGTTGCCCTTCTCTGGACATGCTATTTATGACCACTCCCAATGAAGGACTATTCCACCACCACCCCCTCTGTGAAGTGGCTTCATGGAGAAAGTGGGACATTTGCAGTAAAAGGGTTAGCAAAACCTGACGAAATCAGCTGTCCCCATCCAGAGCATCCTGCTGGCTGGAGGTGCTGGGCAAGAGGTCACCAAAGTGGCTTTAAACCACTGCTCCTCTCCCGTTCACCACCTCTGTGCTAAACACAGCTCAGCTGCCACGAAAAGAATCTGCTGCATTGTGTTTCACGGGGTCCCAAAATTAGTGTTTTGTGAAAGAAAACAATAAACTCAACAATGCTGTGGTAAGTTTTTGAAACCAAAGTAAAACTGGATACTAGAATCTAGAGCACTTTTCCCCTCCGGTTATAACAACTTTGCATTTGATTAAATGATAGGCAAAAAAAAGTCTCAACAGTATCTCCTTTGTTCCATTGAAAAATCTGAAACTATAATATACAAAGTACACGTCTGCCTTGAAGAGCTACATAGTAATCATGGACTGACCAAAAAAAGACTTTTTTTTTTTTTTTTTAATGTGATTCAGCTTGTCTGCTCCACCTTGAATTTGTTTTCTGCTGTGGTTTGCTCTGAGGAGTAGCATACCTGAGCATAAACTGAGGTTCTGCTCTGATGGGACCCACACTAAAGTAAAATGTGAAAGCCCAAGGTCATAAGGTGTATTTGACTGGGTGCAAGGGGGCTGTAATTATAAAGGCACTTGGGGAATAAGTTCTGGGAAGAGACTCTTTGCAGCAAAATGCTCAGAAAGGATCAGAAATGTGGAATTTTTATTCTGACACTGAGGATATGGCACTGCAGAAATTGTTTTCATGTTTAGGAAATAAACCATCATAAGATCTACCACATGAAAATTTGTTGTTCTTAGCATGGAGAGGCTGATGAGGTGATTCTCGTTACATGCTGCTGCCCTGGAATTACTGGTGTGGGAGCTGGGATAGTGAGGAGGAGTTGTTTTCTTTGGATTCTAAGTGGGAGACACAGCACAACCCCTGACACCACCAAACCCTAGGTCAAAAATTGGCCTTTGAGCATTGGCTTCCTGCTATAACTTAAAGACTGTGGCATTGCCAGATCTGGAATCTCACCATCCAAAAGAATATATGGATTTAGAAATCCAAGTGATGTTTTGCAAGATTGCATCATGCTGTGCTGAGTATTCCTTGGAGTGCTTAGATAAATTAAATAAATAGATAAATTAAATACGCATATTAACCCAAAATTGAAACCAGAAGCAATAACTTAAAATAAGAAATAAAATTCTAAAAAAATTAAATAAACATCCAAAACTTTTTGTTTTACTTTCTCTGATACAAAGCAATTTCTCCAGGACTGTACACCGTATGAAACACATTATAAATGCTCTTGTAAAATCCACATCATTATACCACATGAAAGGCCAGGTCCTAAAAATAGCCATTCAGAGAGGATGCAGGCTAGTAGCAATTTCGGTGATCATGAAATAGTTGTGTTGACATCTCAATGCATGCACACCCACAGAAAGCTTTGACTTTTGAATATTCTTAGCAACATTTGTGCTTTCTGGAATATTACATCTCATCCCATGGATAGTCCTTTACCCAGGGGCATTCATTTCTGATCTTATTCCCATGTTTCTAACCCTGATTTTATTGAGAAAATGGGTACATTACATTCCCCCCACCCCAAATTTTATGTGAAATTCTTTCCTTGCTATCAGTTTGACAGTGGCTGGAAATATGAGTTGTATTTCCGTGTCTCCCAGCAGAGAAATTTTTTTTTTCTTCAATAGACACACACACATCCCTGGTATTTTGGGGAACTAACTGTTAAAATGTAAACCTAGTGCGTTAGATAATAACACAAGAAGCTGCCACATCTATGCAGCCTTTGTATCTGCTGTAGTATTCAAAAGAAAGTAAATGAAATCTGCAGTAATTACACAGTAATGTATCCACAACAAAAACTTTTTTCCTCGTCCCAGTGATCAGAACTTGGCTTTTGTTTTGGAATATGAAAGGCTGTTCCTGGCTTCGGTGTGTTTGCAGCAAAGCCCTGGCTGGGATCAACTGCTGTAGCTCTGGGATAGACAACAGAGTCCTGCCAACTGATATCACTTGAGATCTTTTTGAAGAGCTCATCAGATTTGGTTTTATTGCTTTTGTGTTTCGGTTTTCGCTTGTTATTTGTTTGAAAGCATTCCTATAGGGATAGTTTTCTGAAAAACGTTGGAATCTTCAGCACTGATCTCTTGTTTGCATTTTTCTGTTATAAGTAGTATGATGGTGCTGGAGATGCACACCTTCACATGAGGGTGGCTGAAGTCTGTGTTTTAAGCCCATTCTGGATTTTAAGTGTGTGGCCCTTCTAAAACCACTTGGAAACACTCGAGTCTATATCCTCAAAATAAGTTTGCTTCTGGAACTGGAGCAAAATCTGTGGAGATGGCGAGTGAAATAACAGGGTGTTGAAGAAAATGACATTGCTTCTGAAATAGTTGGCATGAAAATCACAAAGTCTGAAGTTTCATTCAAATCAGATGTAGCTCTGGTTGTCGTGGGGCAGGATGCAAACTCACCCAGCAATGAAACTCCAAGGGATTTTCTAGAGAGACTTACAGTTGTTCCAGGTTGTTTTAACTGCAGGGCAGCTCTTGTCCCTTGGCCAGGGTGGGGGTCCGGTTCCAAGGCAAACAGGTTCTCCAGTTTTTACCTTGGTCAGTTGATTTCTTGCAGGCTGTTAGTAATTCTGAAGAATCAAATGCTGTAAAATGACATCACAGAAGTGGGTTTGCTGTTGCTAATTTAGCTCCCTAGAACAGATGGACTAGGGGACATGGGAACACCTTGATAAGGCAATAGTTTTATAGTGTAAATGCATTAATTTATACATGGAGTCATCAGTAATTGAAGGATCTCTTTCCAACTAAGAGCTGAGAAATTTTGGCTCCTATTGGCATCCTGCTCTTTATAATGCAACAGACAGTGGTGTTTAGAAAAAGCTAAAAAGTTTTAATGCTTCTGGCTTGAAGCTGACATCGTGCTTAAGCCCTTTTCTCTTTTCTGTAATTAATTGGGTGCCTGAAACTGGAGTTATATCTGGCAATGTAAGTTTTTAACTATTCTGGTGAGCTCAGGTTTTTCTGCTAGAAGCAGATTTCAGGTAAAAGCATCAAATGTTCCTGACTGGGATTTCTGATAGCACTTGATTGCAAAAGCTGTTGTAGAGAAAATTTAATTTCTTGACTCAAGAGTACAGAAAATTACTTGATATGTCAGTGCCAGTTGTTTGGCTATTGACATTTAGTGGAACTAGTATATAACTACATGCATATATTCAAACTTTTTAAAATAGAATGTTTTCAAATTATAATACACTATTTGTACAGATCTAGTGCATGGATCTGCATATAAATGCATATTGATGGATGAGGCAAGCTGCAGTGAATCCCTGAAAGATCAGCTCCCATATCCAAAAGCATCACTCTTCATCCAAATTTCCTTCTGAAACCAGTGGTAAATGCCTGACTGTGGGGTGGGTGCGTTGCTGTTTCCGTGGGCGGGAGCTGCCTCTCTCCTGCCTGTGCCCCGGGAGCTCGTTTGATATGGGAGCCGAGCGATCCTCTTACCAGAGAGCACCAGGTGCTGTGGCAGACAGTGTAAATAGCCAAATAAACAGACATGAGTAGCACCAGTTGTTTATGTGTTAACACAGGATGTTCTCAAAATCAGGTAAGAAGTGAGGCATGTTACCAAGTTTTATAGCAGAGGAACCGGATAGTCTTGTAACTGCCGTGCAGGGCTGCGGCAGAGGAAGCGTGGTTTTATCCCAGCTTCAGCTCCCAGTCCCACAGGAGCTTGTTTTTCTGTGACTCAGTTTCCCCCAGGATCATTGTGGAGCTTTATCATTTCATGTGTAAGCGATGTTTGGAGAACACAGCAATGTCGATACTGAAATAAAACATAAAATCCCACACAGGCTGCTGCAAGAGGGGATGTTTCAGAAATGATCGGAGGACTAGCCTAAAAGAGTAAGCTGTGCTGCTTATTAGACCACTTACTTCAAGATATTAAACAAATTGCAATTTCATAATCTTTTAGGAAGTTGCAGGCGGCCCTAAGACCACAACTCCTTCAAGGCAACTGGCATCTTGCTTTAAAAACAAATCACCTTCTCAGCCTAAATGATAATTTCATGGAGTGGCATTAGCTGGATGGCAACAATGATGGCATGGTTCAAAACGTTGTCTGAAATACACATGACACACAAATCCTTGTTATTAAACCGGGGACAAATGTCATTTATTTACCCACTTGTAATATGGTGATGAGAACAACCTCCAGGATCACACAGTGTAGCTTTTGGACACATGTACCAAACCTCTGGATGCATAATTCAATTTTCTTGTCATGAAGAATGAGTCTATTTATCTTGGAACCTTTTTTACTTAAACAGTAATCTCTAGGAAATCATTTAACAGTAGTTTGCTGCCAGTTTGTCAGTTAATGGCTTGAGGCAAAGTCTGAAGTGGATGAAAACTTTTCCAGGGAGATGCTGCTGTCGCATGGAGTGCAGAAAGGTTTATAGCAGAAATCAAGAGAGGAGGCGGTCAGATGAGCTCAGTCCAACTTTTTAGAATCACGAGGAAACTCAGCACAACAGGGTAAAGATGGCTTTTGCAAGCACATCATTTGTAGAACGTGAAAGCCATGAACGGTGTACATGTTAGCTTCTAAGCCTAAATTTTCCTTACTGGAGGCTCCAGGTGTGAGTGTGTGGAGGCCAAAACCACATGTGTTTGTGGTGGCTGGGGCTCTGCCTCGCTCCCTGTGCCTCTTTGCATCCCGGGCATTTCTGCGTCTTCTGTATCCCAGGTATCTCTGTGTCTCTGCATCCTGGGCATCTCTACACCCCGAGCATCTCTGAATCTGTGTCCTGGGCATCTTTGCATCATGGGCATCTCTGCTTCTCACCATCCTGGCCATCTGCATCTCTGCATCCCAGCATCTCCACACCCCTAGGCATCTCCCCATCCCAGGTGCGGAGGCAGCCAGGCGGGAGACCCAGGGTGCAGCCCCCCCAGCTCAGCTGGGGTGCCGCAGGGTGTCTGCCAGGGCAGCAGAGTCCTCCAGCTCTCAGATGTTATCACTTCTCTCTAAAAGTTTAGCAGCGAGTTTCAGTTAGGTAATGAGTTATCTGATTTCGCTTTAATCTGGGCAGCATCACTCCAGCGCGATAACCTCGAATCACTGTTTATCTCACGCTCAGTACTGCAGGAAGAAAATTGGCAAGAATGGATGGAAATTCACTGGAAAAGGAGCTGAGAAAAGTTGCCCTGGCCTACACCAAATCCCTCCTTTTTGCAGCAGGAGCGGATGAGAAATAACTGCCCCAAGTTGAAACTCTCCCAAGAGGCCACAAAATCCAGCTGAAGTAAATGCCACTTCCCTGCAGCATTATCTCCCACTCAGTGCTGTCTGCCCACAGAGGATGGTAGGGTGTAGGAACTGGCAGGGGATTAATGGCAGCCTGGTTCATAAAAACTCCGCTGCCAGAAGGACGTGGGACCCAGACAGAAGTAAAGAGGGGCTGGTTCTCTCTGCAGATGCCCCCAAGTGCTATTTGTCTGAGAGCAGATTTTCCCACAGATCTTTGGCCTTCATATTATTTGAAGAACCCCCTCTGCAGCTGCAATCCTTCCCTCCCCCGAGGGAAAAACAGGGTGGTAACTTTGTGAACTGAATGGTGTGGAGGTTTAGGAGTACTGCCATGGGAGGGGAAGATTTGGCTCATTAGCGTGGAACATTGTGTTGCCAGGAACAGAGTTTTGGGGCAGAACTAATAACATGGAAGCAGATGCAGTCAGCTTTTATTAAACTGGTTTGTAGATGACTTTAAATAGGCAACAGTTATATCTGGGGCTTTCCTTGCAAGAGGTGGAATGGCAGACCCCAGCAGTAGCAGAGCCTGGCTTAGATGCTGGATAAAAAGTACAGAGGAGCTAACCAAATTTCTGAATGTTAGGAAACATTTCTCCTAAATATATTTTTAAGAGAAGGAAAAAAGAAAAAGAACAACTGAAGACTTTGTGATTGTGTTATAATCTTTAAACTTTTAGAGTCCACACATCTCCCTTTGAGGAAGGAGCCACTGTAGACCCACAGCATTCCTAGTCTGAAGGACTCAACATGATCTCATCTTTGCTTTATCCTGATGTACCATCTCCTCTAGGCCACGGACTCCCAAGTTTCACTCAGTTACCCCCAAATCTGGACATACATTAACTGCTTGACAGTGCATTAGAGGCAGGCATGGATAAATTAATTTCCAAGCCAAGTTTTGAAGCTCTTCTCCCTTGAACCACCCTTTCCGTAGTGCCAATTAACTCCATAGCGCTTATCAGCATCAGCAATGGTTGGGTGCCATTTCCTGACACATGGCATTCCACGGCCACCAGTAACGAGGGGTTGAACTCGCTCTGTAATTGCCTTACCCAAGTACACGGGTACTTGATATGACCATCAGCCAAATACAAAGTGCCCATCCCAGCCAGCTCCCTGATCTGAGTGAGACCGTTGATGCCTCCGGGGAGTCACCACAAAGACCATCCATCCTCAGCCAGATCCAGTGATGACTATTGCTGTGTGTCCTTACAGTGTCCTCCTGGTCCTTCACCACCTCTGTGCAGCCTGGACTAACTGCCGCTTTCATGAGGGTGTTGGGAATGGTTGGTCCCTGTCAATGCAGCCAACCCTGCAAATCTCTGTAGAGGTGCCCGTTGGATTTCTGTCATCTCCATAAACGTCTGTCAGCTGTCACCTCCTTCTATGCCAACTCCAGCCACCATTTCATAGAGCAAAGAGAACCATCCAGAAATCCTTTCCCTACTCCATGCATCCAAGAGCAACCTGGCATAGCCATCATATCTTCCTTGCTGTGCTCCATGCAGCCTCATCATCCCAGTCTGGCTGAATAAGGCAGGAAGAATCCATTTGGATGCTGTACTCCATTCTGCCTTGGTTGTGCAACACTTTTTTTTTCTCAGGCAGTTTCTAATCTAGAGATTTTCTGGGATCTGTGTATGGCATTAAGGGAAGTATCCTCATCACCTCAGGTTCTGTCTTTCGGTACCAAGTGTTTAAGACATAATTCCAGGCGTCCAGGGCTTGCTTTCTCTTTGTGTCTCCTTTGCTGTTGCTTTCATTTGCTAACATGTTGAACTTCAAAGTCTATTCTTTCTCATTCCTAATTTTTATGGAAAAAATGGTCTGAACCCCATTTGCATTTCCTCCCTGAGGATACTGGCAATCCTTAATCCTATATATTAAAGAATCTCAGTTTTCCCAGCAGCCCTTTATTCTGGGACTACTCTTCCACTCTGTTTTCCCCTTGAAATCCTCTCCTGTGGTTCAAAATTGCTCTTCACGGTGCCCCTGACCACTGTCACTTGCTGTTATGAGCTATTTGCATGGATGTTTGATCACTTTTTAAGCCCTTTTCCCTTCCCATCCTGTCCCTCACAGGTAATTTATGAAGGTTTCATGCCCGTGGCAGTAGATGCTCCCAGAGGTTGCAGCATGGGTCGTGTGCTCTGCAACCGGCAATATCCAGGACCTGCTGGAATAACTATTTATAAAGCCAAGAGATAGCAGGATGAAAGTAAATAGGGTACTATTTTATTCAGGCTGATTTAATTTCACACTGATGGTCTCCATATTCCAGTTGAGTCCCAGTGACTGCTGGCATTTACCTACTTGAGAGGCTATTGCCATCCGTGCTTCCCCTGCTGTGATGCAGGAGGGTACAGGGACCGTCAATCTCTCAGTCCCTTGTCCCTCTTCCTGCTTCCATACAGGGACCACAACGATTCCCTCTGTTCCCCAGCTCCTGGGAGCTGTGGGAAGTAGGTAGAACACCAACTGGGCTGGCCGTGCAGATCCAGGGATTTAGATCACGCAAACCCGGTGTTCTCTCCTACAAGCCATTCTCAGCAATGTGCTCGGGTAATTAGCATGTTCATAAACACTTAGTAATCTTGTGATCATGGCTTGCAGATTAGCTCTTTTGCCAGCTTTGCGATTTCTTTGCCAGTTTTAGTTTTAATTGCAAATCCATTACTGCCAGCTCCCTTGCATATTGTAGCAATAGGCAAATTAAAACACTTGGACACAGTTGGGCGGGTTTCAGTTAAGAAATTAATTGTTACTGCCAACCAGTGCTTTTTAATGTGAGGGTGGCATTTGAGTTTGTTTTTGAGGGCATAATCTCCAAGACTTTCTTTTTTCCCTTCTCCTCCCCCCTCCCCAGACTGCGTTGCCCTGTTGAGCAGCTCCCCAGATGGCATGAAGCAAATGCTTGCCTCTTTGATCTCCTAGTCAAGAAATTTGGAAGTCGGTCTGAATTTATGAGAATCCTGTCTGAAATAAATCTGTCTGTGCACAGGGCCGCACTAAGGCAACCCAGAGCTGCAGGCACAGCTCACCTGAACCTCCCGGGGAAGCACAGGGTTACATCCCACAAGAGCATCGTGTGATGCTGTAGCGATAAAGAGAAACTTCATGCATATTGTTGAACATGAAAAAGTCTAGACAATCTACAATTTACCAGTCAGGGTAATTGGCTAAAGGCTTAATCCGCCCTGATAATCCAGTAATGGTATTGTTGGCAGGACATTGATGTAAATATCACTCAGCAGTGCTGGCAGCCGCTGTCTCCTGTGATTGCTGCCGTTCCCAATTCCTTTTCCACAGTTGTTAGGGCTGATGGGGAATTTTCAGAGTTCTGTGAACTTGTCTTTTGCAAAAACTGTCTGGGCTCTGTGGTTGTTTTTCACTCCGTTTGTTGTATAAGTAACATTTTTCACTAGGTTAGAATTTTCACAGACCCATTCCTCAAGAATATCTTTGTTCCTTGATGTACTTTTTTCCCTCATGTATTTCTCCCATAGCTCTCTCCAGCCTCTTGACGCTGCTGTCGCTCAGTTTGCCATCGCCCTTCAATACAAACAACATCTGGTCCTGCAGCTGAGCTGTGCCAGCACTGCAAGCCACCTGCCACCTGTGTGTCACCACCAAACCTGGTGGCATTCACTGAGACTTTGGTGGCATCACTCTGCACAAGCCCTGACATGCCACCAGCATGGCTGGGGCTGCAAACACTGGTGGGGCACTGTGAAGTCAATGAGCTGAGCAGGGTTTTAGAAATCCATCACTCTCCCCATTTTGCAGGGGTGCTTTTAGTGCATTTCTGTGTGCCCCGTGGGGACAAAGAAGAGGATTGTAGCACCACAGATGCAGGGAAGGATGGATAGACTTAGTTCCTCCTCCAAACATGAGTCTCCCACCTCTGCAGTGCTTGTCCCCATGTGCTGCCTTCCATGGCCCCTTGATGTGTTAGAGTATGGCTGGGCTTAAAGCACATGCTTAAATCTTTGTTTAATTGTGCATGAAGCCAGTGTCTAAAACCACCTGTCCCATTCTTGTTACTTTATTCTCTTTAATTCATTCCCTCCATTTGCCTTGGTAAATGTGGTTGTTTTCAGCTGCCTTTACAGCTGAAGGACTCTACTCCTGTAAGCCTGCACAGTACCTAGTACAGATGGATTCTGCCTGACTGGAGTCACAGAATCACAGAATCACAGAATGGTTTGGGTCAGAAAGGACCTTAAAGAACTTCTCATTCCCGCACCCTTGCCATGGGCAGCGATGCCACCCAGGAGATGAAGGTGCTCAGGGCCCCATCCAGCTCCTCTGCACAACTCCTCTGCCTTCAGAGAGATTGGGGTTGTGTAATGGATTGGAGCTCAGCAGAGGATTCCCTGATGACCGAAGCAGAACCACACTGGGAATTCCTTTTCTGCAGCAACTTTGACTTCATGCTGCCAGCTGAAGTACTAAAAACCATATATGTAATACTATATAAATCTCTTTTGGTCACTGACCCAGCTGAGATCGCTGTGAATCCTTGACACCATTCTTAAGGCAGCCTGTAATGGTTTTTTTGAACATTACTTTTTTTTTTTCTGCTTGGAAAACAATAGAAGCAGCACGGTTCCACTGCAAACAAAACCTGAACATGCTCTAGCTTACATGTGAAATATCAAAGAGCGCTTATTCAGTACACATCACCGCCCTTCCGTTTCACAGCAAACACCTTGTCACAGCCCAGAGACTTTGGGAAAACTATATATAGTGTATTCAGGCGAATGTCACCCTGGTAATTATCCCATAGCTCTGGCTCCACAATGTTGTGGCTAAGAAATCCAACTTTAATTGTTCGTGATCTCTATCGGAGCAGACATCGGGTTTGAGTTCAGTCGGTACAGAGTCAGGAGGAATAAACACAAACCTACAGTAAGATCAAAGCAGCAGAGAGGTGCACATGTGCTAATAATAATAGCTTATGAAAGCTCATATTTTCCTTCAACAACATCCCGTCATTTGTGTATCAGCTTTGAAAAGGGTAAAAAAAAAAAAATTCAGTGTAATTTACTTCAGCAAAATAATGAGATAAGGCAGATATTTGATTGCAGCAGCTCGTGCGTGGTTTGCTGCGAGGATTGTACATGCATTGCGTCCTCCAGTGCATGTGTGAAGGGAAGGTGCAGAGGCTGAGCTGGCTGTGACCAAAGTACCATCATTATCTGATCTTTACATACAGCTGGTGACAACGTGATGCAGAAGGGAGGATGAGGTAAACAGTCTCGAAGTTGGTAACCGCATCCACACCTGGTGCACCTCGATAAAATGTCTGTAAACAGCCTGGATAGAGTGAGGTTACAGCGAGGCTGAGGACAGCTAACGGCTCCAGGAGATGCAGGGAGAGGCACACGGAGGTTTGGGGATGGTGTTTTGGCTGGGGTGGAATTGCCCAGGGGATTTAAATGGGGATTTTGCCCTTCCATGGCCGTAGGCAGCTTTGCAGGTCGGCTTTTCCAGCAGTGCGTGGGACAAGCAGAGTGTGGTCGGGATGACCGTGCCTGGGAAGCTCTCACTGAGCGGGATCAGGCAGCCGTGATTTCCCCTCCACACAATGTGACCTACTTAGGAAGGTCAGCCCTCAAAACTGGGCACAATGCTGACCATTTCCTCTGTCCTCTTACATCAAATTTTTGCTATCAACTTTTTTAATCTAGCACAGTGGCTTAAGCTTCCGTCAGAGGTTTGTCGTGCCTGGCACTGAGATGCCTGGTGGGCTGTGGGGGACTGGGACACAAGGAACTGCAGGAGCAGAGCCGTGGTGGGTGATGTGCCTGTCGGGAAGGAGGTGTGTTGTAAATCTGTCTTTCACGTTGCATGCTGTGGTTGTCGACGTTAGGTTATGCCTGTAGTTCTCTCTGCAAGCAGGAAAGGGTTTGGGGTTTTGGTGAAGGGAGGAAGGCTGACAGTAAAAGGTGACAAAGTGTCCCAGTGAGTATTGAAGATGGGCTGGCTGAGGAAGGAGAAAGTTGTTTAGAAAGAAAACTGAGGAGAAGAGGACAAACGGGTGCAGGTACAGGAACAGTCACACTTTCTGCTCTTTCTGCACAGGCTCCTTGAGCAGAGTGTGATGATGGCCATGGGGTGACAGTAACAGAGAGCAATCCTTGCACTGGGAAGGTGTTTTTCAGGGCTGTGAAGCTGAGCTAGCGTGTATTCAGAGTCTGCAGCAGCTGAATCGCAGCAAACAGGGACTCGTTAAGAAACTGGAGCAAATAATAATGATCCATATGTTTAATGCAGCTGAAAGGCGTACTTCAAAGATAGTGTTATCCTAAAAAAGCCCAGCTATAGAGGGGAATATACTTGATCACAGCTTCCAAGTTTTGATGGTAGCGTTGTAAGTAGGTCAGCAAACGGTAATATTTAAATTAACTCCTCTTTCTGGCAACTAGATGGGAATGCAGGTCTGGAAATGGGTAAATGTAGATTCCCTTCCCAGCTCTGCCACTTTGACAAGTCACTTCATCTCCTCATGCCTAAGGGAAAAATACACCTTTGGGCTCTGCCCAGTAATCATCAGCCAAATGCTTCCCCACCTATCTAAAGGGTTTTAGAATATGTGATTGAAAAGTGCAAAGTGTTATTAACATTGAATTAATGTCTGCCATTACAATATGTAATGGAGTATTTCTGCACACACCCCATTTCCTCCTGCTCGAATGTTTTGTCAGACGAGTCCAAGTGTTTACCAGCTTTATAGCTGGCCTAAAAAGAGCCAGCAAGAGCTGGAGCTGCTGGTTGCTAGTGGAGCTGCTGGGCCTGTTTGATGGCAGGATAGCTGGGGTGCAGAAACTGGCAGCAGAGCTGTCAGCAAACAGCCATGGACCCAGTTTGTGGCAGCAGGGTTGGGGTGGCCCGGGTACCCCATCAGCTGTGGGCACACCTCCTGTGATGCCTGCACACTGTGGCGCCGTACTAGAAGGCCAGGCTCCCCTTGCCACAGGGTGCATGGTGGGGTGCAAATGCACACTTCCTGCCAGGGATGGAGAGGGGCAGGCAGGTCTAAAAATGGGGAATGTGCCACTGGAGCACCTCACTTCTCTTTTCTGGGAGCTGAGAGTCACAGCCCTCCCACCGCCTGCCCCTCATCAACTGATGGCAGCATTGGCACTTACCCGGGCAGCACTGATTGCTTTAATTTCTACCTCCTCTAAATGTATTGGTTTTCCCTGTGCAAATAACAGCTGCATGTTTGTTGACCCACAGCTGTATTTAAGGATTCCCACCCCTGGAAATGTTCAAGGTCAGGTTGGATGGGGCTTGGAGCAATCTGGTCTAGTGGAAGGTGTCCCTGCCCATGGCAGGAGGGTTGGACCAAGACCTTTAAGGTCCCTTCCGACCCAAACCATTCTATGATTCTATGATATCAGCCCAGATCTTTTGGAGCAGCATTCCTCCTTTTCGGTCGTCTTCTCATCCCATCAGACAGACATTCCCTGCCTGCCTTGGGTTTGCCCACCAGTGTGCACAACCCTGCCTTCTTTCTCATTCTCATGCCCTGCGCAGACATTTCCCTTCTTTTCTAAAATATCTCAGCACATGGTGTGGGTTACCGTCTAGACTGCACCACTTGAACCAAATGTATTCACTAATATGTTATATTATTAGAGCTCACTAAGAGTAACAAACAAAGTACATTTCTTTGTTCACTCTTTAATTGTTTGTTCATTACCTTGCTTGCTGATTCATAAAATATGAAAAGCTCCAATAGAGTATCTAGTCACTAGTGCAAATTAGCTAGTTTCTAATGTACATAAATAAATTATAACCCTGCATTTACAATTTGCCTTTACTGTAAGGGCTGTGCAGAAATGCTTTATCTCTGCACACAAAATGACAAGTAAAGGCAGAAGCTGGGAGTGCTGTATCCTACACTTTCAGAACACGCTAGTGGCAAAAATTATCTCTTTGCTGATGGGCAATTTGTTTTCTTTAGCTCCGAAGGTGGAATATGACAATGTTGAGTAGCTACCTTTGTAGCTAGGGCTGGATGTTCAGCTGGTGTGAGTTGGCAGGGCCATGCTCTGTGTGCTGTCAGCAGCTGGGAAAGCCCTGAAGCTTTTGTTATCCCGGGGCTCTGCGTTTTCCTCTGGTTTGTCTGATCGCAGTTGTGCTCTCTCTCCAGCAGTGGCTCTTCCTACTTTTTGGCTATTCTTGTTGTTTATGAATTATTCCCAAAAACCAGCTATGTCTTCAGATTCCTAGGAAACTTCCAGGTATTATGTGCCCATGTGCAACACTCCCAGAGGGTGTAAGATCATCTTAGGGTGTTTTTTTCTATGGATTTCTGTGGTAGGGAGTGTAATTCTCTAATAAAGATCAGAGATAGAATTCTTCACTCCTTTCCATACCATGATCAACATGTTCACGACTAAATGAATCATTCTCTAAAAGTTGTGTAGGTTTCTAGATAAAATTCTGCAGGCAGCTGTTTAATATCTGCGTATTATATTGGTTTAATCCCTTCTCAGTTCTGTAATTCTCTTAAATAAGGAATCCAGGCTATCAGAGTCCAAAAGAGAGAGTACCAAAGTCACAGAATCACAGAATGGTTTGGGCTGGAAGGCACCTTGAAGCTCATCTTGTTCCAACCCCCTCTAGACCTTCCTTCTAGACCAGGTTCTTCTAGAGAACCTTCCACTAGACCAGGTTGCTCCAAGCCCCGTCCAACTGGCCTTAAAAACTTCCAGGGAAGGGGCATCCACAGTTTCACTGGGCAGCCTATGCCAGTGCCAAACAGCACAGCGAATTTATTAATTATTAAAAACTTGTGTCTTGTCTGATTTGTATGGATACCAAAGATTTATGGCCATAAATGCCTTGTTTTGCTAAATTGCTGCCTCTGCCATGCGCAGCATTCCCAAAGTCTCCGCTGGGTGTTAGGCTTGGACCTGCAGATGCTCACGTAGGGAAATGATTTCACATATATGGATGGTCTTGTCAAAACCAGCCTAACAATTGGTGCATGAAATTATTTGTATATATTTGTATTTGCAAGTGTTGGATTTATACATGCAAGATCAAGGACTTAATTTGTAAATTTTTTTTGTTTTGCTACATGAAAGCTGTGCTGACTGTGTACCCAGAGGTCTCTTCTGCATAAATCCTGTTGAATTTCAATAAAAACCACTTGTACGCCTTTCTTGAGCAGACCTAGATATTTATAAAATTTTCAAATTTATTATAAACTGAAGGATATTTCAGCAGGTCAGCTCACTGTAGGATGCCACATTTTCAATGATGTATTATCAGCAATCAAGGCCCAAAAATGTCTGGTTTTGACAGAATGAAATACACACTTTTTTTATCAACCTCTTTCAATGGCACTGATAAAACAGAGATTAGGATGATGTGGGGTTTATATCTTCAGTTATTTTACCTCTGTACTATACCATTGCTTTAACTGACTTTACCACAAAGCCTCTCAAACTTCCTTTTCTTTGCTAAATTAGCTTGTGAATTCTCTGTTTCCTCAACACCTCCACCTCTGACACATGTGGAAAAAGCCTTTTATCATTACATGTCCAAAATGTTCCCAGGCAGTGACCCTGGTGCACCCCATTGCTGTGACGGGACACGGTTTTCCAGACATTGCAGACTGGCTCTTGGGAGGGGACCTCATCCACAGACAGAGTGGTGAAAGCTAAATCCCAGTCCCAAAGACATTTTAGGACCTTTGTGGTATCAAAAGGGAGCATTTTTCTTGCATGTTTTGAATTTGGGAATCCTAAGGCATGATTCATGTGGTCTGGGAGCTGGCAGGGCTTGTGGTGCATTCTCCAGATTCACCAGGAGCCTGGAATCTGCTGTGCTCCAAGTGTGGGCAGTTAGGTCGTCACACCAAGTGAAATCTTACTTTGGAGAGTTGGGGGTACCTTTGTCCCCCAGTTTGACTCCATCTGCCTTTCAGATGAGGCTTTTCTTGCTTGATCACTCATGGATTTCTGTCATTTTGTCAGTATTGAGCTTCAACAATAAAAGCAGATTAGTTCTGCTTAATTAATCCACAAATCTGTAATCTCTAGTTTATTAAGGGAAAATACAAAAGTGGTAAAATCTCACGTCCTGCTGTTGGAGCCAACCAGGCCATGCTGCTGCAAAGGCCTGCAAGCGAGTCTCGACAGTGTCATTCAGAAAGTCTTGCATCTTCATCTCATTCTGCTTGAATTTCTTCATTTACTTGTTGGAATTATTGGCTGCACTTGACTTCCTACATTTTTGTTTTGCCATGTGTGTAATACTACCCATGTCTCTTTGCAGATGACCAGATTAGGTGAAAGAAAATGAGTTATGCTTATTTCTGTGCTTTAGGTATTTTTTCATGAGCACAGCCCTATGCAAAACAAGGAATATGATTCTTTAATGTTTTCTTTAATCCTGACTCTAATCCAGTCTCCCTAGTTCCACCTGAGTTCCAAGTGAACGTAGCTTTCTTCAACATACATATTTTTCTTCATTGTTGAAGAAAAAGTTTCTTGCTAAAGAGGTAGACAGTTCTAGATCAGCATCTCCTTTTTTAGGTTGCTCACTCTACGCTTTTTGAATCCAGGCCAGCCATGGTGATGAGGACCTCAACCCCAGCAACAAGCTGCCTTTAGGGTTCGGGTTACAGTTCAGAGAGCTGCAGAGCCTACAATTGCAGGGACGATGGCACTCCAAAAGGCATTGCAAGGGCATCATGGCAGGGTGCCAACATTGCCAACTCCTCACTTTTTAATCTATGCCCCCATGACGATGAGGACTTCTGGCCCAGTGCCGAGCCACCATTAGGGTAAGGGTTAGGGTTATGGTTAGGGTTGAAAGATTAAAATAGCCTACAGCTCCAGGAACACTGGGGCTGAAAAAGGCATGCCAAGGCAATCCTGGCAGGGCCCCAACATTGCTGCTCCTACATCTTTCTGATCTGGACCAGCCAAGGTGATGAGGACCTCAGCCCCAGCCCTAGTCCTAGAGTTAGGGTTGAGAGAGGGAAATAGGCTAGAGCTCCTTGGACACTTGGGCTGGAAAACTCATGACAAGAGGATCACAGCAAAGCCTCAACATTGCTGCCTCCACACCTTTCAGATTAGGGCTGTGCATGGGGATGGGCACCTCAGCCGCAGCGCTAAGCTTGTTGTAAGGTTTGTGTGAAAAAAAAGAAAATTCTGAAATGAAGTGAAAGCAATTAAATGGAAGAGAGTGAAATGAAATGAAGTGCACTGAAATGAGCCAAAACTTAATGAAATGATCTTCATTGAAATCTTGAGATTTCATTTCCTTCATTAAATGAAGAATTGCTATTTCATGAAAAGAAATTAAATGAGAAATTGAGGAATGAAGTGAAATCAAAAGTCAGGAAAGGAAATACAATGAAATGTATTTTCTGTCCATTGAATTCTCTGCCTTCCCCTTGGTGTTAGGGGCAACTGTGGGGCTGAGATTCTCTGAGATCTCTGACATTCTCTGGCCAATTCTGGCCATCAGAATTTGACTCTGAAGGCCACCACACAATTCCTTGAAGAAGACAACTTCCATTCTCTGCTGGTCCTGTCTGATTTCAGGACAACTACTCTAAGGCAAAATATTTTACTGCAGATACCAAGAGTTTTAAAGTCCTGAAACAAGCTTGCATTTAAAAGGAAGAGTTGCTAAATTCAACACATATAATTGACGTATAATTTGAAGTAATAGCTTTGCAGGAGTGTCTGCATAGAATCTGACCTATATATTCCTTAGAATTGGTGACCATGTGGAGGAAGGAGAGAGCTTGACCGGGCTTGACATTCAGATCCCAGAGAAAGGTTGCATGACTAACACTGAAAAAACAGCCATTTAATTTCAGTCTTGGAATTGCATCATGAACTCACAGGCTGACAACCATGGAACCCAATATGGGCATTTTCCGGAGTCACTTCCTGATGCTCATCCACGTGAATTAAGACAAAAGAGTTAATTACTTTCTTTTGGAAAGCGACTCTCCTCTTAAGCACTTTGCCATGTTAAGAGCACCTCTTCTGCAGTTGAGGAGGATTTCAGATGTACCTTTGACTCACACTTGCCAGGTGGTGGTGATCCAGCCTTTTCAAAATGCCTCTACATAAAATTATCCCAATCCCACAAACCACTCTGTATTATTTCATTGATGTTCTGCTGGCAAAGAGGCCTCTAAGGCTTTAGAGACTTGAGTGGAAGCAGGTGCCTTTTTTATCCTCCAGCCTTCCCAGAAAGTCTAGTGATGCTGTGGGATTTCCCCAGTCCTCAAAGGAATTCCCTCCTTGCGGGAAGATAGAGGTTAGAGTGGCAGTGTGGGTATTTATTTGAATCTTCCTGGGGCAGAGGACTGTGTCTCCAATGCATCCTTCTCCTGCATCCCTGTGCCACCTGCGTGCTGAGCCCTCATTCCCTGGAAACATCCCTGGGCCACTCTGTCCTCTCCATTTTCCCATTCCTGGCACGCTGACAGCAGACAGATTACATGAAGGGAGGAGGTGCAGCAGTGCAGTGAGTGCCTGTGAAATTAATCCAGTGACCCCAGTGTCCTGAGTACCAAACTCCCAAGGGAGCCCATGAGGTCGGTGCCTCAGGACAGCAGCATCTTTGGGTTCCACACTGGGACTCCATTATTCCCAGAGCACTGCCTGTTGCCCTGCCTTGTAGCTCAGCATATTCTTGATCAGCTTTAAGGAAAGGACTGTTCTGTATCAGCTGTGTCAATCTCTCTGTTTCACATGTGTGGAATGTCTTGACTTCCACACGCAGCGCGAGTGGCTGTCGGGTTCATCGCTTCAGCTGTAGGATGTAGGGTGCTATTTAGGGTGACTCACCAGGGTGCACTGGTCTGCCCCTTGGGGCATTTGGTTAAGACATAACACGTTCTGGGAACACTGGATCAGGAGAGAACAGAAAAGGAGCAAAATGTTGCTACTCTGATACGTTTTTTAAAACTCAGCTTCTTAAATGATGAGCAGAGCATGCCAAGAGCTGCTGGGCATTGATCTCTGCTTTCCTGCTCCTTAGCAGGCTCACAGAGATTTGGATTTTCCCTTGCGACAAGGACGGGTGGAATGAGCTGAAAAGGAGGGAGTCAGGGGCTCTGCTGCCTGATGGAGAGAGCACAGGTGAAGTGTTGTCCTCCAATGCTGGGGCCACCAGCAGCAATGGAGATCCAAGCAGCTGCTGGGTCACCCAAAAACATGCCCAGAGAGAAGGAGGGGAGAAGTTTGAGCTGCTGTAATCACAGGTAGGAGTGGAATTGTCTGGAAATGATCCATCAGGGAGCAGTGGACCACTCCTTGGAAACGCTGGGAATGACTCCCCTCACAGCAAATGTGTGCTGATCTGGTCTTGGACAGTACTTCCTTTTTCATTCTGGCTAATATTCTCAGTAACATGTTTAGATAGAAATTTATATAAAAATCTCTCTTTATGTTTCATTTCCAAGCTACCACACATGGATTTACTTGTGAATAATGGATGAGTCAGCAGGGTATAATGCTCATTACTCACAGTGAGCACACAGGGAGGTACTTGGAGCAGTGGCGAGGGCTGGGTGAATCCCAAATTCATCCTGTCCCTGGATACTGGGCATTGTTGCCTGGAGCTGCCACACTGCTGATTCTGCAGAAGCTAGGACGAAGAACTCAGCTCGTTTTCTCCTCATTTTTTAGTTCACTTCTGTTGAGATAAACTAAGCCTGTGACATGTCGTGGGGTACAAGCCAACAATAAAGTCTAATTTCTGCATTTTCTGCCTTCTCGTGCTCTTTGTGGAAGGGAGGTAACAAGTGACGTTGGACAGCCACAAACTTTTAAATGAGGATTACATTACCTACAAAGAATGTAGGCAAGCAAGATCCAGTGGCGCAACTTTCCGAAGAAAAGCCTGTCAGCCAGTGCTAATGAGAGTATCTGGTCGTTCACAACTGGATTAATCTTCTTTTCCCTCAGTGAAATGTTTCTGTTTAAAGCACCTGCTAAAAAGGGAGCCATATAATGAAGTGTCTGGGTGGTAAAAAGTGTTCTTAGAGCCCTGGGTTTGCTTCCCATTATTCAGGCAATATATAGAGCAAAGAGAAGGCTCCCATATAATGGGAAGTCAGGAAGAGGAATAAAGAATTAGGATCTGGAGAGCCTGAAATACCCAGCCTTCAAAATCTTATGCTGGTTGGGTGGAAAAGAAGAGAGATAATTGAAGCAGAGAGACTGAATTAAGGAACAGAGCAGAACAAATTAATATGTGGTCCTGGAGGGTGATTATCCCTGCTCCTGCACCTGAGAACACCTGGGCTCGTCCTGTATCACAGGGAGGCACAGGGGGAGGGTGGTGAAGGATTAGCTTTTCCTTCTGCTCAGAATACAGTTTAGACCAACCCTAGCCAGACCAGAAAGACAACATGGCATGGAAATCAAAACACGGGCTCCTGTTTCTCTAATGGTGTACACAGGATACAGTGGGGCCAGCATGAGGTTTTTTTGTTTGTGGTCGAGAATTCAACTTTCTTTTTTCTAACGTCAGACGCTTTGGGGGTGAGGGTTTCAAATGAAACAGGATTCGGCTCATGCAGAAGTTGCATGTTTGCAAATACAGTGATGTGAGTATAAACCCTGTGTGGTTTACCATGGAAAATACAGACATGGTGTTTTTCACCTGAACTTGGCTACACACGGACCGAAGACAGAGGAGAACAAGTAGCTAAAGCAGTGAAGAATTTCAGATGTGAAACTAAAATTAACTTCCTTGGTGTGCACACAAATACAGATAAATGCACACACCCGCCCAAGCTGCTGTAGGGTGATGTCCTTGTGCCATTTTGGCTTGCAGAGCACTCAGGTTGTAGTGAGCAGCTGTCTGTGTCTGTGTCAGCAGAGGCTGAGTGGAGCTCCAGCCCCCCGAGCCATAGGGGGAAGGTTCCGTGCTGGGAAGGACACTGTGCTGGGAGGGAGTCAACACTCATGGACATGACCTCAGCAATATTCCATGCATACCTGGATACACATTTAGCCTCTATTTAGCCCTGAGGATGCAGGCACTGGCACAGGTTGCCCAGAGAAGCTGTGCATGCCCCATCCCCCAAGTGTTCAAGGCCAGGTTGGACGGGGCTTGGAGTAACGTGGTCTAGTGGAAGGTGTCCCTGCCCATGGCAGGGGTTGGGACTGGTTGAGCTTTAAGGTCTCTTCCAACCCAAACATTTCTAGGATTCTACAAATCCTTGTAAGCAAGTTCAAGTCTTTCTTTTATTTGTAAGCGCATGAAAATCTTTCTTGCTTTTGCTCATACAAGACTCATAAGCTTCAGCATCCCATATGGATGACACATCTTTCTAGTTTGGAAAAGGCAGGATATGGCCCTTCCACTGGAGCTGAGGGAGACAGGAAGAATTACTTGTGCATAGAACTCATTTAGGCTGCCCCTGCTCTGCTTCCAAGCAGGCTGAGGATTAAGATGCGGGTAGCAACACCCAAAAATACAAGGAGGCTCCAGAGTCCTTTCATGCCTTGTTTCTTAGCAGCACAGTTACAGCTGCTGCCTGTTTTCCAGTGACTTGTGCCTGTGAAAGGAAAGCCAGGATGTGAATCTTCATGGTTTTATTTGTTTGCTACTCAAAAAGTCAGGGGTAAAAGTATGGCACACCACGTTTATAATGCATCATCTGAAATGGATCGTTTCCACCTTTGGACTGGGAAAAAAAAGAGACCTCCCAGTACAGATCTATGCAAAGGACACTCGTATGTATTTATCATCATGCATTAATGGGGTGGATGAGGGAACTGCCTTCCACGTCCAAGTAAAAATTGCTTTTACTTCTGATTCCTCCTGCAGTGTTGAAGGCTTACAGTGTGTAACACAACACATGTGGGTTTCACAGGTCAGTCAGCCTGCCCTGGAGGAAACAGATTTTGGGTGTAGTTACTCATTCTCATTTACTCCTTGTATTCTTCATTAGCACTAAGGCCCAGAATGAGCTGGCTGCACAACACCAGCTGGGAAGGGAAAGCCAAGATGTGATTGTCTTTCACATGGCAACAATTTTGTGAGGATTTGGCTTGAATGTACCGTTTAGCAAAAAAAATGAAATCTGTTTTTTGAGTTAGAATAAGATATGTGTTAGGGTGAAGGTTTGGGCTGGTAGAGACCTAAAGCTGGAAGTGAACCTGGGAACTAGGACAGACCAATGATCTGCATGGGTGTTAGGGCTGCTGGGAGACACTGGATAGGAGGAGAAAATTTTAGGACTAAGAGTTGGCTGAGAAAAGCCATGAGACAGTGTAGCTGCTTCTGGATTCATGATCTAGGCATGAGACACTGTTCAGTTGGCACTTACCAACTGAGCTTTACCTACTGCCTTGAGCCTTGGCCATCAGTGCCTTGCTGGCTGTAGTTGGAAGCATGGCCCAGGGGCACTCAGCAGTTCTCAGGTTGTTTTAGTGATGCCTGTAGTACAATCTCAGTGGTTTCTCCTGGTTCAAGCCCTAATCCTACATTAAATGTTAGCCCAGCTCTAGAAACCTCTCCCAGTTCCCAGAATAAATGAAATGGCTGCAGATGTGGCAGCAGAGCCCACCATATAATCTGCTGGATTTGAACTCTAACCCTGACCTCAACCTCAGCCTATTCACTGCTCCAGTGACTCCTGGTGATCCCAGATTTGAAAGGAGTCACATACACTCACCATGAGCTTTCCATTTTGGTGCTGTCTCCCCCAAATCCCTTTATTATCCTAGCCCATCAGTATCTTTTGGACCTTCCCAAAGTCATGCAGCCCTCACCAGTTCCAGAAGAAAATTTTCTCAAAGAGCTCCATGTCCTCTCCCCATACTTTGCTCATCTGCCTCTACTGAACCTTCTCATGACCCAGCTTTATCTGTTCTTCCTGACCTGTCTTATGATCCTAACACCTACTCCAGCCTCAGTGCCATTGTTTTTCCCTTGTCTAATACTAATCCTAACCAAAACTCTCGCCCAAGTCATAAAGGTGGATGCTATATACAACCTGCCTTAAATCCAGGTGGACCTGCTGGAATGCTTTTCTGGGGTAGAAACTACACTGAGATCCAGAGTCCCATGAGTTAGGACTGGTGTCAGGGCTGAGGTTAGTATTGTTCTCCAGATGAACTTTAGGATTTATTTAGGCTCATGTTTCACAGGAGCCATGAGCTAGGAAAAAATGGGAAAGTGATGACACTATGGCATGTCTCCAGTCATTAGTGCTGGTTTCACAAGCGAGTAGGTCAGGAGTGTCCTGTCCCAGATTTCCCTGCCAGCTCTCACATGGATCAAACAAACATTGGTACCGTAGGTGCATGGTCTGACAAAAGTCTTCCTTGGAAAAAACAGACTTCAAGGAAGAGTATCTGATGTCATCCCTGAGAGATGACTGGGCTAGAACAGTTTCCTTAATTAACCTGTAAATAAGATGTTTGACGGACTGCAGCTCCACAGTGGTGCAAGAATCTATTTCTGAGGAAATTCTTCTGAATTCCAGAAGAGATCAAGATACTTTGACTGAGAAGGGACTGTATCTAATAATAACTCTCAAGTTCACAAATAAGTCTTTGATCTCTTCTGTTTCATGACTCCACATTCCTTTTGAAAGACAGCTGAAACTTCAACTCTCACAGTAAAATTCAGCTTTTTTGTGTTTTATCCTGTTTACAAGAAACACAGGCAGGTGGCAGGTCCTGGTGGTGCGATGATTGTGAGGGAATGACCTTCCCTTCCTTGCAGCTCAGTGACAAATGAGAGAGAGAGAGAGAGGAATAGAATAGAATAGAAATTTCAGTTGGAAGGAGTATGACAGCTACTCCTGTTTTACATATAACAAGAGGGCTTGGGATTTATGTGATCAACAGTTCAAAAGCTATCAGAAGAAGAGAAGCTCCAGGCTGTTTGCATGCTTGCTCACAACTGAATGCAAAGCAACTTGAGGTCAAAGTCCAACCCAAATGCATCCCCCCGTGTTGCAGACCACCCCTGTCAAAGCTGTGTGAGGATGCACTGCTCCATTCCAGCCCCATGCTGAATGGTGACAGTCACCTGGTGGCACGGGGACAGCTGGCCATCTGTGCACCTCTCCGGGGAGGAGCAAACAGCTGTGAGCACATCCTTTCTCATTTGATGCATCACATGTGAAAGGACGAGGCTGGTATTCCAAGCTGGCCCCACTGTGCTTGTGGCCACAGGGGAGCAAAGCCATGTACCCAAAAGTTAGTTCAGTGAAGCAATCACAGGTTTTTCTGTTGATTTCCATTCAGGCTTCTAAAGGTACTTTTTCTTTTCTCTATGTTTTATAAAGCACTGCATACACCTACTTTCAGCTATAAATAAGAAATAATCGTGTGCATTTAACACTTATTAAAATTCTTTTTAAATTTATATGCAAACGAGGAGCAGCCACAGGCTCCTGGCAGGTTGCCGATAAAGCCCTTTGTTCTGCAAAGATTCTACACCACTGATGAGGCAGATAAATTTGTCTTCAGTGCCATAGTCTTGTCTTTGCTCTGAATCTTTTTTATAACTACTGGAAGGTGTAGGTTGAGAAATGCTGGTTTGATTAGCTGGGCTTGTGGTTGGTCCCTTTTCATGCCAAAATCATTTAAGTGTTCCAGACATGGCATACACCCATGGAATCTACAAATATATCTCTCCCCAGTGCGTCATAATTCCTGGGGTAGTAAGTGATGAATCATCAGGATCTAATGTGAAGATAAGCTAATTAGCATTAATCAGAGCTCCTGCCTGAGGTGGGAAAATGCTAGGTGAGCAGTCTGTTAGCTGCCATCTGACTTATTTAATTATTTTATTTTCGTTTCTTTCGATTTTACAAATCGGACTCTTCAAAGCTTCCAAGCTCATAGACTGATACTCTTTAGTGACATGAAAAATTTAACAGCCTTTTCATGTCCCTCGGTCTCCATCCTGCCCTAATCTCACCCATCATCTCACTTCTTGCATTGCCTGGAAGTCCACAGACTGGCTGGGTTGTGCTGTGGCATGGGATGGCTGCTGGGCTTAGAGGTTTCTCCACAGAAGAAAGCTGCCTGCAGCCTCCTCCTGCTAAAATCGTTAAGTGACTATCTCCAGAATTTAAATTAACTCTTACCTTGTTTCAATATGACAGAATAGAGAGATCCCATCATGTGTAGTAAGTGGTGATGAGAAGTATTTCCCTTATGTAGAGTAGTTGCGGTACCAGGCTATGTTCCCTTCTTTCTACTCTGGGCAATAACTTTTTGTTTGAAATCTTTAAAATTATATTGCAGCATTTTTCTTCTAGTAATGTACCTTCTAGCAAAAAATCCCAAGCAGCAGGGATGACTGTAAATACTTCTCAGCTCATCTTTACCCTGGTCGGGGCAGGGCTGTTGCAATCAGAGTTCAAGTCTGTGGTGCATGAACACGAGGAGTTCAGTCTCAGCAGAAAGATGGCATCAAACACCACCTTCCACGAGTGCTGGCCTCTTTGGAGGATTGTTTATGGTAAATGCTTTTAGCTATTGGCATCTGCAGCATGCCTCTGGATTTTGAAATGCATTGTCTTTGGTGGTGTGTTTCCTCACACCTCGGGTTTGGTAGTAGGAATCCCAGTACAAAGAGAACCAGGATTCAGAATTATCCATTAGCATAAAGATAATTAGCTTTCAGTGAGACCTAGGAATTATTTTAAAGATGCTTGGGCACCCAATGTGCAGTGTGGCACCTCAAGGAAACTGGGACTGTCCTGCGGCCCCACAGCTCTGGTGGCCCACAGTCCATCCTGGTCACAGAACACAAAATGATTTGGGTAGGAAGGGACCTTAAAAATCATCTCATTCCAGCCCTCCTGCCATGGGTAGGGACACCTTCCACTAGTCCCACCTGGCCTTGACATCCACCTGATGTGGCACAGCCTCTCCTTCATGGAACAGATTGTGGGCTCCATGGGAAGCAGCACCGAGCACAGTGGCAGCCCTGCTGGGATGTGGGGAATGTGTGTCAGCCGACCCCCAGGGCAAGAAAAAGGGAAATGTTTGCCAGTTTGTGGGCTCAGAGTCCTACAGTACTCCAGTCGTGTGGTCCTTTGCTGTGGTGGCCAATGCATTTCTTCACCACCCAGACAGAACTGAGGTTATCTTTCCTTGAAACTGCTGGAGATCTGCCATGGGAAATGCCTTTCTTTGATCTGGATTTTGCCATGATCCTGTAACTTATAATTACACAAACTCTTCCATTCCAGTGAAACCCGCCCCTTCCTTTTTTACCCATGGCACATGGGATTTTTAGAGAAACCACCGAGACTTGTCAGAGCAGCGTTGTGCTCCATGGACTGCTGGGGTGGGTTTTACCTCTTGAGTTTGCTCAGATGTAGCAGAATTACTCCTTTTCACCTAAATACTGTTCCATAGCTCTGTACTGAGTTGGAGGAAAAAATACCATAACAAAACCAAAAGTGCAGGAGCACAGAGCTGCTTCTTTTATTATGGTGAATAAAGTCACCTAGGCCAGCTGAGAAGGTTTGTAGCCACCAGCAGGTGTCATTGCAGCGGCACAGCGTGGCACACGTCAGGTGAGAACAGAGGCACTGGAGGTATTCAGAAGATACCCAATGGAGAATGAAAATAAAAAAAATAAATCCTGTAATCGCTGATTGCCAAGTAGCTCATTCTTAGATCACTGGTAGCTCATTTGTAGTAGATAGAGTAGATATGAGGGATTAAATCCCACACTACAATTTGTTTTCTGCTGAATAATTAAGATTTATTAGTCCCAAGCACAAATTATAGTCATTTAGAATAGTAATACTTTTTTTTAAAATGGAACATGCAAGTGGATTTTGTTTAATGGGAGTAGTTGGGTCCTGATAACCTAACGAGCCTGAGGATTAATGAAGGGGGCTGGTGAGGGGCTGATCTGCCCCATGCTCCAGTGTCCCCTCCCATGCTGGGCCCTCCGAGGAGAGCGGAGCCCGGCAGCCCGTGGGGCTGGGGGCTGTGCCAGGGGCCCAGGTGTTGATTACAGCAGTGACTCAGTGCTGTTATCTTGGCTTCCCTCCTTTGTTTTCTCTGCCACATCTCCAGGACGTGGTAGTTTGTGCACATCTCCATTACAGTGCTCTAGTGGAAGGGGTCCCTGCCCATGGCAGGGATGTTGAAACTGCGTGAGCTTTGAGGTCCCCTCCCACCCAAACCATCCCAAGATCCTATGATTCCGTGGTTCCTTGGTGCAGGAGGAGAGCCTTGACATGCATGTTTATACGTGTCTTTGCCTGGGTGTTCGTGTATGTGCACGTATTTATGCCCTTGCTAACATAAGTTTTTAATGCTCACAGATTTCTGTGCTAGTGGCTACGGAGTGGCAGATAATACTCTTCTTGAAATCAGTGGCAAACTTTGCTGTCATAAAGACAAAATAATGAAAAGTGCTCATTAGCCTCTGTTCCTGAGTAATTTCCCCACTCCTCTTCTTTCTCTGGGGTCAGCCAGCAAACAGACAGAGAAGCATCCCTGAACTGCCTGTAAGACCTTGGTCAGTCACTGGTAGTTATTATTATGCCATTGCATAATATAAAAATATATAAAATCTCCCGTTACAAGCAGAACTGAGTCAGCTGAGCTCCGTCTTGTTCAGATTCAGGAGATAACAAGTCTCCACCCTAAAATACACTTTACAGTTAAGAAATGCAATTTCTGTTAAACTCCTGATCTGAATATAGCCCTGTACACATACAAGACAGTCAAGCCAAGGCAAGTGGATGTGATGATAAGAGAGATGGACTAAAGGCAGCATTTTATGGCTGGTCTCCTTGCAACACAACAAACAAGTATTTATCTTGTGGGAAACTCTGGCTCTTCCTACTTCTATAGTCACTGATGAGGCTGCACCTCAAATTCTGTTTTGTATTGAGTTTTGGGCCCCTCACTCCAAGACAGACATTGAGGTGCTGGAGAGTTTGCAGAGAAGGGTAGTGGAGCTGGAGAAGGGTCTGGAACACAAGTCTGATGAGGAGAGGGGCTAGGAGGGCTCATCCTGGACAAAAGGAGGCACCTTCTTGCTCTCTACAACTCCCTGACAGGAGGGCAAAGCCAGGTAGGGATCCATCTCTTCTCCCAATAAACAAGAGGAAACAGCCTCAAGTTGTGGCAGAGAAGATTTAGATTTAATATTAGGAAAAAATATCCACCAAAATGGTTGTCAAGCCCTGGAAGAGGCTGCCCAAGGCACTCAGGGTGGAGTCACCATCCCTGGAGAGATTTAACAAACATGTAAATGTAGCACTTGGGGACATGGTTTAGTGGTGGCCTTGGCAGTGCTGGGTTAACATTTGGACTCCATAATCTTAGAAGGCTTTTCCAACCTAAATGGTTCTGTGATTCAAGACCCGAATGAACACCTGCCAGCACTGGAGATAATGTCGTGTTCTTGGCCTTAGATGAGATAAATCAGTGGGAAAACTTCATTGACTTTGGCATGGGTTGTATCTTATTTTCAATTCCATGAATCTAAATTGTTAATCTTTTGCTAAAAGTGTTTGGAGATGCCCCTTCAGCTGGGGACATACAGAGTCACCTGTTCTGGGATGGTGTTTCCTTATAAATCCTGTCAGCTGGGGCTTGGCTCAGCTTGGGGATTTATTTCTTCAGAAAGCCCCAAGTTGCTTTATGTCCTGAAATAGAGGAGAGAGCCAGCCAAAGAATTAAAGGGAAGGTTTTATATTAAGCATGTGTTTTAAGAAGAAATTGGTCGATCTGTGTAGCACCTCACTTAAAACCGAGAGGTATCAAAAAGTATAATTCTCTATAATCCATACGATTTTTACCTTTCGCATTCTAAGGAGCTTGGATGATGGCCAGAAGATAGATGGGCTTATTTTTTAATTGCAAACTTTGCTGGGAAGAATGTAAATCCTAACCCAATGGCAATAGTGTTTTAATTGTTTTTTTCAGCAAATGTACAATCCATGGGTAATGAAGAGAACTTTTACTATAAAACATGCAATACCAGTATAGGATTTAATAGTGTAACAGTGTCCTGAATCAAGGACTCTTTTGCCTGTATATCATTGTCCTGGTGGCAAGAGAAGTTTTTCATTCCCAGATTCTCTTGAAAGCTGATGTGGGACACAGGGACTTCCAGCTCAAGCCCTAAATAATTCCTAAGCTTAAAAATGTCTCTATAGGCATGTGGAGGTTGTATGCATACAGTGGTAGATGTTTTGGGGTTTTTTAGTATAATCAGTGTTCTCTGTAACTTCAGTTCCATCGTTCAGCAAATACAGCTGTCAGTTACTGTAATAGATCAGAGACCATGACAAGTAAGTTTAAAAAAAAGTCTGTGTTACAAAATGACCTGCAGCTAAATAGCTGATCTCTGGTGGTGGGTTGAGTTAGTTAGTTATCTGGTTGGGAAAAAATCTGTGCCAGAAGCTTCATGTTATCATCCATTCTTCCTTCTTCTTGAATTTTTATTCTTCTTCTTTTCATCGAAATGGGTGCAAATGTTGGGGCAGTTGTTGGTGATCTGTTTGCATTTCATGGAAGCAGCTGGCATTGTGGTGGCACTGTGGTGGCATCACTGGGGGCTCCTGGTGCGGGCAGACCTGGCAGACATATCTGTGCACCAGTGATGTACTGGGATGTGCTGGGACGCAGTGGCTGCTCACACATCAGCCACCCTGGTCCCTGCCTCCTGTGGGACTGATTCCATCCCTACCCTTCTGTTCGCTCAGTTCTGCTTTGTTTAACTTTTCTGGAAAACCTTTTCCATGGAGTGCCGTGTTGTGGCTGACCATGGGGCAGGGTGAGCTCCCAGGGCAAGCTGTGTTGGAAAACAAGTCCGACCTCAGCCAGCAAAGTTGGTACTTTAACATTTTTGCCCTTCACCACCTCAGTGAAATGGTAATATGCCACACCAGGGTGATGGGAACAGACACTTCCCTCAGGCTGCTTTCCCCAGTCAGGGTCAGGCCACCAGGACCCTCTCTGTGGTCATCCAGGGGTACAGCCCAGCAGAAGATTGCTCTTGCAAATGTCACCAGAGATGAGAATCAGAGCATGAAAATATGAAGAAAGGCTCGGCATGAACGTGGCTTATTATCTGGGTCTTCTGCCTCCTGGGAAGGTGAGTGCGTCAAACAGGACTCCGTCCTGCACTTTAACTTCTCCCAGCGAAACTGTGGGGAAGTTTGGTGCACCCTATAAAGAATTGTGGGTTTTTCTGAGAAAAATAAATAATGTAGCTTAAAATTCCTGACTGCATGCAGTCCTGGACCAGGTGATAAGCTCCCCAGTAAGAACTGCATCATTAGAACCATACGAAGATTTCAGCCCTCTCAGGTTTGCGCCTGTTGCTTCTTGTATTCCCGTGAACCCCAAACTCAAAGCAAAACCGAGTTGAAAGAGAAAAGTTTCATCAATTATTTTTCTCATCAAGATCATATGAAATTGTGACTTTCTCATTTTTTTCAATGTGAAGCCTTTGATCAGTCCTGCCTTGTGAACGTATGATCAGCCAGGGTTAAAATTAAATCCAAGACTGGGAAAGTTTTGTGTGGTCTCTGGTTTCAAAGTGACAATTTTTCCTGTCTGTCCTAACCAGGTTATCCCTGGGCCATTGTTTACAGTCACTTTCATAAAGCCGTAGCCAAAACCTGATGGGAGCTCTTGGTAAAAATACGCTGAGAAGCCAGCCTAGCCATAGCAGGGATCATTTCTTATTTTTATTTTAGCATAAAACATAAAGTTTGCTGCATTTATTAATAGGCCAAGTCATAATCCCCCATTATGGCACCTCCTGGCACTGTATTTGGCTGTATTTGGAAAATGAGACTTTCATCCAGGCCCTGAAGTTTGGAAACCAGCTCTCTCCAAGCTGCTTTCCATACTGAGACACAAAGATGAAAATAATCTCATGACCATCCACTCCTGTAGTAAAATCTTGTGCAATTAAATCTATGAATCTCAATACCTGAAAAACAGGATTTGATGACACATGACAAGAGCCGAGTTAAAATATGTATGACTTAGTACCGGCACGGTGGGTAATCTTTATCATCACGAGTGTGGAGAAGATGAAATCGAGGCATGGGGTGGGGATGTATAGCACCAGAGTCACCTCATATATTCCCACCCCTTACCTGGAGTCCCATTCTGAAAACGAGCCCCAGAAGTATTTCTGAATAGACAATATTGAAAAAAAAAATGGAAAAAGATCTCTAAAGATGTTTTGTATGCAGTCAGGGGTTGCTGTAGTTCTTAGTGCATCCTGTCTCTCTTCGTTTGCTAACTCATTACCTAGTTTGTTGTGAGGAATTAGGAGATTGAGGCAGCAAAGCTGCATGTTGCCCATCAGTCTGAGTCCAGCTCCCAGGATCAGACCTCTCCATCCTAAATTTCATCCAGGAGCCTCTGCCCCATGCCACTGAGGCTGCCAGGATCAGCTGTCGAGCATTTAAACTGCTCCTTGTTTTACATCTCATAGGAGGTAACATTTAAAGAACTTCTAGAAGTCAAGTGGCAGGACAAGATTAATTAAGATTCCTTTCTAATCCTAATTACAATGATATTTGCTTCCCACGATAGGAGTTGTTCATTATCATATGTATAAGTTTGTTTCTTTAGTCTGTCTGCTTCCCTCCCCCCAACAAAAAAAGGCTAAATAATATTTAATACATTTTTGCAGTCATTAAAAAAAATCAACTCTTTTTAATCTGGTAAAAACATCAGATGGGCAGAGGAGAAACCCATTCAATTCCCTATTAATTTCCCTTGCTCTCTAATTATATGCAAATCCACCAAGCCCAGGTTTTAATTCAGCTGCTCGCATTAAGAGATCAGAGGAAGATTCAAAATGGGAAAGCAGAGTTTGACGTGTCGTCGGGGGCTCGTATGAATTTGACTGGAAGATAAATTCCACATTTTAATTAAAATGTTTATTCCGCTCTGCACAATAATGCTTGCTTGCTTTCAGAGGAAAAAAGGGTATTAAGCATTAAAGGAACTAATTCCTCCTATCGAGAAAATTAGGATTTCTCTCAGGCAGACACGGTATCATCCAGGATTAGCAGCTGTAGCATTCTTTGTAAACATGTCACCCTTGAAAGTGAGCAACAAGGAAAGCTGCTATCGCCTTACTGCTGCAGGGTGTCCATAGAGCATCCCTTCGGCTCCAGAGGGGATTATCTTCCCTCCATGGCCCCCACAGAGCTGTTTATCATAGAAACTGGGAAATAAATGTGAGTCAGATTAGGATAATGTGGGGGTGGCAGTGGGCAGCTCGCCTCTCTCTGTGCCAGGACCAGCAGGGGGATTTGGGGGTCCCTGTGGGGACCCTTGCCACAGCCCTCACCCATCGGGCTTCACTGGTTGGCAAAACCAGTGCTAGGGAGAGAGTGGCATCTGTCCCCACACTGGGCTGGAATGATGCTGTGGAGGGGTCTGGGAGAGACCCCAGGGAAGGCTCAGAGCAGCCATGGTTCATTCGTTCCTGGCCATCCATGTTGGAAATGTGCTTGACATTTGTATAAATTTGAAAGGATTTCACCATAGTAGAGTAATGTGCACTCAAGGAGGATGATGATATTACATATTATCATCCCTGGTTGTTTTGGCTTATCTGTTACTGGATTGTGGTGTGGGCTTGGACATGGCCACCTCTGACATGGTGAAACACTTTCCTTTGGTGTCATCTGATGTTGTGCAAGTGCGTGGCCTTGGCCTTCAGGTGCCATGGGAGAAAGCTCCCTCTGGACAAGTAGGCAGCATTACAGTACTATTCTTATTTTTATTTATTATTCCTATTATTACTATTATTTTTTCACAGCATTGTCAGTGAGTTGGGGATTTCAGATGGGGTGAGAAACTTGGGTTTGTTGTCTGTTTCTTTCAGATAGTGAGATCTCCCCTGAAGCTGAGCTTTGAGATTAGCAGATTTAAAAGAAAGGAGAGTGGAGAGGAGAGGAGAGGAGAGGAGAGGAGAGGAGAGGAGAGGAGAGGAGAGGAGAGGAGAGGAGAGGAGAGGAGAGCAAAAAGAAAAAGGTGAAAATAAAATAGGGACTACAGTGCTTGCCAGGAAGGGCTGGCGACTGTCCCTTCCCAAGCCTATAGACAAGGGGCAAACATCCTATGATAAGTCTCCCATCCAAGTCCCGGTGTGACGGGGTGACACCAGCAGGATGGTGTCACCCATGGTGGCCTTGCACCCTGGCACCGCTGTGACGTGGAGGGGCAGGTTTCACCCCTCTGATGTTTGGTGAATCGAAACATCTTAAATCACATTAGTGTTTTTGGGGGGTTGTGTTTTGTAAACTCTCCCACACTCTTTCAAGTACATGGGCTGGTTTTGTTTTTGTTATAAATGGAAAGAAAAAACCACAGCCAGCAGCCAGGACCCCTCTCCTCACGCCCAGGGGTTCTGTAAGCAAACATTTGCCTCCAGAAAACTGCACAGCGCTGGCACCTGGAGGGTTCTTGTTGCTGGCAGATGGTCCCAGAAATCTTGCAGGTTTTTCCATCTGCTGCTGCAGCACATCCTTGGAGAGGAGGGTTCTTCGAATCACAGAATGGTTTGGGTTGGAAGGGACCTTAAAGACCATCTCATTCCACCTCCACTGCCATGGGCAGGGACACCTTCCACTAGACCAGGCTGCTGCAAGCCCCGTCCAACCTGGCCTGGAACATTTCCAGGGTATGGGGCAGCCACAATTTCTCTGGGAAACCGATGCCAGTGCCTCACCACCCTCAGAGGGGATAATTTCTTCCCAATATCTAGGGATGTGACAATCGGATGCCAAAGCCATCTCAATTCAGATCCAGCACACAGCTGGGGCTGGGGTTTGCAAATGGCTTCTCAAACCTGGTGAAAATCCTTGAAACCGGCAGCACCAAGGATCAGGACATGGCTCTCACAGTGCAGACCCTCAGTGTTTCACCAAACCTTGCACCCTGAGGTTTGCCTGGACCTGGTGCTGCCAGGCACACGGAGGGTGACATCCCTGGTCCTTCGGGAAATGGTGCCTCGAGCCTGGCAACAGGGCAAGCCTTGCCTCTGTGACATATTTTTATTTTGCTTTCCTCCTTTGCTCTCTTGGACATTTTCCTGATTAATTCTGGGTCTGGACCAACCACTCGCCTTCGAGAAATGGAGTGAAATAAAAGAGGTCAGATACTATCAGCCTCCACAGGTCAAGTGGGAGCCTCAAGCGTTCACAGCCTCAAGCATTACCAGTAACTCCAGGGTTTGCAGGTTTTGATTCAAATTCTCAGAACCACAGGGCATGATGGGGACAGAGATTTTTTTTCTCTGTAGCCCAGAACATGAGAGAGCCAGTAACCGGGGATGGATGTTGCAGAACAAGAGGAACAGCTGGGGGTTGATGCAGCCCCAGAATTAAATTGCTCAGTTTTTAGGAGAAATTAGCAGGGGTTTGGTGCTGCAGTGCAGCCCCTGGGTTATATTGCCCCAGCATTTTGGTTCCATGAAGCCAAATGTCACCACTGCCTTTTGTGGCAGTGACACATTGGGACTGGGGGGTGTTTCTGTCCCCTCCTGAGCAGATGCTTTGAGTGTCACAGCAGGAGTGCTTCCCAAGCAAGGCAAGCATTGCACAAGGGCACTTTCTGCAGGTTTGAGGAGGCTTCTGGAGTGAGGTGGCTCCTCTGCTGAATGGAACTGTAAACATTGGGTGGTGATGTCTAAATTTCATTTTTGGGGGGTTTCATCTCTCTGGTATGGGGTATAGCTGCCTCCACACTTGCCCCCAGTCACCCTAAGAGAGCAGCCTCTGGGAGGGACTTTTCATCTTTATTTTTCCATGCCTTTTTTTTTTTTTTTTTTAATTTTCAGGAAGAACCACCTACATCTTTCTCTTAGAAGATAAATACTTGAGAAGTGAAACAGCTCTTCCTGTGCCCGTAAATGGTGAAAAACTCAGCTTATTTCCCCTGCAGAGTTTGACTGAAAAATAATAACCAGTATTGCTTAAAACCAGAAACCAGCAGCAGCACAGAAGATCACTGAGAAATTTTAGAAGGTTTTTAAGTTCTTTCCCTGTATTTCCCCCATCGCTGTAAGTGTTCAAGGACAGGTTGGATGGGGTCCTGAGCAACATGGTCTAGTGGGTGGTATATCTGCCCATGGCAGGGAGTTGCAACTGTATTATGTTTAATGTCCCTTCCAACTCAAACTGTTCTGTGATTCCGTGATTTGTCCCCATCGTGTCTGGAGCTTGGTCACTCCTCTGAGTGCTGGGACACAGAGGGTGTGAAATACCAGGGAACTTGTTCTCTGATGCACATCCCAGTCGCAGGGGAATCAGGATCAGGGGAGCTGAGTTTGGCCACCAAGGCGAGCGCATCCCCTGGAATGTGCAAAGATCAGGGCTACCCAGGTGCCTCATCAGCATTTTCAAAGCAGAACTGGATTTTAAAGAAGCTGAAAGAAATCAGGGGAAAAGGGAAGAGTTGAGGGAATTAATGCTCCATCAACCACAAAATGTAGAGTGCAGGGATAAAAACCAGAGCGAGGACAATATTTGGATAAAAACCTAAGCAAAGACAATATTTGCCTGTATGTGTGATATGTCTCTTAAACCAATCAGCTCCGTGTTGCAATTCATATGCAGAATTAATGCAAGAATTAATAGCTGCAGATTATTCCTTTCCTCTCCATCTGACTGCTGCTCACAAGCATGTCAGAGCCAGCGAGAGGTGGGGTGCATGGGGCAGTGGGACTCTTCTGGTCTTGGGGGTGAGGCATCTGGTCTCTGGAGGAACCCTTGGTGGTGCTGAGGGTAAGAACCAGATCCAGCTCTCTGTGCCACAGCCACACTGGTTGACCTGGGCAGTGGCCAGGGAGATGCTGCTGCTGCTGCTGCTGCTGCTGCTGCTGCTGCAGCCACCAAAATTTGGCTCTACTGGAGGGGTGCACGGCTGGATGAGGGCAGTGCCTGAGCGTGGGTGGCTTTAACTTTCCCTGTTTCCTTTCTGCTGCGGCAGCAGGCTGGGGCGCTGGGACTGCAGCAAAAGTGAGAAAAGAGAAAAAAGTGTGCTGAGATGAGAAATGAGTTGACGCTGCCTTTGCCCACGGGCTGCCGAGGGCTCCGGCCCCGGCGCGTGCAGTCAGTGCCAAAAACGGTCTGCAGTGGGTACTTGAGGGGATCTTTTATCACAGCATCTCCTGGTGTAACAGCACAGGGAAACAAGGGGTGAAGGTATCTGCTGACGCGGTCTGGGGCCCTGAGCTGGGAGTTGTTACCAGAATTTAGAGTGTGCAGAGCTGGCTTTGAGTCATGGGCTCTGGGTCCCCGATGCCCCAAGTGACAGCATTCCCCTGGGAGTCCTCCTGCAAGCCCTCCTGGCATCTGATGCTGCAGGATGTACCTAATAATGTCCTTAATAATACCATAGAATCACAGGATGGTTTGGGTCGGAAGGAAACTTAGAGATCATCCAGTTCTAACCCACCTGCCATGGGCAGAGACACCTTCCATTAGACCAGGTTGCCCAGGGCCTCATCCAGCCTGGTCTAATGTCCCCAGTACATCCCTAATCATCTGCTAATTTGGATTGATTGGAAGATAAAGAGCAAAAGGCACAGTGCCCCTGGTCGCAGGCAGCTTCCCCAGCAGCGGTGCATGCTTGGTGCAGCCTGACCTTATACCTTTCTTTCTGTGGCACAATGACTAATTTTGCAGTGAAGAGGAATTATGTCCTCATTGAATCAGCAACAGCAAAACTTTATAGGTTTTGTTTTTCATAGCTGACACATCGACTCATCTCACTCTCTCTGAGAAGTGACGTCAAAGCAAACACGTGTGGCAACGCGAGGCTGGACTGCAGCCTGCAGCTCCTGTGCTGCACCCAGGCACCCACGCAGGGCAGAGGAGCACGGAGACCTGCTTGGAGCTCAGCCCAACATCTGAGCTGGGAACAGCCTTGGGGGTGCTCCCAGCAGCCAGACACACAGCACAGCCAGTGACACAGGGCTCTGGGACTGCCAAAACCCCCCTCTGCCATGGTGGTGATGGCCTTCAGAATGGCACAGCTGCCAGCTCCAGCTCCCTTCCCTCGGCCAAGCCCCTCGCCACACACGGGCCACTGCTGGGCTGCCCCACAGCTCTTCATTTCTCTGTTTTTGGGGCTGGCAATATGGGAAAATTTGAAAGTGATGTGAGTAATCTCACCTGACTGCGGCTCGGCTCCCCGGTGAGGCTGGAAACCACAGCGCTCACCCCGGCCACCAGCTCCTGCACCGAGACACTCTGTGCTGTGAGGGACAGATCCTGCTCCCTCCAGGGTGCTCCCAGCTTTCCCTCAGCACGGCCGGGGCCATGGGGGCACCTGGCTGCAGGGGTCACAGAGGGGTTATGGGACTTTTCTCTCCCTGCAGGCTCCTGTGCATCCATGGATGGACAGTGGCTCTCACAGTGCAGGGGTTTCCAGCAGTTTTGGCTCTCGGGATGTTGGCTGATGTTCTGGGAGCTGTAGTTTGTGCAAGGCAGGCAGCACCTTGTTATCCTCCATGGGGAGCACAGCACCCCTTGGAGTCACATCCCCAAAGAAAATTTAACAGCATGAAATTTAACATTTTTCACTATTGGAAGGGGCAGTAGAATTAAGCTACTTTATTTTAGTTCTGAATTGTCTTCTACCAGAAAATTAATTAGTCATTCCCATCCGTAGAAGCAGCAGTGGAGCCCAGCACTGGCAGGATGTTGGGATCCCCACCAGCCCCCTGGGCAGCATGGTGTGACCACTGCTGCTTTTAGTAGATGTGTTCAGTTGTAGAAAGGAATACTTTCCACAGCTTACAAAACATCCTCTTCTTTTTTTCATTTGTTTCTTTTCCTAAAGTGATCCAAGCAGAAAAAAATTCTTTTTTTTTTCTCTAACATTTTCACGGAGTTAAAAACTCAAAGAGTTTTACCAGCCATGGAAATTTTTTAGTTTGATAATTTCACTCAAACTTTGACTTTTGACCTTCTGTGCTACATTTTTCTTAGGTTAGCTTTAAAGTTTAACAGAAAAACTTGGCTCCATCAAACCAGCGAAGTAAAACTACTCATTTTTAGCATGTCATGACTAAATAGGCAAGTCTTTAAAAAATGAATTAAAATACTTGCTAACACAAGGTGCTTTCCAGAAAATGTTTGATTATAATCTCACACCATTTTCTAGTGAAAACCCCACATTTTGATTAAAAACCCCTCATTTATAGTTCTGATCAAACAGCAGCATCCCAGGAGCTTGTGTAACCCCACTGCTACCTGTGGCCAGAGCATGTGTGATGGGCAATGGGAGTAAAGGTGAAGGATGTTGAGCGTGATCAGACACCTTGGAGCCAAAACACAGTGGAACTCCAGTGGTGAGGGTGATCCTCATAGGCAAGATCCACCGGGTTTGTGTGTGCTCAGAGGAAAGAGTTTTCTGTCTGGCCTTGAGATCCCATAACAGTCGCACACCCCTGAGTGAGTGGAGAGATCTAATTTTGCCTTGCCAACAATTAGTCTTTTTTAATAATTAATGCAACTATATTTTCTCTGTGCTCCTGCAATTACCTCTAGTTATTAAAGTCACATCTTGGCTTCAAGGAGGGATCCTCTTCCCTCAGTAGCATTGGTTTTTTCAGTCATTTTCAGGGAGGTTGGTGGGGTTGTTGGTGCTGGGAGAGGGATGTGCTGCAGCATCTTTGCCTGGCCCAGCACACAGGGGAAGAGGGGGCAGCGCTCACCAGGGAGCTGGGCACTCAGCAGAGCTGCAATTTAGCAAATCTGAGAGGGGGGAAAAAGCCCTCCAGGCTGCAAACCCCATCCTGCTGCTCCATCCCCTCTGGAAATACCATTCTGCTGTTGCTGTAAATGTGTCTCTTCCTTTCTGTATGAGGTCATGGCTGCTCAGCTCATTCCCCGACCTGTCCTCAAAGGGCCATGCTGGAAGAGGTGAGGCAACACTGTCCTTGGAGCCCCTTCATGTTCCCCCATGGCTGCTGAAGGACAGGAGGTGACAAATGGGTGTTGGGACCGTGATGTTTGGCACCAGCAGCTTTATTTTTGGTGGGTGGATAGTGAGCAGCTCTGTCACTGGAGCTCTGGGCTGTTGTTGAAATGCAGGAGACAAAATAAGATGCTTTACCAAACCACAGCATGTCCCCTGTGATGTCCTGACCAGCAGCACCCCGTGTCCTCCCAGGGGACCTGCTGAGAGAATGCCAAACCACTGCCCTCCTGTCAAATCAATCCTCTTGGGAGAAAACATTTACATCAGGTTAATTTTATGGCATAAAACATTGTCAGCTGCTAAGTCCTGGCTTTGAAAAGCCTCGTCAAGGTTCATGTGCTGCAGCTGATTTGCAGGAATGTAATCTAGACCTTGCAAAAAAGAGGAATTGATCCCGTTTCTCTGGCATATGGATTTCTGTAAGCCAGGTATGGTTTCATATTGCAGCTGGGGAAGACCAGGAGCTGCAGTCATGGCCATGGGCCACAACCATTGGCAGCTGCAGTCTTTGAACAAGGATCAACACAGAGTTTTCTGTTTCTCCATATTTTTGTGCAGCATTTCCTTCTTCCTTTCATTCTGGGAGATGGGTTCCTGTAACAAACTCCCTAATGGAGAAAGTAGAAGGGGGATAAATAGCCCCTTGCAGAAATTTTTCTTGTCTCCTTGCTGGTCATCCTTCCCGGTCATCCTTCCTCACCAGATCTTTAATGGTTTTAGAGAGTAAAGAAGTTTTTGAGTGAGGCAAGGGCCAAATGTAGGAGGGTCATGGGGAAGGCAGCTCTTCTTGCTGGTGCACCATCTTGTTTTCCATCTGAACTGATGGAAAATCTGAATAATTGAGCTGCAAGTCTTTGTTGTACCACCAAGTTACCATTGAACCATTGAATCTGAGAATGGTTTGGGTTGGAAGTGACCTTAAAAATCATCTCCTTCCAATCCCCTGCCATGGGCAGGGACACCTTCCACTAGACCAGCTCTAAACCCAGCCCAACCCGGCCTTGAACACTTCCAGAACTTGTTCTGAAAGTTCTGCTATGATGGGAAGGAGGACAATCCATGCTTTGCTCTAACCACATGTGCACTCTCTGCTTTTCCCTGGGGAGGTATCCTGCAGATCAGCAACTGCAGAACAGTTCATCTGCCTTTGTAGTGGTCTATGTCTTCTGTCATTGCCCTGAAAGCTGTTCACAGTCATCAGGCAGTGAGGCTGGCTGGTGAATGGTGCTGTGCTTTGCGTCAAGCACGAGGCAAATGGGAAAGAAAGATCTGCCCTACTTTGAACAGAAGAAATGCTTGAGTTGAAAATGCTTGTTTTGAAAACAGCTCAACATTGAGCTTGTTCTGCTCCAGTCTCATGTTAAAATGTACACGTAGAACTGCATATCCCTCATTTAGGCTTTGTGGCTCTTAAATAAGCTAAACCATAGCTAATTTTAGAAATATCACTGAAAAGCTCTGCTTCATCTCATTTCATGGCTAAGAATAGAAAAAGCTCAGAGCTCCAAACATGTGTTTAACTAAGCAGGAACCAGCCCAGTGCTGCTCTCGATGGGAAAACCACAAAACCCATGGCCCTGCTGCAGGACTGGAACGCCTGTACCTCACCAGCTTGTGCTGGGAAGCGGGGTTACATTCCCAGTACCCCACCGTACGCAGTAAATCTACACCTGTTAAGCATCGGGAATTAGGGTTTTCATTCATTCTCAATTGCAAACCTGCATGCCTCTTGGTTTTTATTTGCATGAGCAAACCTTTGTGGGAAAGGCACATGTAAAGCAGCATCTCCACCAGTCTGTTTTCCTTTCCGCTTCGTGGGCTTCCTCCTCAGAGTGGGGATGCAAAACACAGGACTTGCCCAGGGCTCCCAGTTTGCTTGGAGTGGCCGGGATAGGTCCAGGACAGGTCGATCAGAGCCACTGTCT
Organism: Edolisoma coerulescens; assembly: GCA_013397115.1. Lineage (NCBI taxonomy): Eukaryota > Metazoa > Chordata > Aves > Passeriformes > Campephagidae > Edolisoma > Edolisoma coerulescens. The sequence goes on from VWZW01004133.1 coordinate 48,786, forward strand.
GCGTCTGTGCCTCCTCCACCAAAGCCAACTGGAGCTTCGTGCTCATTCTGCCTGAGCAAAATCATTACCAAAGTGAAAGGCACCAGTGAACTGAGTCCAGGCATCCAAATGACTTGTCAAAAGTCACACAGCAAATCATCTGTAGACATCCCAGTGAGACTGATGAGAACTGGCTGGCAGTGCCCAGCTCGTAGCCCCTGGAGAGGCATTTTCACCCTGTTTTGGAGTGCTGCTACTCCTATTTCTTTTTGTGGATTTATCTGGGACAAATCCCAGCATTCCACCACCAAGACAAAGTCAGTTTGGATTTAAAGGCAACCATGGGCGAAACTGGGCATGTTAGGAAGCAGCACAAGATGCTCGAGGCAAGGAGGCTGCGTAGATGGCAGCGTGTGTGAATGTGTGTGTGTGTGTGTGTGTTCCTTACAGCTGTGCAGCTCTTCCAAACAGGTTCCCCTCTCTCTGCTCCAATGTGCAGGAGGACTGCCTGTTGTGTTCACCAAAAAGGGCCTTTTCCAAGGTGTTGGGCTCCAACAGCCATGCTGTGCGTAACCAGGAGTAGCCACAAGAGGAGACGGATTTTCCTTTGCTTAGTTTTCCTGGATTTTTTGCATCTCCAGCATTACCTCAGCTCCGTCTGGTCCTTCTCCAGCACTGGAGCTCAGTCCAACAGGGATTTCAGCCCAAGGGCTCACTGGCGATCACGTCCCTTTTTCAAAGGCATTACCCTCAGCGTTTAATGGTGGCCTTGGCAGTGCTGGGTTAATTGTTGTACTTGACGATCTCTATAAAGTCTTTTCCAGCCTAAATGATTCTGTGATCCTGTGTCTGTCCTTGCATGACAGCCCTGATTAGTAAAGCCCAAACATGACTTTCACAGTGAATATGAAGGATTCACTGTGGAAGTCCAGATTTAGACCCTGTGGTAGCCCAGGACAGAGAATAAGAGCTTTGCATTGGGTAACACACTTGGAGCATTCATCCTGGAATAAAAGATACTGGAAATGAATGAACAAAAAGTTCTGAATTTTGAAAACTTCATGCTGATTTGATCTGTTTTCCAGTTATCCAAGAAATCATCTCCAGCTGTTTTCCCTGCTTGGTTTATGGATTTTTTTTGCAGGATGCTGCAGTGTTTGTTTAGTAATTTGTTTAGGGTTTGTGAAGTGTTTTTAGTTATTCCTAGCCTTGCTGGCAACAGCAGGACTGCAGAGGGCACTGGCCCTCCTTGCTGGTGGATGCTGATGACTTCTGAGTCCTCTCTGTGTCTTGCAGTCCAACAAAGTTCCCGTCGTGCAGCCGTCCCATGGAGTGCACCCGCTCACCCCGCTCATCCCCTACAGCAACGACCATTTCAGCCATGGCTCCCACTCGCCCCACTTGCCTGCTGACATCAACCAGAAACAAGGTAATGGCAGCACTGGGATCTGTGTGCTGGGAGGGGGACAGAGCTGGAGACCACTGAGGCTGTCACCTGCCTGGTCCCAAATCAATGAGAAAAACCAGGAGCTTTGGTCCACTGGGACATTGCTTAGCAGTAAGAGGTTATTTAGCTTATTGGCAATGCTTTGTGATCTGGCCATGAGCAGTTTGATACCGAAAGTGCTGGCCCTGCAGATGGAGTGTGCTCAGTTCTCTGTACAAGCTGTCCTGCACCTTGAGACCAGACCAGAGCCTGCACGATAATGCACAAGAGTCAACCAGAAAATGGAAAGTAATCTTTCCTTTGACTCATACCCAAACTGTTGTCAGGTTGTCATTTTGAGAAAATAAATGCTTGAAACAGGAAATATTTTGACTAAACAGGATCAGTGTCTGATAGTTGACTGGACTGTGACACGTGTGCCCCTGTAGCCACACGGAATGTGGCTGTCACATGGTTTGGCTTTTTGTGTTCCTGCGTGAGCCCAGGCTGTGTCAATTGGCTCATGAGGCTATGGAGGAAAGTACAGTATGTTAAGGTTAAACCCTCTAAAATAAACTGTAAATACAGGTATGTGTTGAGGAATTCACCCCAGTCTATCATTCCATCATTCTTCATGTGTTCCTGGCAAACTGAGTGTAAAATCAAACCTTTTCTCAACCTTACATTAGTGCAGAACATCTGTTCAGATTACCCAGGCTTTTACACAAACCTGGGCTTGATTTCATGGGAAAGCAAGCAAATTGACAGTTTTGTGTCAGACTGCATTCAGGAAGGAGGTCGGTGTCCATTAGAACCCAGAAATTGGTGCCAAAACAGAGGCACAAAACCAACTGTTGTGATTTGGGCAAAGGCCTCCACCCAGGAGTGATCCCAACTGTCCCAGAGGCATCACCTTCACCAAGTTAACATCATTGATAAAACAGTGGGTTATTGAGGATGCTCTTGGCTGGAGGACCCGCTCAATAATCCCTGGTTTGAACCTGGAGGCCACATTCTGGACTCATCAGGGATGCTGATGGGTAGGATTTAGGTCTAGTGTAAAAGAGATACCCAGGTACATCCTGGTTGTATTCCAGGCAGCACACTGCTTGTTGGCCATCAGAGCATAATAAACTCAGCAGAAAAATAGGAAGAGCTAACAAAATAAACCTGTTAAAAGCTCAGCTAATGGCTGAGTTTGGAGAGAAAGTGTGCAGGAAGGCAACCTGCACACCTTCCCCCACGCTGCCTTTGCTGTAACTGGCAGAGCTCTGCCCCCGCAAGGGCCCCTCGCCAGGAGCTGCCTCCTGGGACTCACTGTCAGCCTGGGAAACCTTAAGTGATACAAGAGCAGCTCACCCAAGGGCAGAGCTGGTTATATCCTTCTGTAGATGCTACGATTGGCACTGGAGCAGTCTCTGAGCATTCATCTCTGCGGTGGGTCAGTCATTCTAGGACATTGTCCTTGGGCTGCCCACCTGTGCCCTCAGTGCAGGCACTGTCCATTCTCCCCTTCCCATTTAGCCTGTACTTTTACAGACACAGGGAGTCTGTTTGTCCCAGAGACACCCCAGGTGCTATTCAAGGAGAGGTTCAGACCATCATCCTCAGCTGGGTCTTGCCTTTGTGGTGCAGCTGTGATCATACATGCCCCAACCCTACACTGCTGGGGCGAGGGTTTTCTTCCCTGTTCATCCTGGATGTGCCCCATCTCTGTTTTCATCACTGAAATAGCTCCCATTATCACCCAGAGTAAGCGCTTGAGAGTCACTCTCATAGTCATTCTCCCAGCATCCCTTTAAAGTTTCTCACAGTAGCCCGAGGACACACAGACAAGGAAATACAAGCAGGAATTCTGAGTCAGTGGCTGGTGCCCTAACCACTGGGCCAGCAAGAATAACTTGTGCTCTGACTTACACAACTCATATTGTTGGGGGTGCAAATCTGAGGATGTTCCATCAGCTGCCTTGTGCAGGGCTAGTTTTGTTTGGCCCTCTGTGGGCCCTTGAGTCCCACTTGAAGCAAATCTCATACTAGGTTATATATTCCTTTCCGATCAGTTATGTATTTATTTTAGCTGACTCTTAATAAGATGCTTGGAATTGGTTGGTGTCATTCCTAATTAATAAGGTATCATTCATACACCTAGGAGAAAAATCCAGTTGCAACTGCTTGCGACTCATCATCAATTTAGTCCATGTATTTACCACCCAGGACAGCAGCTCGTCAATCCCTGTACCCAGTTTTTGTCTGAGGCCCATCACTACACCACGCTGTGCCAAGGCTCAGCCCCAGCACCCCCCCCAGTTTCCCAGTCCAGGGGTCAGCTGGAGGCTTTTTTTGCCAGCAGCACTGTGGTTGTCTGAGTCTCACCTGCAGCCCCAGGCCTTACAGGATGTTTTCCAGCCCGGATAGGAACGGAGCGATGCTGCGGCTGTGTCCCCTGGCCATGCTGCCCGTGCCAGCAGCTTTGAAGATCACACAGGGATTCCCCATGCAAAGGGTGAATTCCCAGCTGGCACCATACCCACCTCCACAGTTCTTTGGCACCCACAGAGCTGCAGAACAATTGTTTTGAACTCAAATTGCTTAAAATGAAGTTGGAAGTGATGACTGCTGGAGCATCCCCACTGCCTGCTCACGGGTGGTCCTGTGGATGACGGATGGAGACGGAGCATCGGAATGGCTTTGACCATCCACTGAGTACCTGAGTGGGCTCTCTGGGAAAGGCAGAGGGATGCTTGGAGACAGCCAAATCCTTACCAAAGCACAGTGCTGCCTCAGGGGGGCGTGGAGCAGCTATGATGCTTATGCAAGAGGAAGATGCCTCCTCCACCCCCTTACGTGAGTGTGATTTTGCAGCAATGTGGATGACCCACCACATCCCCACAGAGAGAACCACAGGAAATAAAAGGGAATTACACCATCCTGCCACTTGCAGATAGCTGTTTCATGTAGCTGTCCAGAAGTGTCCATAGATGAAGCAGCGAGGGGGTTGGGAACGATCCGGGTCAGCCAGGGAGTGCAGTGCCAGGTCCAACTCCTCTCCTTCTCCCTTCTTCCAGGAGTGCACCGTCCTTCCCAGACCTCAGACATCTCTGGTTTCTACCCCCTGCCCCCCGGTGGAGTCGGCCAGATCACGCCGTCGATGGGATGGTGAGTGAGGAGGGCTCGGCCCGCGCAGCCCCAGCCCCGCTGAATGGGCAGGGCAGGGATGGGTCACTGAGCCAACCACTGCGGGTGCTCCCCGTGCCCTCCACGGTGCTTTCCCCCAGCTTCAGCCCTTCTGTGTGCTGTGTGAAGAGGGAGGAGAATTGAGCCCTGTCTTGGAGGTGGGGAGCAGATCTGTGGAGAGGCTGAAGGCTTTGTCCTAGCTGAGGCATCCCTGGAGAGGGGTTACAACCTGCCCAATTCAAAACTGCCTCCTGCTTTACATCTGTCTGTGTGGATTAGGGAACCCAGTGAGAGCTTCCTACACATCCCTCCTAATCACAGCAAAAGTCTCTCTTTTGAGTAGGAGGTAATTTTCTCCCTCGCTGGACTTTTCGGCACAAACAGTGCTTTCCCTGAGCATGCCAGCAGCACAGAGTAATTCCATGGGATGCTCCATCTGCCAGGCCATGGTGTTTCTTGGGATCTGACATACAGGGAAAAAGTACATCATGGCAGAGACCTGCCAGGAAGCAACCCCGGTAGCCACAGCCTGGCCACAGCTCAGCCAGTTGGTAACCACTGCCCCAGCAGGCATGGGAAAGGAGAGACCATGAGCTGGAGCATTCCCAAAATGTACCCCCTGCGTGGGCCAGCCCTGCGGAGCATCCTGCAAAGCAGAGCCTGTTGGTAAACCTGCCCCAGGGACCCAAGTTAAAAATACACCAGTGTGCTCTCTGTGGTCGTTGCCACTGGCTTTTGTCCCCGTGACCATGAGCACACTGAGAGAGCAGGTCTGGCAGGTGCTGCCATGTGGGCATCATCATTGCTCAGATTAATTTTTAATCCCCAGTGATGATGTAGGGACATGGCAGAGGCTGACAGGGAGACTGGTGGCTGCAGGTGGCAATTCAGGGTTGCTGGGATGAGGAGAGTGCAGGGCAGGTGATCACAGGGGCAGTGGCCAGATCCCCCCAGTGCTGGTACATAAAACCCTGGCAAAGCCTGGTGGAGAGCTCCAGGTACAAGTACCTATTGCAAAGTGGGAAGGGGGAAGCTTCTTAAAGCACAAAGTAAAATGTTAGCTTTTTGCTTTGTTTTGTTTATGAATTTCATGTTCCAGATATTTAACCACAAGGAAACAGAGGATGAGGCCTTTGGTAGAGAGTCTGGCTTCAAAGAGATTACATTTTACCTTCTGTGCTAAATCTGCTACTCTTGGGTGATGATTTAACTCCTCATATGATGTGATTCATCCTCAGGAAAAACAAGGACTGGGGTGACTGTGCTGTAACATGAAAGAAATAGTTGGAGTGGGGAGAAAGGAGCCTGTTTGTCAAATGGAAAGTCCGCTCCTGGGTTAGGATGATGCTGTTCAGAAAGCCCTGGGCGCATGAAGGGAGAGCAATCTGTTTTTTTATGGAGGTTTTGTGGGGCAGTTGGTGGTGGAGAGAGCCTTCATGGCTGAGAGCTGCTCCAGCATCCATGGGGTTTGGCATTCTCCTGCAGCCTCATCAGTTGCCTTCATTAATGGCTAATAGAGCAGATATGGTAAAGCAACAAACAGCCTGACATGCAGAAAGCAGCACCTTGAGGCACATGTGTCTAATAGAGCTTTTGCTCATTCTTTTCCTTGCCTGAAATGTACAGAAAGAGCCCCAAACCCACTTGTGGAGTGCCCAGTCCTCAGCTGAGGGTCAGCACACCGCTGTGGGTGGGTGTAGAAGCACTGAAGCCCAGCAGGTTCATGGCAGCATCCCTCCCATGCCAGCAGCAGGCAGCAGGGGCCGTGTGCCAAGGATGGATGTGCTGGGGATGGTCATGCCAGGGATGCATCCTAGAGAAGCTGTGGATGCCCCGTCCCTGGAAGTGTTCAAGGCCAGGTTGGATGGGGTCTTGAGCAACCTGGCCTAGAGGAAGGTGTCCTTGTCCATGGCAGGGGATTGGAACTGGATGATCTTTAAGGTTCCTCCCAACCCAAACAATTACAGGATTCCATGGTTGTGCTGGTTGCCACCAAGCCAGCTGCCAAGTCAGGGCAGCCACACACGGGAAGCAACTTTTCCTCCACAAGCTGGCAGGCAGGAGCTGGGCAGAAACTGGTTTTGTTCTCACCGAGCGCTTCAGGAGGAGGAGCTGCAGTCACTCTCTCTGTAATTAAGCTGGGATGACAGTCAGATAAAAGCCTCCAAGAGTCCAGTCAAGTGAGTTTTGCTTATGGGAGCCTGGCAGTTAGCATTGGCCAGGAACCTGCAAATCGTGTCACTCACCTGTGCCCGGGGCCGAGCACGGCGGTGCCATGGCAGCCTCTCCTCCACCATCCCACAGCCTTTTTTCTGAGCCACCCTCCCATCACCAGGTGATCCTCTGGAAAAAGGCTGAGAGAGCTGGGGTTGTTCAGCCTGGAGAAGTTTCCAGGGAGGCCTCAGAGCCCCTTCCCATACCTAAAAGGAGCTTATAAAAAAGAGGGAGAGGGACTTTTTATATGGGCAGATAGTGATAGGACAAGGGGGAACAGTTTTGAACTAAAAGAGGAGAGAGTTAGATTGGATGTTTGGAAGAAGTTCTTTACATAGAGGGTGGTGAGCCCCTGGCACAGGTTGCCCAGAGACATTGCAGCTGCCCTATCCCTGGAGGTGTTCATGGTCAGGCTGGACAGGGCTTGGAGCATCTGGATCTAGTAAAAGGTGTCCCTGCCCATGGCAGGAACTTGGAATGAGATGAACTTTAAGGTCTCTTCCAACCCAAACCAGTCTGTAATTCCATGATATGGGCTGTAATCGTGCACTCCCAACCATCAGGGTCTGATTTTGCAGTTGCTTTAATTTGCATGTCAGAGGGACTTCAGATGAAGCTGCAAGTGCCCGACTCCATTCCTATCCCAATATCCCAGCCTCTGGAGTAACACAGGTTGCTTCTGGATCAGCTCCAAGTATTTTCTCGGCCTTGGGGCAGCCGCCTCCAACTTCAAAGGTTGTTTCAGTTTCCTGGTCCACGGCAGCACTTGGCTGTTTGTTGGTGTGTTTATACCCACCGACATCTGAGGGGTGGGAGAGGGCTTCTGCCTGCCAGGGTGTAAACAGCCCCGGCTGCCTTTCCTACAGACAGATCCTGCAGATTTCGGTCAAGCCAAGACACAGCAGCAGGAACGGGAGCCTCCTTCCTACCCCGTGCAGCTCAGGAGCCTGACTGCTGCGCCACTGTCATTATTCCTTTTCAGGGCAGAAACTTGTCTTTAGCCCTGAAAAATCCCAGGCATCCAGGAGCTTGGTCCTTCACAGTGCACCACACTTAGTGACAATGGATTTTTTGTGGATATTTTCATCGTTAGAGTGAAAATAGCTGGTCCTGGGTTTAGGTACAGCTCTGTGCAGCTTGGCCAGAGGAGCATGAGCACCAGCACAGGTATAAGCACCCCATTGTGCCCCATCCCTGGAGGTGTTCATGGTCAGGTTGGACAGGTTGGAGCATCTGGATCTAGTGAAAGGTGTCCCTGCCCATGGCAGGAGCTTGGAATGAGATGAGCTTTAAGGTCCCTTCCAACCTAAACCATTCTGTAAATCTATGATCTCAGTTTCCATGTGCAGTTTTAGGCTAGAAGCATCTTTTGGCAGGTTTGCAGAACAAGCCAAGGTATTTTTGAGCTATTTCCATATGAAAATGTGGGGGTTCCCTTGCTGGGAACAACAAGGAACTTCCTGCATAGTTATTTTACTATCTCAAAAATAATTTCCAGCCCCAGGTCTGATACATGCCTGGTCCCCAGTATGAAACAACTTTCAAAAGGAATGCAGGACTGAGCTTTTGGCTTGTTTAAAACTGATGGGTGTCCTTAAAAGGATGTGCTGGGGAAATCAGAGCATTCCTGAAGCACAAGGGCAGGGTAGGTACTTTCTCTCCAGACTCCAGAAGTCTCCCCTGCTTGGGGCATCACAGAGTCACAGAGCAGATAAAGTTGGAAGGGACCACAGTGGGTCATCTGGTCCAGCCTCCTGGCTCTGCTCAAGCAGAGTCATCCCAGACCACATGGCACAGGATTGCGTCCAGACAATCCTGGGACATCTCCAGTGAGGGAGGCTCCACACCCTCTCTGGGCAGCCTGTTCCAGTGCTTGGTCACTGCACAGTAAGGAAGTTTTCCTCATATTTATCCTCCTGGTGCAGCTTCTTATGCATCACACAGAGAATCTGAGCAGGCTTTAGTTTTTTTGGTCACACTGTGCTCTTTTGAGCAACTTCTTCTGTGCAACAGCAACATCTGATTTTTCAGCACAACTCTGCATTTTGCATTGTTACCAAGTAAACTCAAAGCTGCAGCATTACTCAGTACCAGGGGCAGAATGGGGTCAGAATTGGATCCAACCTTTGTAGGAAGGCCCAGGTTATCTCAAAATAACATCCAAATCCCACACTGCCCCTCAAGCCCAAGGGACACCGAGTGTCCCCCCAACCAGGGGCATCAGTGCTCTGAGTCCCCTTAGCAAAGAGTATCTTTAGGAAATACCACCTAGCTGTGGATACTTTATAGACTCTTTCTTCCTGATCCCAGGCAGAGCCAGTCTGTCTATCCGCTCCCGTCATGTGGATTTAGACAGCCGTATTCGTCAGCGCTTTCTGCTGGGGCTTCTTTCTCCAGGTGAGTATGAGCTGTGTGAGACAGGGCAGCTCGGCTGGTCACGCAGCTTGCAGTTTGTGCAGCAGCAGCTTGCAGCAGACCACAGCCACTCAGGGACAGCCACGCACCCTCCCCAGGGCAGCCGTGGGAAGAGAAGGCGCTTTTAGGCAGTGTCTGGTCCAAAGGGTGCTCAGGGGAATATCGAGGATGAAGGATGCACAACGGTTGGGTTTTAATCAGCAGAACTCTAAAGAGAGTCAGAAACTCCAGCCTTCAGCTCAGCATTGGGAGAATGGGGTGGAATCCATTGCTCAGGATTTTATTCCTGCATCACTAACCCTAATCCTGAGTGTGTTCCTGCTTCCACCACCGCTTTGCTCTGCAGAGATGGATCTGGTTTACTTGGTCTCAGCTTTAAAAGCAGGACAGGAGTGGGCAGTGATTTGCTGCCCTCCCATTGGCACAGGTCAGTTCTGTGAGATATAAACACAGCTTCTGCCTTCAGGCGAGCAAAATGCATCCCCTGTGGATGGGAATCACAGAGCCCAGCTCTTCCATGCATGCTTCTGGGCAAAGCCCCCGTGGCTCCATAGGGATGCCAGGGCCACACCAGCGTTCACTTCTGCTTCGTGTTGTCCTGAAGAGCTGTTAGTGGAGATTTCCCACAGGAAAATCATGCAAACCCTTGCTCATGCGAGCCCTTAGCCATGCAGAAACCTGGATCCGTGCAACCCTCGATCCATGCAACACCTGATCCATGCATCCCTTGATCCATGCAGCCCCTTAGCCCTGCAGAAGAGGGGAGGTAGTGCTGCCAGCCCTCCTTTCTCACAAGGCATCACCCTTGCACAGCCTCGAAAGTGAAGGCAAGAGGAGCTAACGGTTCCCTGTGGAGCCCCAGCAGCCTCCCCGAGCTCCTACCTGCAGGATTTTGGGGTGGATTTTATAGCACTGCTGCAGCCGAGAAAGTACACCTGGTCAGATAAGGATCAGACTGTGCTGGTGGATTAAATTAAACAGCTTTTCTTTTCGTGCCAGCATATCTAATGAACAGTTCATCTCCCATGGGCAATTCTGCCATCTCAAGCTGCAGTCATAAAGTGGCAAGCTTGGCAAAGCTGACTGCTGGCTTTATCCTCCAAAACTCCGGAGAGAGCTAATGAAGCCTGAGAGCTAATGAGACCTCTCATGATCTCAGCCTGTGTTGTGGAGAGCATTGCTTAGGCAAGGTGCACCTCCTAGAGTTGCAGTTGGGTTCATGTTCAGACTTAGTCTATTTCTGTTAAAAGAAAGGTGTGGGGTGGTCCTAATCTCTCCCATCCAAACTCCAGGTTGAGTTTGTTGTTCCTTTCTGCAGTGCTAATGAGATATTGCAACAACAGAGATCTGAGTAGCTGTAAATGCTGGGTGAAAGCACCCTTGATCTTAGCCAGGCTGGCTCCTGCTGCAGCCAGGTTCCCTTGCTGTGGCACCGAATCCTTTCCATCCACATGCCCAAGGCTTGAGCAGCCGTGGCACCAGGGTGACCCGGGGATGGTGGGCACTGCCTGCCCCGGAAGCCTGGCAGCACCCGCGTGCTTTCCATGTCTTCTGCTTTCCGTCTGCTTCCGCCCCGTCGGAGTGCACTCCGAGAGACACCGCCCTGGCTGCCCGGCATCCGCAGCGTCCCCGGCACGGCGCAGCCCTCCCGGCACGGCTCACCCGCTCTCTGTTGCAGGTTCACTCACCCGCTGATGCTGGGCTCTGGCATGCACACCACCGGCATCCCACACCCCGCCATCGTGCCCCACTCTGGCAAGCAAGAGATGGAGCACTACGACCGAAACATGTGAGTGGGAAGTGCTGGCTCAGCAGCATCAGCACCTCAACACCCATTTCATTTATCATTCTCAGTGCTCATATGGGGGGAGGATGGATGAACACTGAGCTCTGCATCTGGGGAGCAAATCTCGGGCCCCCCACCTGCTCGTGCTGTTGGGTTGTTTTGGGGTCGAGTCTTCTGATGGCTCTGATGCTGACAGCCCCTCCTTTTGTCCCACCAAGGAAACCTCAACCAGAACCAAAGAGAGAGAAGGAAGCCAAGAAGCCCACTATTAAGAAGCCCCTGAACGCTTTCATGTTGTATATGAAAGAAATGCGGGCAAAAGTCATCGCCGAGTGCACCCTGAAAGAGAGTGCTGCCATCAACCAGATCTTGGGAAGGAGGGTAAGAGGTCACAGGGCCCAGTGTATTGCCTAGGGCCACATCCCTGTCCCTTGCAGCTACTCTTGAGCATATAACAAGCATCTACTTCAAATCCGGGTGCTCTTATCCCACAAACACAGGGGCCAGATATGCCCTGGGGCAGGGTGGCCATGGTGGGCTGGGCTGGGATAGCGGGGCCATGCTTCGTTGCTCTTTGTCCTTGCAGTGGCACGCGCTGTCCCGGGAGGAACAAGCCAAGTACTATGAACTGGCTCGCAAGGAACGGCAGCTCCACATGCAGCTCTACCCTGGCTGGTCTGCCAGAGACAACTACGTAAGTGCCACCATGCTCTGACCCCCACCCTGTAGCATGGCCCAAAATGACCTGGCGGGCTGACAGCTGGCATTCACCAAACACCTGGTCCTGGCAATGCCATTCCTGGCAGCACAAGAGCCATGGAAATTCACATTTCAGGAGTATTTTGAACACCCTCTTGGCTTTTTGCCTGTCTAAAGCATAAATGATACAGCCCCCAGCAACCAGAGGCATTTATTTGCTTTTTATCCAAGCAAATACAAGTAGAAAAGAAGAGAAGCTTTTTTTGTGCTGTGGATATATCTTTGGAAATATAGTTTTATGGAAGCAAATTGCTTTGTGTATCTTGGACAGCAGCTGAGGTATCTGTGAGGGTGGTGATGCCCTGGCACAGGTTGCCCATAAAAGCTGTGGATGCCACATCCCTGGAAGTGCTCCAGGTCAGGTTGGACAGGGCTTGGAGCAACCTGGTCTAGTGGAAGGTGTCCCTGCTCATGTCAGGGGGTTGGAACAGGATGTGTTTAAGGTCCCTTTCAACCCAAATCATTCTATGATGCTGTGATTTTAAATAGTGGCTCTTCTTGTAGGGGGTCTTTTCTTGTGACTTTCATGACTGTTTTGCTATTACAAGCCTAACAAGCTCATTAGAGAACTGAAGCAAAGCACACATAAGTCTTCAGATATTTGTCCATCCACTCATGGGCTCTGTCCTTTTCATCTTAATCTCCATCATTTCCCTCACAGACACTCTCTTACCCCTGGGAGCTGCACAGTGAGTGCCCATCCATCCCACACTGACTCCAGCCCTCCTTCCAGAGTGACCAAAGTCCACCAAGGGCAAGAAAACACCTGTAAACAGATCCAAACCACCCCAAACTCCCCCCAAACACAGAGGGCAGAGATGATGCAGAAAAAGCAGAGGTGACGGGAAGCCCCCAGCCCACATTTTGATGGGCACACATCTGGAGGGCATTAACATCTGGAGGGCAGCAGCATTGCTGAGAGCATGACACCTCCAAGACCAAGTGCATCGTCCATGGAAATCCCAGTCCTGTATCATCTTCATCTGGTTCCTTGGGGAACCAAGGGCTGGTTCCTTGCTCCAGAAGATAGATGGTGGGCTCCAAAGGTGCATATTGGTCCTCCCAGCACTGTAAACCAGCTGGTTTGGGTGTTGTGGTTGTTGGAAGAGATGCTTTTCTCTCCAGAGTTGAGCAGGGATGAGGAGGAGGAGGAGGAATGTAGGTCACTTCTGCAGCACGTGATGCGGATCTCAGGCAGGAAATACAGTTGCTCCCCCACTGAAGAAAAAGCTTACCGCAGCTCAGAGCTTTCCACCTTCACTCAAACCACAAGAAGTCATATAAGAAGTCACGGGTCAAAGGCAGCCCTGGGAGTTGCCTACTCCACACAGCCAGATTTGCTCCTGCGCTGCTGTGCCCTCATTAATCAGCTCATTAGGGGATGAGGGGAGATGCTGCAATTTGTGAATCAGAGAGGAAATAGGACTTTTTTATTATTGAAAGAAGAATGAGAGATGGGTCCAGAACTGCAAAAGCACTGAAATATATTAGTATTATTTAAAAATAAATTTCTGGAGATTTCCTAAAACTTGATTTCCCATTTGGAATCAGGGAATATCAAGGACAAATTTCTGTTTGGGTATAAGGCACCACATTAAAGCATGTTTTGGAAATAGGGAAGGTTCTAAAATGGACCAAGTGCCTTTTAGAAACATAAGGAGGAGGAATAAGACAGGAGCATCAGCTATTAATCATACTCTCTCCATTGCATGCAACAAATCTTGTTTAATTCTATTAATCTCATTAAACTTATTAATTAAATTATCAGTTCATTAATTAAAGCAGTAATGGGTGGGATCCCCAGGTGAGGTGCATCAGAGTGGGCTGAGGAGTTCTGGCAGGAGATGGCAGAGGTGCTGAGCAGCGCAGGCACAGGCACTGGCTTTATTACAGCTGGTTTACATCCACTAGCATTTCCTCTCACACCTTCTGACGCAGCCTGTAGCATAAAACCGGGTCTTAGCTGAGTTTGCAGCATGGTCCTGGACTCATAAACCACAGCATGGAGCAGTGTTTTGGGAAGAAGATGCAGCAGACGTGAGGGTAGGAGTGGGGACATGGCTGCCATCGCCTCTTGAGTTTATTGCAGTTTCTAAGTATGCACAGATCTCATGCAAAGTGCTGAGTCAAAATGCCTGTGGTGCTGGATCCGGGGGTATTGGAAATGAGGGGTAATCCCTGAGAAAAGGCACAAGCCCAGAATGAATTTGTGCTGTGCAGAAGCTGTAGCAAGTGCGCAAAAACCCATTTGGGTTTCACTTTGAGAGTTCCTCGTGGGTTTCTTCTTAGGAGCACTGGAGTGGGAAGAGGAGAAAGGAAGGGGACACCCTCATAGATAAACCTGAGTAGTCCCTTTGTAGCCTTTTTCAGTTCATCTCCTCCTGGAATGGGCTGAGCCAGCAGCACCGTGGCTCTTACCAGATCTGGTCACCCGGGAGGCAGCAGCCATCCCCAGCACCCAGTCCAGCCCCAAAAACCCTGCACAGCACCCTCGATTTTCTGGAGCACAGGTAACGGCCTTTCCTTTGATTTCCTAGGGGAAAAAGAAGAGACGAACACGGGAAAAGCAGCAAGATTCCAACTCAGGTAAGTGCGTGCAGCCTGGCAGCTGTCCCTGCTTTCCTGCTCGGGAGAAGCAGTTGTTCTGCTTTACCATGTTTTCTTTTATTCTCCTGAGCTTAACTGGAAAAATACACATTCATTATGTTTTTAAGACATGGTAAATTAACCTTTCTGTGACTTTTTAATAGACATGCTTGATTTAGAACATGGATAGTGTATGAAAACTGAAAAGATTAGATTTTGGCAAGTGTATAATAACTTCATATGAACTATCACTAAACTTAATCTATTGAAAACATCCAGGGTGAATGTCCCCATCGGACCTACAGATGTTATTAACTAAAGAAAACTCTCAAATGCATCCATGTTGTGTGTGGGATGAAATGCAGTGGCAGGACTGAAGATCATTCATGGGACTACCCCAAGTTTCGTTGTCATGTCAAAGTAACATAGAGTTGAAGCAAAGTCATACTAAACCCCAGGACGAGCTGCCTCCCCGTACCGCCCTGTTGGTTAGAAAAGGCCCTTTCAACAGATTTCAGCTGGTCACAGACACATTCCCATCATCCAAGGCTTTTCATGTGCTGATTTCTGAAGTACTTCTGCCGTATCAGGAATAAATATTAACTGTACCAATACATATTCATTATAAAGGGAACCACTATCAAGAGATGTGTCCCAGTAATACCTACAGTTTAATTAACATTGTTGATCTCATTCAGTGCCGAGTCTGATAAGAGGAATACAAGCTTTTAGGCCTTTATGTAGAGTGCATAATATATTTTTATATATCCATATATATGTCTTGTCTGTGTGATACAAAAATAATAATTTTGCCTGTTACAGGTTGAAAACGAACTATTGGTTGTACACAATGAGACATTGATGGTGGTTGAAAGAGGGAGGCTGAATCCAGCACAGAAATGTGCTGTTCAAATCTCATTTACAACACTAGAAAAAAACATGATGTGCCTGAAAGCAAACAGGGCTTCACTCTAATGAGTCCTGTAATTATACAGTAAAACAGCAATGTTTTAGGAAAGGCCATGGAGAACAGCTTTTCCATTAAAACTGGAAGGGTTATGATGGGGGGCAGAGTGGAATACCCTGGGCCTAGGTCTCCTTGGTGCTAACTCTGCTTTCAGCCTGCTTCTGCAACGTTTCTTCCTCTTTTCTCCGGGCGCAGTCCGAGCTCACTGGCAGCACGCGCAGTCGCTGCTGGAAAGGCAGGGAGCAGGTAAGGATGCAGACACAGGAGTCAGGCATCGCCTCTGGCATCTGGCAGCTTTTCCAGACTTCAGAAGTTTGAAGAGCTGTGAATTTCCCCGTAATTGCCCACGTTTCTCAAAGCTGTTTCCCAAACCACCTCCAGCTGCCAGCAGTGATCACTGATATTTGCCTAACGATCACTTTTTTCCAGGTGGTGCCAGCGCCATTCTGTAGCAGAAAATAATGGGATTGTAGTCTGTTAGTCATGTGTAAAGTGGCTAAAATGATGTTGCCTCTTTTCTTCCTCGTGCTCCTCCTCCTCTTTGTGCCTCTGCCTTGCCCACTCTCCGCCGCGCATGCTTCTGTGTTCAGATCCTGCCTCTCCTAAGAAATGCAGAGCTCGCTTTGGCCTCAACCAACAAACGGACTGGTGCGGCCCGTGCAGGTGTGTATCGGCATCTCCTTGCTGCTGGGTGTTCCTGGGAGAGTGGGTTCAGCTCCAGATGTCCTCCCGCAGCCATCCCAGTGCCAGTGGGGGCTGCTCCATCCACACAAGGATGGGGTGTGCTCTGGGCATCCTCAGGAGTTTTCTGAGCTGCAAGGGACAGGCTGTACTCTGGGGTTTTTATCCCTCCCAGGGCAGTGTTGGTTTAGTGCTGGACATATTCCTCAGGTGATAGACTTCCCTGGTCTTAAAAGCTTATTTCCAGGATAGAGGCCTCTGTGACCCTGACGTGAGGCTTTTTTCCCTCCATTAGTGTTTCCCAATCACATTAGTGGCACCCTAGGGCCAGCAGTGAGGATTTAATGGGTTTCTTTTTCCTATTAATACTGGGCTAACCATGTATTTCAAGATCCAGCTCTTCCTGAGCCTTAAATTTTGCAGTACCCACTATGGGTGGGGTGGGACAGCCTCAAGCAGCAAAATAGAGCAGTGCTGTGCCCCTCAAGCTTCCAGAGATGGATTTGGTCAGGCAATAGTAAAGTTCAGTGCATCAACCAAGTGCTGTCTGGCTCAGAGGGGCTGCAAGGGCAGCCAGGCAGAAAAAGCTCCAGATCTGGGCGTCGGAGCACAGAGAGACTCCAGCTTGGACAGAGGTCTGCAATTTGCAGTTTTACACCAATGCACTGAGGAAAATGTGGAAGTAAAGTACTGCTTGAAGTGCTCACTTCAGCTTGAAGTGACTAAAATAATTTAGTCGACCCAAATCTGGCCCAGACGTTGCTGCACCCCAAGCTCCAGGCACTGTGGCTGAGCCCCACATGAGCTCCCCTTCTGCACATCAACGTGCCACAGCAGCAGAGCTCCCTGCTCTCCTTTTATTCCCTGGGTAGTGTCATCAAGCACCATTTTTTAACTGATTAAGAATCTGGACAGAGCTCCCTTAGTGTCTCATTAATACTTGAATCTCCAGAGGGGGTTACTGGAGCCCCCCATGCCCCCTGCAGCTGTGCTGCCAGGCTAAATGCCCCGTTCTTCCATGGGCACTTCTTCCACCTTCCCTCTGCCTCCATTCCAGCTCTGAACTCAGCTTCTCCTCTGCACGGCTTCCCAATTAACACAGGCTGCTGGAGTGCCTGGACACCTTGGCATGCTCTTCTCGTGTACCCTGTGTAACCAAGCCCTGGTCAGCCAGAGCTGCTCTGCAATTCCCATACTAACGCGCTGCTGCCACTCAGGGGCTCCTGTCCTACATGCTCTGCTCACCTGTGGAGAACAACTTCCACAGGAGGATTTCCACTCCACAGGAGAGGTTAACTGGTTAAGACTGGGTGTTCCTGCTCTAGAGCTTTCACACTCCTCCATACCCTGGACAAACACTCCAGAGTGCTGTAGTTCCCAAAGGGAGAGGGATAAGTTCCCTTAAAGAGAGAGGGATAAACCCCTTTAGCTGTGTAACATCCACCTCAGCATAGCCCATGGACTGAGCCGTTATCAGCAGTCTGTAGTATCACATCTGCTTTTTTCCCTGTTACTTTAAATTGAATGAATCAATGGACAATTCTTGTAATCTTAAACAGTTCATTGAAACTCTATCCTGCAGCTACTCCCAAGATGTCTGTGGGAAACACAAGCTCCTCGGGCTTGTCTCTGGGGAATTACTACCCACGGAAAATACCCTCGAGTTAAATACTCGGTTCAGCTGAGCTGTCGTGTTTCCTATCACATTAATTGGGTCACTACGGCTAAGGCTGGCACTGACAGCAGTAATAGCACTGTTCTTGTTCACTTCCAGTGCAAGTCATGTTTAATACTGGACTAGTTAATACACATTCTCACACTGTCTGGTTTTTCATTAAGAAGATCAAAGAAAGGTGTGTGCCCACATTAGCAAGTTCTCCATTTGATCAGTTTTTCTCAAATGAGACAGCCGAGGCAGGGAGCCAGGTGGGAGATGTTCTTTTACCTGTTTTAGCTGTAAAGTCTCCAGCAGAGGAATTGTCCCCTCGATACTATTAAGGTGACATCTTGAGAGCTCTTTTGTTTGAGGATCTATACTGAGGTGCTCAAGGACCCAAAGCAGGTGACATGAGGGATCTGTCACATGGAGAGAAGGAAAACCAGCTCAACAAAAAGTGAAGACAAGATAGTGTGAGGGACTGACTCTGGACAGCCAGGGGTAGTTAAAACAATCTGGATGTACAAGCTGACACCTGGAACTCGGGATAAATACTGAACAGAATTGTCACAGGATTTGAAGGAATCATGACCAAACCCAGCTACAGCAAGAATGATGTCTGACTTGTATTTTTGAGACCCCCAAATCATAACATCCAAACAAGTGAGGAACCTGAGTGTTTCTTCCAGGAGGGATGAAGGGAGGCTGGTCCCTCCTCTCAGGTGCTGCTGCCTTCAGGACCTTCCCGGTCCCAGCAGATTTCTTGCTAGAAAAGCAGGGCTGGGGGAGGAGAGCTGCCCCCATGGGTACTGTCCTGTAAAAACCCCTTTGGGTCAGTAAAGCCATCCCCAGCTGATGAGCTCTATCACACTCCACAGAATGGAAGCATGGAACTGAGTCTGTCACCACTGCAGGACCATTCATATTCTTCTGCCAAATCTTTCTCCCCAGTGACTGCCCACATTGCATTCTGTACCTGTACTCCACTTCCCAAGGGAGAGGTCACATCCCAAGGGGAGGTCACAGCAAACATTTCCTGCCCAGGAACCCCACAGGCTGAAGTGTGATTGGTAGCTCTCTCAGGGCTGATTCTCCCTTAGCTCAGTGAGCAGGTTAAAGGTGATCTGCCCTTCAAGGAGCAACAAGTCTTCTGAAGACCTCAGGAGTGTTCCAGCTTTCGAAGCAGGACCGCAGACACCCTCAGACTGTCTCCCTCCAGCCAGTCCCAGGCCATTTCCTTCCCTTTTCCTGAATGGCTGCTGAGCACTTTCTGCTCAGCTGCATCACTGAGTTGTCCTTGGAGATGGGAATGAATGGGAAGTACACTCAGATGCAGAGATAGAGCAAAAGAGAAGAGCTGAGAGCTAAGGCCAGGTTGGATGGTACTTGGAGCAACCTGCTCTAATGGGAGGTGTCCCTGCCTATGACAGGGAGGTTGAAACGGGATGAGCTTTAAGGTCCCTTCCAACCCAAACCGGTCTGTGGTTCTAAGTAGATGATACTGTGCACAAGGCTAGGAAAGTGCTGGGAAATGGGGTCTTGGAACCTTTAGATTTTGGGATGAGAAAAGCTGAGACTGGTGTGAAGGGCAGTGTCCCAGCAGGCCACAAGCTGGCGCCGCTAAGCACAGTGGTGCCGACCTGCCCTGTGACACCAGTGCACACGAGTGTCCCGTGGGCCCTGCGTGGGCTCTGCGGCAGCTGGGGAGGGGACCCACGGCAATGCTTTAGTCCTGAACTCGTGAGAGCCAGGCACCCACACAGCCTCCCAGAATTCGAGCAGTTGGGGTGGTGGCTGCTGAGGAATGACCTCACAGGTTGGATTTTTATTATTCTTTTGATTTTTTTTTTATTATTCTTTGGGGTGTTAATTATTATTTACATGATTATTTTAAATTTTTATTGTTTGGCTTTTTATTATTATTTTCATTTCATGGCTTCGATAATTATTATTATTTTGGGTTTGGTTTTTTTTTTTTTCTGTTTTCATTTTAATTACTGCGTTTTGATTTTTCCTGCTGTTCCACGCCCTCCTCCCCCTCTCCCCTCGCGGCCGAGCCCTTCCCGGGGCCCCGCTCCCGGCCGGCAGGCGCCGCCTGGCGGTGTCCCCGCAGCGCTGCAGCGCCGCCGCCCCCCCAGCCCCGCGGGGAGAAGGGGACGGCGAATCCCTGGGGGTGCCTGGACTCTCCCGTTACTCACAGAGCCGTCTCTGCGCTGTTCCAGGAGGAAAAAGAAGTGCATTCGGTACCTACAAGGAGAAGGACGCTGTGCCAGCCCAGTTTCTTCCGATGGAAGTGCTATAGACTCCCCTCCATCCCCACCGGACGCACTCCGATGCATCCCCTCCGCCTTCCCGTCAGAGCAGCTCGCAGCCCCCGCCGACCCCGCGCACCGCGACCAGCCCGACCCCCGCCCCGTGTCCGCGCACCTCCCGCCCGCCTCCGGCCCCTCCAGACCCGGCGCCCGGCGCCCCTCGGGGCCCGCCGCGCCCCCCGCCTACAGCCCCGCCTCCTCGGGGACATAGTCCCTCGCCAGCCGCGGGCTACTCCGGGCACTCCGCTCGCCCACGTGGTTCCGCTGCCCCTGGACGAGGACCAGGGGCCCAGCCAAATCCCCATCTCACTGTAAAACGTGAAAAGTTTGGCTACACGATGACTTAAGGATGATGGAAAACTCACTTGGTTGGGGTTTTTTTGGAGGGGGAGGGGTGATAAAAATAGAAAAGCAATTTAAAAAAAAAAGGTAAAAAATAAGTACTTGCCAAAATTTAAAGTGCTGATGAGTAAACAAGCCTTTTGTCCCTGCCCTGTGATGCTTTTTTTTTGTTTGTTTGTTTGGGGTTTTGTTTTGGTTTCTTTTTTACTGCATTATCTCCAAGTGTGGCGGAGAACAGAGCCACGTCCCCAGCTTGCTGCTGTAGGTGGTAGGTGCTGTCAGTCTAACCCTGGCTTCTGCTCCCTGCCCTCCGAGCTGCTTGAAAGTGTAGTCACTCACAGATCTCTCATAGCCGTTACACCACGGAGCTGGAAAAGCTGGAATAGGAGCATTTTTTAAAAAGCTCTTATATCTGAAAAGTAAACGTAGCAATGCCGGTGTTCTGATCCGACTGGGTAAAAGAGAAATTAAATATGTAAACCAATGAGGTGAATTTTTTTAACTTCTTGTTTGAGAACACGAAGATGTTGTTTACAAGGAACAGGTCTCTGTGCAGACGTGTCCCGTTCCACGGCCGTACAGCACGGCAAAGGGAGCACCAGCCGGGCAAAGCACGGAGCGGCCACTGGAAGAAGGGCTGATGGTGCTCCGGGGTCAGATGCAGGGTCTGCCCTGCTGTTAGGAATTGACCTCTGCAGATGTGGATGGTCAGAAATCCCACCGGACAGGCTGGGCAAAGCCTCAGAAATCACTGTTGGTTTTGTAGGCTCTGATCGAGCTCTGCACCTCCACAGCGGTGAGCAGGGCGGGGCACGTGGGGAGCCAGCAGCCCCCGCAGGCTGGCCAGTGTCCCAGGATCACACTAGCCCCGGGCTGAGGAGCGCGCTGGCCCAGCGGGTCCTTTCTCTGAGCGGACAGGGAGGAGGTGGGAGCTCTCCCGTCCCGGGGCAGTGTGGCAGCAGAGCAGCACTCACTGCCCTGCTCTGGGCTGTAGGCATCCGTCTGTACGTACCCTCGGCAAGATAAGAACGCTGTTTTTCACGATTCAGTGTAGAACTTTTTAAAAAAACATATTCTAGCTTTTTCTAAAAGACTCTCCCTCCACCCCAATGACGATGCCAAATGTTAATGTATTCTTTTCAGCTTGAAAATGTTTACCAGTTTCTGGTATTGTATTTATATTCTGAGTTTGATAAAAAACACTGTGGATGGATTATGATCTCCATGAACTGATGTAAATCCCAAATTCTGGATTTACTTCAGGTTTATAGTCTTCTCAGAGACCGCAATCTAATCCAGTGCATTTTTTCCTGCTTGAAAGAAATATATTCCAGACTGCTGAAGAGAAAAATGACACCACACAGAGGTAGAGGGGGCACTATTTTTTTCCTACTTGATAGATGGGTTCTGGAGTACTGAATAGAAAGTATGTAGTAATATTATTGTAGAACTACAAGAAATTTAAGATGACCTTTATAATGTACAAAATATTTTTATATTTTTTTCTTAACGCAAAAACATAAACCATAATTTTTTACATTGGATTAAACATAACTTTTTAACCAAGTTTATGCCTCAAAGACTTAAAATTAAAAAAAAAAAAAGGCAAGCCTAACTAGTCTGTAGAGCAGCTTTGGGTTTAGTCCCTTTATTTAGGTAGTTTTACTTATAATAGTGTAGATTTTTTATTTCTGGTTTTAGTTTAGGAGATCTAAACCTATTTCTTTATTCCTCTCCTGTGTAAACATAACTTCAGAAGCACTGATAGAAAGCTACGTGCACAAACCTGACAAGTTTGCAAAGAGTCATTTTGAAGTTTGAATCACTTTAACCCTTGGAGAAATAGCATTACCTGATCCAATGCCAACTGTACACTCGTACTGACTGCACTCAAGAGGGTTAATTACATAGCACTAGATCAGTATGCAATCTGCTCATTTTAAATTATTTTAGCAAGCTTAGCCAACAGCATGTTCCAGTGGTGAACAGAGGAACTCAGTAGACTCTTACCAGATCTGACACGGTCTCTTAAATCATTTGATTTTCAAACAAACAAATAAAAAATACAGCTTTAGAAAATGGCTGTGTCTCAGCTCATTATTTGTCTCTCTGAGACCCTCTGCTGTAAGGTGCTTTACAAGTGTCACCTACTGGAAACACCACAGAGGACAGACCAGCCACCATAGCCTGGTGTAACCCACTGGGTATAAGGCTGGTGTAACTTCACGTGCAACTGGTATTGCGTGGTTGGATGACAGATGTAACTTAGCAGCAAAGCAAAGGCAGGTATAAAAGGAAAAGCAGATGTGTCTAAATAACACCAGAGGAAATTTCAGGGTAAGTCCTGATCAGTATTAAACTGGCCAAGGCACCCAGACCAGCCCTCATTCATTTCACTCTGGGACTTTCACCTCCTTATTTTCAAGGCTCCTCTGGCCCCTCCACCCTGTTGTGAGTCCCTGCCTCGACCAGCAAAATGCTCATCTGCATTACAGCCTCCTCTCACCATTGTTATTCCAACTGATTCCTGCAAAAGCTCCTTAGTGACACCTAACACCCCCTTCTCCAGGAGCCTTTCCTGTGCCCTCGTGGCACAGAAGCATTTTCAGAGCCCCAGAGCTGGAGCAGTCACACGCACAGCGTTCTTCTGCCTGTGCTCTGCCCTATACATACAGGTTTATGGCCAGACCTTACCCTGTGCTTCTAGCTACTGCAGGATAAACTCAGAATAGCCACTTGTGATATACTGCAGTCAGTTTATACTGGGGTAACTGAGAAAATTTCATTATTTTTATTCCAAAACACACAAAAAGATAGCTTTAGGCTGTCCCTTTCCAAGACAAAACACCATGACTGACTTCTGTTCCATGGCCCCACAGCTGATGACCAATGCCAAAACAAAGTTACTCTTATTAATACCAAAAAAAGTGTCTTTAGAACTGCTATATGAAGTGTTGTTATTTTGTGTTAATACTCTTTTTTAATAGAAGGAAGACTTTGCCCTTAAGTTTTTATCTCAACAAGAATTTTTTTCTAGTTATTTTACAGCAGTTTTAACTCTTCCTGCAATACATATTTGAATTCCTGAAATCAGTCTGAATGTAGAAGTCATGGAAGTACCACTTCATTAAAACAAGTAAAACCACTGTATGTATGTAGCACGGATAAATGTCTTGCAGCTGTACCTTCCTTTGTCCAATGACTATCCATCAGTTGTTGTAATTTTT
This sequence comes from Edolisoma coerulescens, assembly GCA_013397115.1. Lineage (NCBI taxonomy): Eukaryota > Metazoa > Chordata > Aves > Passeriformes > Campephagidae > Edolisoma > Edolisoma coerulescens. Next base: position 72,311 of record VWZW01004133.1, read on the forward strand.
TTATTTCACCGAGTTTGTATTTTTTGGCTTTTATGTTCCAAGTATGTTTATAGCTTTATAAATAAAGTAATTGCCAGACTGGCTGTTCAAAAGAGGCCACTGGAAGTTATAATGCTATCAAACTCTCAAGCAGGAAACCTGCTTGCTTTTCTTTTTTCTCTTCAGCATTTGTATATTTGAATAGTTTTTAGAATAACTACCACTCATCTCCAATGGGTAAGACTGAAATAGTAAGCCAAGAGTAAGAAAATAATATTTTTTCTACAATTCCTACTGACACCCACCCTTCCCTCTCTTTACCCCCACACTTAATCCCTTTATCCAAGAGAAGCCAGATCCCTGATCATGCACTGACTTTAAAAAAAGTTAGGGAAGCACCATACGGGTTAAACAGCAACAGAAAGTTTAACAGAGGGAAATCAGTCTCTCCTGCTTTCTGGAATTTCAGAGTACACAGCCAGTGCCTGTTACAGTAGCAAGGAGCAGGTTCAGCTGAAGCAGGGAACACAGGCAGCAGCCACAGGAAAGCCCAAACTCTCAGCACCTCCCCAGTGTCCTTCTCTACAGCTGAGCACTAGTATTACCGGAGTGGGTAAGACAACTGAGAGATTCAGAAAAAAAGTCTTTTCCTGCTGACATCCCTGCCAGGCAGCTACAGAATTTGAAGCTGGCTGAAGTCTGAGTCAGTGCTACAAGGGAATTTAAATGAGAGAAAGTTGTACGCAATCCTACCAACCAAGACTACTTGAGAGTATTACAAATCTGCCAAAGCTACACAATGCCTTGAGCACACAGACCAGCCCTACCCTCCATCTCCACAGGTGCTTCAGTGCCAACAACCAAGTGTCACAACACGGGGCTTCAGCAGAGGCTCCACTACTGCACGTTGGACCAGCACAGGTCAGGCTTTGGGCCAGCTGCTCTCACAATTACCAAGTTTTATCCCAGGTGTGGTTATGCAGGCATAGCACAGTTAGAGCAGTGCAATGAGGAGGAAAACCGTGTCTTTGTCTCTCCCTCATCCTACAGCGCCATGAGGCATCGTGCAAGGCAGTGGCTGCTGACAAACATTGACACTGGGCTCATGACAAGCACCCAAAGGAATTTACACAGGCTGCTGCCATCAAACAGAATTACACCGGGCTTCTGTATTAGCCAGAGCACTCTGAGGGGGAACAAGCGTACTCTAGAACACTGCACACACATTTATTTCTTGTAAGAATCCAGCATAAGCTGAATATTAACTACAAACATAGCCACAGAAATTACATCAGATTTTCCTCTAGTAGCCTTTTTAAACTGAGGTGCATTGTTTGCAATACAGGCTGCTGGAAAGACTTCAGCATTGCAAAGTGTAGCAGTGAAGTATTTTACGCCCACTGACATCTAATATACCCATATAACACACAGCAGCACAAAGGCAGGCCCTGCAACCTCCTGAGTAAGCAGATGTGAGGAGCAGCTGTACCCAAAGCATGGGTTTGAATGCTGCTTTAGAGCAAATTCTGAATGCTTTCATAATGGTTACGTCCTAAACTCGGGTAATCTTGGTAAGTCATCAAAAAATCTCTCCCTGGATATTTAACCATCACCCAACTTCATTTGAAAGTTGCCCACTGCGTCTGACTAGTACCCTGCATTAGTCATTAAAAAAAAAAAAAACTTTACATCTGTTTTATTTCAACTAACCACTGCCTCAGTGCTCTTATTTCTACACTCTAATAAGTGACAGTAAAATTGTCTAGTTCCAAATAACTAGAACCATTTGCAAACAAAAGTTTAAAAGCCCTTTATTAATTCAGAAGTGAAACACCAATATTTCAAGTGAGATAAGTATGTTTATTAAGATTCATTCTACTCTAAGGTTTATACAGAGAATGGAATGCAATACAAGCTAAGAGCACACCTCAAAGATCTACCACACAACCATCCCCTACTCCCTATAAGGGAACTGTAAAAAAAAAAAAAATTAAAATCAGAAAACCAGTTACTGTTTAACTAGTTGCAAGTGGCTTTGTCCAAAGAAGTTAAGCTTGATATTGCATTAGCTTTGTATGCAATAATTAAGTCTCTACAAGCTGAAGTATCACATACAGAGGCATAAGATTTCCTGTGGACACATGAAACCATGTTTTCAAGAGCTACATCACAAGGGTCTTTAAAACTGCCTAAAAACCAGCCACTAATGGCATGCACAGGTCATTAATATTAACTTTGGTAATGTCAGTCATTTTTGGTCAAATCTGGATTCCACTTTAAACAGTAACATGTATAAAAACACACCATCCTGTGCATAAAGCAACACACTTTATTTGCTATCACCTAGAGGCAGGTCTTCAAGACATGGCTGAAGTATTCAAATTTAACTGTCAGGAGCTTGTTTAGTTCTAAATCACATTTTCACTAGTCTATAAGGCAAGACTAAAAGGACAAGAAAGTGGTCAAATATTTAATTTTTTTTTAAATGCAGGACAAGAACCATCTTGAAAATTATATAGCTTTAAGTAACACTAATTTTTTCCACAATGTAAGAAATCCAGTAACTTTTATCTAGTTCCCCAAGACACATTCTGGTTTGTTTTTCTTTCTGAAGTTATCAATACCCTGTAAATACAAGTGTTTTGCTCTTCTTGAGGAAGTCATAGATGTTTTTATTTACAACAGAGTCAATCCTTAGCACTATAACTGGACTTCAACAGTTCAAAAGTGTAATGAAGATGATAACCTTAAGTGCTACTTCCCATACAGAATCCACACTTAGTTCAGTTTTATTCATTGCAAAGTAAAAAGACATCCAATTACACTAGTAAAAACTCAGCGATTTAGATCTGTACTCAAAAAAAACACTACACATGCAAAGGGAACAATATCCTGCTAACACAACTTCATTTGCTGCTGCATTTGTCTAATATTAACAATTATGAACAGGGCAGTGCAACTAGTATTTGGAACAATCCTTACAGTGTTCGAGTGTCAGGCACAATACTTCATTTCTCTTCACACCACTGGTTCTCTTTACGTACCTGAAAGAGTGGTTTAACTGTTAGTATGCGGCAGTGAAATTCTAAGCCTTGGGTGAAAATACCCATAAGCATTCAGGATTATTTACTGCAGGGAGAAAAACTTGAAGCAGCTTTAATTTTTCACACAGGTTTTGCAATTATAAAAGTCAGTCTTCCAAACTGGCCTGCTCATCAATATAAGCCAGGTTTTTCATGCCTAGGTTTGATCAAATCTGAAATTTTCCAACCAAGTAACCAAATGGATTATCTTAACTGTAAGTTGTTTGTTTCATGACATAGCATTGAAAAGATACCCAAGTCTACAAGTCATTGCCTTGTACAGAAACCAGGCATCTTGTTCTGCTTCTCCCCAACTCTACCATTTTGCAGTTGGTTTACTGATCAAGTTTTAAGATCAATGAGTTTGTTACTGAAGAGAACCCAAACTTACATTTCCAGCCACATGCAGCAATACATCTTCAGCATTCCTATTGCAGCCCCAAACCAGCAAACTAAGGCTGGCACAAACAATCCTACATGCTTTCCTGCTAGACACGGGAGCTAGAAAATCAATACACTTTGTTTTGACCTCTTCAGGTAATGGACTGCAAGTGTAGTAGGCACCAAAAAGTCTTCTACTAGTAGCACCTCAAATATGAGGAGTTGATGCATTAGTTTACATTTATTGGTAACAAGTCGAATGCATCACAAATTGAGTTATGAAGCACCACACAGTAATTCAGCATAAACAGCCAGCTAAATTATAATTAAATCCAGATCAAGTACCTGTGCTTCTTCTTCTTCAGTGAAGTCGTTCTTAATATTGAATGTCTTGCGAATTTCTTCTGGAGTTTTCCCCTTGATCATGTTTGCCACTGTCTTGCATGTGACATCCAGCAAACCTTTGATGTCCAAGTAATTTGCAGCCTGTAAAAGAGTTTTCAGATTTAAAGCCTCCATATCAATATTCTGCCTCTGCAGATGCACTACCAAAATCCAGCTTACGCTGAAATCGTAGAATACTATATGCAAACAGATCATCTCCACTTTGAGAAGCTTCTAGCTAGAACCCTTAAGGGACAGTACCTAGAACTTGCTTGCCAAACAGAAGGGAGTAATTTGTACCATGAAAAACACTCTTCCTGCTCCTCCTTTTACAAAGAGCTTTCACAAGTCTGCAAACATCCAAGATCTTCAGTGTTGCAGTACTGTTAACTAGCCAAGGCAGGTAATGTTGGCTCACAGGTCCATACAAGGTACAAATTTTCACAGTCAAAGTTAGATTTTCATTTTTATGCAGATCTCCAGAACTCCATAATTAGTAATAAGCCCTCAACTTGGACTCAAGAGCCACAAGAATAAAAGACAGTGATATTTAGAAAAGTATATTGATTGACAAGTGAGTATAGATTAATGCCAGCATTAGGCTAACAAGCATTCCAACATCCTCAGCAATTTCAGTCAATATTTACCAGAACCACCTGCCCTCCCCACATCCCCCCTTCCAATGAAGAAGTAACTCAAGAAGCATAAAGGCTTTATTTCTCAAGTGCATAGCAGAGCTTCACTTCACAGGCACAGCCTTTGCACTTGAGGACACTCACCAGGATAAGTTCAAAAAGTGTTCCTTGGTCTACTTTCAGAAACTCTTGATCCCACACAGGGATGTCATCTGTTCTCTTTTCTTTGTTCTCATCATCCTCAGGAGGAGGTGGATCATCCTTGTGATGGGTGCACCACTGAATCACCTAATTATGGTTTTGATATTAAAGTTTTATCCAAGTGATTCTCCCATTAAACTCCAACTAAAACTTCATTTTGGAAGAAATGTACCTTTTTCTCTAGATTAATATTAAAATCTTGTATGAACATGCTCAAGTCTCTAATATCTTCATTTTAGAACAATTGATGCCCAGTCCCAGAATACAACAGCTTTCAGGAATCCCAGCTGAGTTAGTAGCATGTTAATTACTTAATCTTAAAAGCCAGCTGCTGGTGCTATAAAGTTATTAGTCCCTGTGCTAACACACATGGGTTGTACAAAGAAAACCTAAACCTCATTTTGCTGTATTTCATCTGTTTGCAGAAACATTTTGTATTAAGCAGACCACTACACAGGGGAAGAATGCAGAATGGTAATAGCTACCAGCAGGTCACATTCACCCCAGTACAAAGTTCAGCCAGCAACTTTGCCGTTAGTGTTGGTTCTGGTTTTGTTTTCTTAGTTTGGGAACATGCAATCTCATGACCCAGATAAATAAAAGGAGCAGGGATCTACTGCAAGCAAAATTCTGTTCTATTTAACCAATCCCAGAGACTTCACAAGTTGAAGTTATTTATGTATCTGTTCACTACGAAACAATTCCTAATCCCGTGTTTACCCCAAAACAATCACAATAGTTTGGTGCTTATTTTGGCACAACTCTTTCTATTTGAAAGCAAAAGAATCTTGGATACCACCCTACTACACTTTTCCCCCTTGACCCAATGACCATGGTCTGTTAATGAATTTAATACAACCAAGTGCACACAGTGTCTCTTAAGCACTGTCACTGCCACCCAGACACAGTGACTGCCACTGCCTGTCCCTTAATCCTTTCTCCAAACACTTGCATCTTATGAACAGCCACCTCAGTTTACAGAATCCAATTAAAACCAGTGCTTTAACACCATGAAATGCCAGTGTGCACAGATGCCCAGCACCACTTCAGCACCTTAGGAAGCCTGTCTGGCCTCCAGCTGCTGTTCCAGGTCATCCCTGTATGTCCTCTGCCATTACCCACCTGCCAGCCTCAGCCCACATGCCCATGTTCATGCACCTTGATTTGGTTAAGCTTATAGCACATGAAAAGTATTTTTTAACTAATAGTTCATAATACCCAACTCCAAGATGAATTTCACATTTCTTTACTGCCATGCAGCACAACCACTTTCATCATCTTACCTTTTTTAAGATGGCTGCATTAACATTTGGAAGAGGGACTGGGTCATCATCACCTTCATCATCCATTCCCAAATCTAAAAATGGAAAGATGACTGAGCAATTGGCAGACAACACCATTTACTGAACCGGGATGCTTCATCTATTCTTCACTATTTTGACAACACTGAGGCTGAATGATCAGTAACAAAGGACCTCTAAACTGTGAAGTCAGGAGCTTTTCGAAGGCTTTGTGGAGCTATGGCTGCATAATACATCCTAGATTGTACGAAGTTGAGGCTAAGTGGATGATAAGGCTGCCTCATCAAATGAGAGCATCTACAAACCATCAGCTAAGCAGTTACTTGCTAGTTCAGTGTTCTGGGAATGGGGGGATGCTGAACAATCTGACAAACATTTGTGTATTTTTACCACTTACAGTTTCAGCCCACAAGTTCTAATTGAGGGCTCCCATTCCATTTATGATTAAATAAGAATTCAAACCTAGGGTGGTAAATAGACATAATGTCTTGTCCTCCACATGAGCAGGAAATACTGTAGCCACAGAGGTGCTGCTCTCTGGCTCTGAATCACTTGTACCGATCCTGTACCAGCTGAAGAAGTTCACATGGTAAGACAGCCGCACAAATCCTTCCCTCAAAAAAGCATTTATAAAGCATGCTTCCAACATTACTTGTTTTAAAAGCTTGTCAGCATGCTCCAAACAGATTTGGATTTGTCCCCTGGATATGATCAAGGAATCAAAGTAAAAATTAGGAGAAAAATATAATTAAAGTGTCAACTTGATACACAGAACAAATATCACATTAGCCATCTTTGATTAGAGAATGTGCTTTTTTTATTACCCAAATGCTAACAGTTGGATGACATCCTAGCTGTCAAAGACATCTTGTAATTAGTTATGTAACTGAGTAACTATGCATACCTTCACTCATTACATGCACAGATGAGCCAATTCTACATCACCAAGGAACTTAATTTTTAAGAACATATGACCATCATCACTCATCGTATTTGTACATGATAAAAATCATGTACTTCTGTATTTAGACAAGTTCGCTACTGTTGTTATCAGCAGACTATTAGTTTACACTACTTGTTTGAAATTACTCCAAAGATTCAGAACTGAAACACTGCCATTAAAAGATACAGAAATAATTCAAGCAATATCTGAAGTTTAGTCAACTCTGCTTGACTTGTCACCATCACCTCTGAACCAGCAATTCCATCCATTAGCAGAAAATTGATATTTCATTGGTGGTCCCATGGTGCTCAGCACAACCCAACCTTTCAGCTCCTCCCCTCTCAGCTGCAGCACCCAACACACAAAACATTAACTGATGCTCAGCCACCTGCACTGAAAAAGCATTTCACCTGTACTAGGAGACTGGTTCTCTCCCAGGTTAGAAAGAGGCAAGTTTATAGTCACCAGCTTACACACTTCCCATGAATAACTCCCCTCCATCTCCAGCTGAGTGTCATTAAAAACCAGCAGTGACACAGCTCTTGCAGGGGAAAACTGAGAACTGTGCACCCTAATGCATTCCATCTCCTGTTTGTGTTGCTAGCCATGTTCAACAGCATCTTACTAACAGAAGTGTTCAATACCTGACATAATTCAACCTTATTTTTATTGTTCTTATAAAGTGTCACAACCAAACAAAGATTCACATCCAAGAGCATAATACTGACTACATCTACAGAAATAATTGTTTCTAAGTTAATTCATGAATACATCCAAAAACTAGAAAAAAAACACCAGTTAACAATGAGGATTTGCACTAGAGGGATTAGACAGTTTGCTCTGTATCCCAGCCATCTGGCAGATTTCCCCTCCCCCACCACGAGTTCTTTTGTTTCAAATTTATGTCAGCAGGAGATCAGACCTAAGTATTTATCCCAAATAATTTAACAGCATTCACAAGATCACAATACAGGTTTCACTTCAGCTCTTTATTGCATTGATTTATTATCTCCCACTCCATACAAGTGATATTTACATTCTAGGACTGGTTTGTGTGATTAAATAAACTGAAGTTTTAAGTATTATTAATGTTGTGTTTGCTTAACTCTCACAAAACTGAAGTAGACTGTAGGCAAGACATTGGGCTGCTTGTATTTTACTGGCCTCCCTGCAAGTGCTCCTAACCAGGGCTTTTTACAAGAGCACATCCACCCTAAGCAGTTTCAGCTACAACAGTAGGAGTTCCAGCTGTTCTGGCAGGAGACAGCACGCTGCTCCATAGACCTGGGAATCCTTTTTCAGCAGACTACCAGCTTCTCTCCTCTGGTCACAATTCCTGTCCAAGAGGCTTCCTCAAGGTCTCACACTCTTACCTTCCAGCATAGTCTTTATAGTCACAGACTGTTTTGCAATTTCCACATCAACTTCAAAGATTTCTCCATCTGAACTCTGCAGTTTAATTGAAGGCATCTACAAGAGAAGGACAGTTATTTCCACACAATATTCAGATGTTACAAGTTCAGCTGACAAAGATGTGCATCACCTTTACTGCTGAAATTGTTTCTTCCCAACAGCAGATAGCCCAATGCCACTTACGGCGCACTCAGATTATTCACTGCTTGGATCAACAGCCCTAAATTCATTAATCCTCATGCTTAAGAAACAAGGATTGACTGAAGTCTAACACTCATTTAAGAGCTTTTTTCCTTAATTTGAAAGCATAAAATACACAGATTAGTTAACAGTGCCTGTATTTTTTTTCAGTACAACACTAGAGCCATCTTCCTCTTGAAATAATTTTCAACACTTCCAAAACACTACTTGCCTTCAAATCCAAACAACTACTACTCACTTCAACTGCTCAAACGATGTCAGATCTCAAAAGCAGTTGCCAAATGATAGCCTCTGGAACAGAATCATAACACTGAGGTTGGAAGGAATTCCCCTAGATGGAGTCTAGTCCAGCCTCCCTTGCTCCAAACAGAGTTAAACAGACCAGGTTACTCAGGATCAAAGGCTTTCCTCCAGAAAAGTGTTTGGTTTTCTGAAGAGATTAAAAAGCAATGAACTCCTACAAGGAAGGCCTTCAGTACTCACTACTGCCCTTGCAAAGCAGGAAGTAAGACCAGTACTTCGTTAGCATCTGACCATGCATTTTAACAAAGTTTCTCAAACAAACTGTAGTTAAGACCTACAATAAAGAGGCAGCAGGCTTGAAAGATGTCATTAGCAGAAACACAATCAAATTTTACAAGAAAGCATATTTCCAGATATGTAACAACTCAAACCAAGAAGTAAAGCATGACACAGCAGCCAGGAGATTACAACTTCTGTCTGAAAGTACACATGCAGACTGTGGGGGTTATCACTGCACTTGAACCAGCCAAAGGACACTATAAACACAACTGTCTGGCCACGTAAGTTTTATAAATTTCTTCTCAACCAGCTAGTAGGATGTGCTGTAAGTTCCTTTACCACTCAAAAAATTTGTTAGCAGCAAACCATTGCAACAGTTTCCTTTTTTTTTTGTCCTTGAGTTACCTGCTTCAAGATCACTGAAGCATGTGTTTGCACAACCTGCAACTACTGTGAACAGCTCTGGGAACAAAGAATTTCAATTCAATTTCAATTAATTTTCAAATGTTCTTCCCCCACCAAACTTAGAAGCTTCACACGCTACTCCTCATAGTAGTACTTGAGCTATCAACAGTTATTTAGTTGGACCACTTGCAGCAAACTTGCATTACCTCTTTCTGAAAGCTCAGCAGTGTAGCGTGGCTGAGCCTGACAGCCCTGTGCAAACCCAGGCCAAAGGAGGCTCAGCCAACACATGTTGTTAAGCAGCTCACACCAGCCCCGAGTCCTCATTGCTTTAATTTCCATTTGGCAGTGAGCAGCCAGTTAATGTTTACATAGCAATGTAACCCTATATGACAGTGCTACTTCTAATTAAGATGGGTGTTCTGGAGGGACACTGTCATGATTGTTCCAAAGGTACAAGTGTGTATATATATATACACACACGTACAAAACCAAAATCTGGATTAAAGCACAGTTCTGGGTTAGCAGTTTAAATGATGCTCTGGGAAAAAGCGCTGTAGGCACATATTTTAAATGTAATGCATCTGTTCTTGCAGCAACTGCCTGGGAGCACTCCAGAACAAACCCAGCTCCATCGCCAGCCTCCCTGTGCCTGGGCTTACATAATGCTGCACAGCAGAGCCGGCCAGGCAGGGATGCTACCTTAGCCAGGGCTGCCTCTGCAAGGATATTTCCCTCCTATCACCCAAACCCGCTTCTAACAAGACCTTCAGTTATTGCTGACGGTCTGAAACAGGTAGAATGAAGTTAAACTACTGCCTTATCATTGATAACACATCAGAAACCCAAACTTTCATTATTTTTTTATACCACAGAACTCAGTTTCCTAGAAAATTGGGGGGGGG
>VWZW01004133.1:83364-110516 GCA_013397115.1 Edolisoma coerulescens
TGTCATTAGCAGAAACACAATCAAATTTTACAAGAAAGCATATTTCCAGATATGTAACAACTCAAACCAAGAAGTAAAGCATGACACAGCAGCCAGGAGATTACAACTTCTGTCTGAAAGTACACATGCAGACTGTGGGGGTTATCACTGCACTTGAACCAGCCAAAGGACACTATAAACACAACTGTCTGGCCACGTAAGTTTTATAAATTTCTTCTCAACCAGCTAGTAGGATGTGCTGTAAGTTCCTTTACCACTCAAAAAATTTGTTAGCAGCAAACCATTGCAACAGTTTCCTTTTTTTTTTGTCCTTGAGTTACCTGCTTCAAGATCACTGAAGCATGTGTTTGCACAACCTGCAACTACTGTGAACAGCTCTGGGAACAAAGAATTTCAATTCAATTTCAATTAATTTTCAAATGTTCTTCCCCCACCAAACTTAGAAGCTTCACACGCTACTCCTCATAGTAGTACTTGAGCTATCAACAGTTATTTAGTTGGACCACTTGCAGCAAACTTGCATTACCTCTTTCTGAAAGCTCAGCAGTGTAGCGTGGCTGAGCCTGACAGCCCTGTGCAAACCCAGGCCAAAGGAGGCTCAGCCAACACATGTTGTTAAGCAGCTCACACCAGCCCCGAGTCCTCATTGCTTTAATTTCCATTTGGCAGTGAGCAGCCAGTTAATGTTTACATAGCAATGTAACCCTATATGACAGTGCTACTTCTAATTAAGATGGGTGTTCTGGAGGGACACTGTCATGATTGTTCCAAAGGTACAAGTGTGTATATATATATACACACACGTACAAAACCAAAATCTGGATTAAAGCACAGTTCTGGGTTAGCAGTTTAAATGATGCTCTGGGAAAAAGCGCTGTAGGCACATATTTTAAATGTAATGCATCTGTTCTTGCAGCAACTGCCTGGGAGCACTCCAGAACAAACCCAGCTCCATCGCCAGCCTCCCTGTGCCTGGGCTTACATAATGCTGCACAGCAGAGCCGGCCAGGCAGGGATGCTACCTTAGCCAGGGCTGCCTCTGCAAGGATATTTCCCTCCTATCACCCAAACCCGCTTCTAACAAGACCTTCAGTTATTGCTGACGGTCTGAAACAGGTAGAATGAAGTTAAACTACTGCCTTATCATTGATAACACATCAGAAACCCAAACTTTCATTATTTTTTTATACCACAGAACTCAGTTTCCTAGAAAATTGGGGGGGGGGAAGTCATTTTTAGCAAGCTGCAGTACAGCCCTGGCAGGTGACAGTCCTTAGGCAGCAGCACTACTGGGTGACTAAGCAAACTAGTCCTGAAAGCTTTATTTGACAACAGCACAACATGCTGGGAGCCGGGCTGAAGCCAAACCTGAATTACAGCGATAATTTACATGTCTAAGCCTGAAACGCCGAGCTCAGCCACCTACAGCTGCGCCTCCCAGCGCCATTCCGGATGGATGCCCGCTGCTTCCCCCTCGCCTCCCGCGTCACCGCCAGTAACCAGGAGCCGGGTAACGAACTCGCACCTGACCGCTCCGGGACACCGGGGGGAAGGGGGAGGCGGGAGGGGCGGGCAGAGCCGCCCGGGAGCCGCGGGGGGGACGCTCGGTCTGCTCGGGTGCTTCACTCAGCACCCCCGCGGGCAAGGCTCCCCACACCGCCCCCGCGGGAGCTTCATTCCCAAACGGCCCGCGAGGGCCCAGCCCCAACGAACCCCGGGAGCTCCATCCCCGCACGGCCCANGACCGTGAGGAGACGGTGGCGGCGCTCGGGCCCGACTGCGGCGGCGCCTTTATAGCGAGCGGGGGAGGGGGAAGGACCCGCCTCTCACCGCCTCGCAACGCCCGGGCTGCCCGCCGCGAACGCCTGAGCAAAACGCCGTACCGCGGCTCCCAAACGGTAAAAACCGATACTCGCGCCGCCTTCCGTGAGGTTCGGAGGGAGGAGCGGAGCTGAAACGGGTTTGAGAGGACAGAGCAGCCGGGGGCGGGTTTTTCCGGCAGCGGCGGGGCCGCGCCAGGAGCCGCACAATAGGCGGAGGCCAAGGACCCCTCCCCGCGCCCCGAGGCGCCGCCGGGGCCCGGCCCGGCCGCGGTGAGGGGGGAACGGGCTCCGCGGGGTCCCGGTTCGGGGCCGCCGCCTGAGGGCAGCGCGGGGCTCCCGTGACGGCGGAGGGCGCCGGTGTGGCCTGTGGTGTCGGGGGACTGGCTCGGTGCCCTCCAGCGACCCCCAGGCCTGGCTGGGCAGGTCGTGTAGTGAAATCGGTCATTCAGCGTAACCCGGGCTCGCCCCAGAACGCCCACGGTGCGGGTTTTCCTTCACGGGGAGAAAGGCTGAGGCCCAGGGGTAAGAGGGGTAAGGCTGTGAGTATCTGTGGAGGCTTCCCCTAGGTAAACATGGTGAAACCCCATCGTCAGAGGCTGCTCCAGCGGCGGAAGACGTTTTAGCCGAAAAGCAACATTGAACAGCCGGCTAGTTTAAAATTGTTCCAACAACAGACAGCCTTCCTCAACTGGAAATACGTGCGGGGCCTTTCACGGAGCCGGAAATGGATTTAGCTCTGAGTGGTGCTCACAGAACATCTGCCCCAGATCCCGCCAGGAATTTCAGGCAGCTCCAGCTCAGCCTTGTAAAGCATCTCGAGACACCAGCTGTGCGAGGAGCCCCCGGGCCGAGGAGCAGAGCAGAGCTGGGCACCCAAACACAGCCCAGGCCTTTGTGTTAGCACAACTCCATCTGAGCGCTGTGCCCAGCACGGGTGACAGCTGAAAGGTCACCAGTGTGTGCTAGAAAGTGACAGGTACTGGGTCTTCAGGAAAAAAGGAGATGTGAAGGGTTGTGCTGTGAGGAAGGGCGGGGTATGACCCCTCACGTCGCTGCGAGGTGTGCAGGACACTGTGTTGTGCTGTCACCGCATGCGCTCCGTGCTCTGCTGCTGAGCCCAGGTTTGCGTCAGCTCTCCTTGGCAAAATGGCTTTCAAGTAGGCAAGATATTTCCACAGTGACAACACAGGATTCTGACAATTTGCTTTACAATCGTAAATAAAAATGTTTTAAGAACCAAAAAGCACATTTTCACATCACTCCAATGCAGACATAGCCAGGGTATCTGTAAGCACACTGATACCTGCAACAGCACCACACTGCAGTCTCCAGCATCATTTATATCCTCAGGCAGCACCAGGGGAGGTTCAGGTAGGACATCAGCAAGGATTTCTTCCCTGAAAGGGTTGTCAAGCACTGGCATGGTGGTGGAGTCACCATCTCTGGAGGTGTTCAAGAAACAACTGGATGTAGCACTGAGTGCTCTGCTCTGGTTGACGAGGTGGTGATCAGTCAAGGGTTGGACTTGGTGATCTTGGAGATGTTTTCCGATCTTAATGATTCTGTCATGAGTCACAGGTTTCCCTCCCCTTGGGGTCCCTGAGAGTCCCAGGCTGTGCACCCCGCACCTTACTGAACAAATGACAGCCACACCCACTGGAAAATATCTTCTAACACGAAGAATTTTCCCAGGATTCAGAATTTCTTAGTTCAGAATCTCGTTTTGCTCAGTTCAGTACCCAAGCCAATGAAGTGTCAAGTATTCCTTACTCCCTTCCCTCCTTTGTTCCCTTCCCTTCCATCTGAGAGTAGACATAAAATCAGAATGTTAAGGATTGGAAGGGACCTTAAAGCTCATCTGGTCCCACCTACCCTGCCATGGGCAGGGATACTTTCCACTAGATCAGGTTACTCAGGGTCCCATCCAACCTGGCCTTGGACACTTCCAGGGGTGGGGCAGCCACAGCTTCTCTGGGCAACCTGTGCCAGTATTTTTCTTACATAACAAGTGAGACTACAATTAGAGAAGCATTTAATATTAAATACCTTGTTGGTTGAGGCTGATTCTCTGGAGAGATGGAAGACTCAAACAGATTCTCACCCAGGAAGGACCTCCTAGAGCTCAGCTGATAGCCAGGCTGTTCTACATCAGAACATATCACTTAGAACAGGCTTCTCTATAAATTCCAAAAAGCTGTTGGAGACGACTGCCTGACTTGGGAAGCTTGTTCCATGGGCTTTAGGATGCTGAGCAGCTTGTTAGTCAGAGCAGACTTGAATACAACTCTGAGCAGCCTGATCTGACTTTGCAGGTGGATTCAGCTCACCTCTGTGGTCCCTTCCAGTTTGGATTACTGTGTGCTTCTGAAATGTGTGCTCTCCTGGAACTCTTCCTAACAGCTGAGTGAGCAGCCAGGGGGGCCAAGTGGTGCTTGGCAGCAGACTTGGACACTAACAGAAGTTCCTCAAAGATCCTGGTATTGATAACCATATAAGCTCTTTGTTCACCATTTAATGGGGCCTAATTTTCATTTTGAATTTATATGTATCTCATACATAGAGTGTGAAGCCTCCAAACTACATCTAACGTGACTTTTTGATTGCACCAGCATCGCATTTACCTCTTTCTTCCTCAATCACTCCATCTCATACTCCAATGCTGAGAACCACATTCAGTGCACTAAAAACCACTGCCTTTATTTTCCTTAAATTATTATTTTTTCTTTATATTAAAACTTCTTGGTTTAGAGAATCAGACAATAACAGAAGGTGGCCTGTGGAAAACATATCTACAAATTCTAAATCCCCTTTCCCAATGTTGCCAAAGACCAAGGTTTCTGATTTGGCTCATGACCAGCAAGCACAAGCTCACAGACTGCAAATCAGGCTCAGCAAAGGGGGGATGGCGTTTGCTCTCAACACAAGACATATCTAATGGAATCTAGGAAAAGGCAGAAAGCTAAATTCCATTCTTAATTATAGTTGTGGATAAATTTAATTCAAAATTATACTACTGATAAGCTTTATACTTGGTACAGCTCTCTAAAGCTTTCCAAAGGAGAAAATTCCGTCCTCAGTGGACTTTGAATTCTACTGTTGAATCAGAAGTCTGGGAAAGTTAAAACAGCAAAAACACCCCACACCCCAAAAAGAGGCAGATGGCTGTCATAGATATGCCATAATCACACGACAGCACCTCCCACTGTGCCCTACATATCGTACAATGAACCTCCCCAGCCACTCCAGATGCTTCCCGTTATCTGTAGTGAAAAAGCAGCTGCTGCGGCAGCGATAGCCCAAGTCCTGTGAGTCAGTCAGTATTAATGGCACAAAACCCTATCCTTGGCTAAAGCTGCGAGGCAAAGAACAAGATTGCTTAAAAAAGGGGTGGCCCAATTTCAATTGTTCTGCAGATAGATAATGATTGCACTGCAAATAATCCTAAAGCTGCGCATTGCATCCCTGACTGCAGAGAATCACACCATGTATCAGCCACGGGTAAATTACAATTAAGGGCCTTTTACCACTGAGAACGTGGAGGAGGAAGGGAGCAGCTTAACACCAAAGCAAATACCTGGAAAGATTGGAGCAACTGAGCTTGATTTAACGCTTAATCAGATCCAGAAGAGCTCTGACCTACATACAGCATCCCTGGGCTGCAGGCACAGCCAGTTGAGCAGCCATGCAGCTGCAGGGGGAGAGGGTTTAACACGCTGAATGTGAGGGAGCAGCCTCTTGGAGACAGCCCTGCATCTGCTCCACAGCTTCAGATTCCCTTCCTGGGTGTTTCTCTCAGGCAAAAATTACTGTGCTCCCCACTCTTCAGAGCACCTCATATTCCACTTTGACAGAGAAACAGGATTCTTTTAGCTGCTGGTGCTGATTTAGAGACTATGGAGATAACAAACTGATTATTTTTCAATAAAATGTGATGTGGGATTGTCAAAGACTAATGACAATCAGGCTTGAAAGAGCACAGCTTTGTTCCATTGACAGGTTGGAAAAATCCACAGAACTCATCCTGGATTAACTGAACTGAGAGCAAGTCAGGGAGAGAGCCAGGTATGACCACGGAATCTGAAAAAGAACCTAATCTACATGGAGGGGAGAATGAGAGTTGCTGCAAAAATTGTCCTTTTTTTTCAGGAATACAAAAGATGAGGAACATTTTTTTAAAACAAGCAGCCACATCAACAAGTTTGAAAAGAATTGAAATAACTGGTTCAGTGTAAAACCAGAAAACATCAGAATTATTCATGTGAGAGAGATGGTAGAAAGACACTGCCGAGCTCAAAGGCCTGGGCCACTGTTGTTTAAAGCAGTCTTGGAACAATGCAGCATCAGAAGAGGAAAATTCTTGTTCTCAGTACAAGTCCGAAAAAGCTAATTATATAAAAAGCTAATTATTGCATTTCTACTTCATCAAACTTGTATTAAAGCAGCATCCTTGAGAAGGTGTCACTTTTCGTACAAGTTGTACCCCAGCAATGTGAAATGGTGGGGGGCAGAGCCCAGCACTTGGGTGAGAGTCCAGGTCACACAGAGAATCCTAGAATGGTTTGAGTTGGCAGGGACCTTAAAGATCATCCAGTTCCAACCCTCTGCTGTGGACTAGACCAGGTTTCTCAGGGCCCCATCCAACCTGGCCGTGAACACTTTCAGGGATGGCACAGCTGCAATGTCTCTGGGCAACCTGTGCCAGGGCCTCACCACCCTCACAGGCAAGAATTTCTTCCCAACATCCAATCTAATCCTGCCCTTTGTCAGTTTAAAGCCATTCCCCCTTGTCCTGTCATTCCAGGCCCTTGTCCCAAGTCCCTCTCCAGTTCTTTGGTAGCCCCTTTAGGCACTGGAAGGGGCTCTCAGGTCTCCCTGGAGCCTTCTCTTCTCCAGGTGAACACCCCCAACTCTCCCAGCCTGGCTCCAGAGCAGAGGGGCTCCAGCCCTTGGAGCACCTCCATGGCCTCCCCTGGTCTTGCTCCAGCAGGTCCATGTCCTTCTGGTGTTGGGGGTCCCAGAGCTGGACACAGCACGGCAGGTGGGGACTCTGAGAGCAGAGTATACACCAATGGACTGACAAAACCCAATAACCAAATCCTGTCAAGCCGACACCAAGTGAGACGTTTTTATCAGTTTCTATTTCTTCCTCTAACAGCACTCCCATTCCCCTTATGTAACAGTGGGGATTTGAGATAGTTTAAAAAGCTGAAGACAAAGAGGAGGAAGACTGAAAATAGAAATACCTACCTCAAACCTATTTGCAGCATCTACTTCGTAACCTCACCCTCACTCCACCTCCCCATATTTAAACAGTGATTTTTGTTCCAGTTCTGCCCTAGCATCCTCTGAAATCATCCGGAGCACTCTGGAGGAGCCAAGCCCGGATCCTCTGGCTGCAGAGGGTGAGAGTCACGCACCTCCAGCTACATTAGGGCCAGCGCATGTCTCAGCCTTGCCGACAGCAGAGCAGTTCCCGGCCCTGCGGGTCAGGGCGCGGCAGCCCCGGCAGGCGGGGCAGTGCCACGCGGTGGCGCCGGGGCTCGCTCCGAGGGACGGGAGCCGTCAGCGAGCTCGGCCCCGGAGAGATGCGCTCCCGGGCATTCCAAGAAAATGAAAAGCGCAGACTTTCTGTTCGTGGCCTTGAGAACGACCTTCAGTGGTACCGTATAAAATTGTAGATATCTTTGATATAAGCACGAGGGGAAGGGAACTGGGTTAGCTTTACAGGGCTTCCTGGCACTGGTCTCCAACGCTGGAGCCGTTCAAAGTCCAAAAAGCAGATTCTGGGCTGGTTCTGACGCCACAGATGATAATGAGCAGTTGCTTTGAGGTTTCAAAGTCCATGGGAATAAATATAGTGTGTTTCAGAAGTCAAGCATTTTTAAATGCATTCAAAGCATTTTAAAGGGGATTCCAGGAGGGAAAGGGACAGTCCAATAACATTTTGAGATGGCTGAGCTAAGCTGGATAAACTCATTACGAGACAAACAGAACCCAGCACCAGCCTTTCTCTCTCCCAGGAAGCTGTGGCACCCCCCTCCCCGGGCATTGTCCCTGCTCCAGCAGCAGCCGGCTGTGTTCCTCTTCCCCGAGGACAAACACAGCAGTGGAAAAGGAGCAGAGCTGCCTGTAAAGTGGGTCAAGCGTGGAATGAAACACCCACCATAGGATACTCCCAGACAGGGCTTCTCCAGGCCCTCCTGCCCCCCGCGTTTTGCTTATAAAATAAGGAAGCAGAAGAGAGCAGCCATCACTGCCCACTCCTGCACTGATGGCCACAACAAACAAGGTTTTTCACAGCAAGGTCTATGGTTAGGCTGGATGGGGGGGGTGTGTTTTCTCAAACTCCTGAAAAAAAAAGGCAGTTGCAAACCAGGCTAAAGCCTTTCAGCCCAATCGATCATGCAATTATCAATGTAAACAGGACACTCATCTTTTACAGTTCAGCACTTTCAGTTTTAAATGCATAATCTGGAAAACATCTTATAGATTTATTGAAATTTAAAAACAAACAAACTAAAGCAACAAAAACAAACCAAAAGAACCTAACCTCCAAAAACCCAGATGTGTTTGGGGGAAATCTACTGAGGAAGATGTATATACAAGTCAAGACAACCAAAAGCAAAGATTTAGTTTAATTTATACAACCTTGTGCAATGATACAAGTAGCTGCAAAATGGGAGTTTTCTACTCAAAATCACTTTCCTGCAAGTTCTCATGCAGGATGCTCACCCTGATGCCACTGTTCCTCTTCCATTACCAGTCCCAGGGACTATTAGTTACTAATGTTTTATACATTATTTATACCAGCAGCAATCATTTTAGTCTCCATCCCAAAGCAGTTCTATTCACCAGAGTAATTAAGAGATCAGTAGTTCAACCCCTCTTAAAGAATAAAGCTTTTAAGTGCAGCACAGGTTTTTAAAGGCTAAAACATGCAGCACTGCTTAATTTAAAACCAAAAGTGTTATTTCAGCCTTTTTTTCCTGTCCACATGCCAAAGCACTCTGGTCCCTTGCTCAAGAAAGCAGCCTGCCTTTATTCCCATCCAAAAGGAGTACAGCCAAATGAATTAGAGCACCAAAATAACTTTTTGTAAAACCACAGAAGGCTGACTCATGAACTGCTGACTCTGCAGGGCTTTGTTGGTGTGTTCATGGGTACTGAAAGATTTCTACAGAGTCCAGTACGATTTTTACTTAACACTTTACCTGTTTCCAGCCTTCTCCCAGAAGAACTTGCAGAACACCAATACTGTGTGTCATGATTGCTGTAGCACACAGAAGGCACCCAACGCCTTCTACAAGGCTTCAAAAATCACTGCTTGCAGACATTTTGCTCCAAAAATCCGAGCTCATACAAACCATGAATATGGTTGCAAAATACATGGAACATATAAAAAGTAATTTCTCACGCAAAATTTGCTCTAACCTACATGACAACCCCTAAAACACATTGAAGAGTTTCCAGGAGTGCTCTGCATCCAGACAAAACAAGCAGCAATTAGAGTGATAAATGAGTGTGAACAGGTGCGTAAGGAGGTGATGAGAGTGGAGGCACACCTTCAACTCACTGAATTTGGAGCAGCATTTAATTTGAAATTCAAAATTGTCATCACACTTGCATCTTCTTACAGAGCATTCTTCCTGAATGAAGAGTACTTACTCTTCAGCCCCCTCCCGAAGTCACAGCTCCTTCAAGAGCAGGAACTGTGCTCCAGTATTACTAAGGAAATGAAGAGGTCAGAGGGGGAAAAGAATGTGTTTATTGAACTATGAAAAAAAGGCCCAAAATAAACCCAGAACTTGCGTAACAGGTTTGGTTTTGTCTTGTACAGGAAGAAATCTTTTACCTTTAAGATTAAGGATGAATTTTAAATTGTCAGAGCAAAGACTTTGTCCCAAGGCCCTTGAAACACAATTGCTTTCTAAAAAACACTGCCAGTGCTTCAGTTGACTACAATAAAATCAAAATAAAGCCCATGGAACATGGAGGTATTGGCACCTCTCAGCAGTTTTTTCTGTTTCCAGAGGAGCTTTTGACAGGAACCGGACCAAGATACAGGCAGGTGAAATGTCACAGCTTTCATTGGCAGGACGTCCCCTCACCACCTTTTTCAGAGGGCAGAATTTGTTCTGTTACCACCCAGACACATGGGGAAGGAGGTAATGCTCTGCATTCTCCCATGCATCCAATATCTTGCCAGGGTATTATCAGAAGACCTAAACGAGGTAACATGGCCCAAGCACTTGGAGCAGGGATACTGAGTGTGTACAGAAGCATCAGCAGCTAGAAACAATGTGAAATGAGCACCACGTGACAGTCACACACATTGGTTACCCTGGACAAACATCCATCTACAGAGGCAGCTCGGTCACCAACAGAGCAGGGACTGGGGCAGCAGCCAGCCTCAAGCTCCAGGGATCAGTGGAGAGAGGGCCATAAGCAGAGGAACAAAGCACAGCGTGAAAAGAGGCAGAAGAAAGGTGTAAAAAGAGGGTGAAGAGGGTAAAAAAATCTGGCAAACCCATACCCCTCTGTATGTATGCAATACATATTTTGTCTCTTGCTTTTAATAGGTCCTTAGTTCAGGACAGGCCTGCACCAGTGTAGGGTGCTCACTTTGGCCGTATCGGATCAATGACTTACACAAATGAAATATGGAAAGCTCCAAACCCTCCCCACTTTGTCCACAAACATACTCCTGACTCTATTCCACTTATGAGAAAGAATAAAAAAAGAGGAAGAGCAGTTCATGGAAAAGTATAATTTCATTCCCAACTGCCTTCTGATAATCTAAACCCCAATGTCAGCCCTCCCCACTAAGAACTGGGTGTGACATTCCCACTTAAACACGGAACCACCACAATATGGGATTTCCAGCTACGCCTATTTTGCATTTCATGGCACGCGAGCAGTCACAGAGATGAAGGAAACAGCACCAGTGATCTCCAACGCATCTCCTTTCTCTGCAGCCACCACACTCACAGGCTGAAGGGAAGTTTTGTGCAGGTGAACTTAATCAGCTACCAATAAATCAAACCCCAATTATTTATAGCTGAAGCTTTGTTTCTTCTCTTGAATCTTCCAAACATGGTTTTAGCTGGTTAGTGCTCCATTAGGGCAACCCATTTTCTCTTCACAACGTGGTTTTCTCACTGGAATCTTCACATAGACCATCACAACATAATTGTAGAGGAAAGCACAAAAACTGGAGTGACTCCAACATCGTCCATGGACTTTACTAACAACCACTTAGAGTTGTTGTACAGAAACTGAAGCAAGGAAAGGACTGCTCCTCACCAGACCAGATGAGTCAGGCCAATTAAAGCAACAATGAAAGCAGAAAATAGGGCAAAGTCATTCCTCTTGAAGCAATGGTGTCAATGAAAGCACAAAGTCCCATCTACACAAACACAGAGAAAGACAAGCAACAGGAATGGAACATGAACTACTCTCAGCAAAGAATCTTTTTAATAGTGATCAAAGCAAAAGCTCCCAATATACTAAAAAAAGCCACTTCAGATGCACTTATTTTTAGCATGCACTTCTTCCTGTAAGAGATCAAACTACAGCAGACTGAGCTCTCCAGAAGCCATTTGGAACCCAACCTACAGGACAAAGCTCAAATTTTGCTGAAGGAAAAGCAACCACTTGAGCCTTTCTGAAAGGGGATGAAGTAATGCTTGATGAAATGCAGCATCTTCTTTGCAAGTTAAAGAATTGAGTGGTTTCCCAGCTTTTCAGAAAAGTAAGAAAGCCCCCAAAAAAGCATGCCTAGGACTAAACCTCCAGAGGAGCTGGACATTTGCAAAATTTCTGTGCATTCCCTTAGAAATAAGCAGTGTAAAAAAACAAACCTCCATGTTATTACAGAATCTACTTGTGCCCAAGAAACTTAAAGTCTCAAACAATGCGAGTATTAAGAGTCCTTCTATTAAGTGAACACCCAGGTAACATCATTTAGATGTACCCAAGAAGTTTCACACACAAGCCTTAAAAAGGTGTAACAACTGAATTTCTGTTTTGAACCAAATCATCAAATTTGGGTTCAAATTTTGAAGAAGTCAGTAGAAAGGAAATATTTAAACAGAAGTTAATATAAACCACATACCACTATTTTTCAGAATGGAAGCTTGGGCAAATACACATAGTACTGAACTTCAAGTTGTTTCCTTTAATATTTAGAAAACTGGTTTTATTCTTAGTTTTGCAGAAAAATGATTTAAAGTATTAGCACCTACATTGTAAATGACTCAGACTTAGATTTACACTTGAAATAAAGCCACACACAATCAATTAAGTGATCCTATATTCTTCCATTTCTGAGTATTTCAGTAGAGCACCAAGAGGGAAAGAGCAACATGTGAGTAACCAGCAAGCTGTTCCCAGCTGTGAGACACAGGCCCAGGGCACCTTCCTGGGACAGGATTCAAAAGGTCAGAGTTTTCCAGCACACTCCGTATCACCTCAGTTTCAGTTATTTTTAAGGTGGAAATTTCTATGCAAGTTTATAAAACCCATCCAGCTACATGTTAGTTTATTAAACCACAGTTGACCTGAGATGCAAGTAGAATTTTGACATTTTTCCATACTTAGTTCACAAGTTTATTATGAAAAACACTGCAGCTATGTCCTGCAGTAACATTGTTTTACAGAAAAAAACAGTTCTGTTCAAAGTAATTCACTATCCTTGGGACAATTACAAGGGACAATATGGTAGGGCAGAGTGGAAAAGGGAACTGAGTGCAGACAAAAAAAAAAAAAAAANATTAAATTAAACAGTATTCCCTGAAAATAAAACAAACAGTTTCAGAACAAATATGAGGCCTTGGTACTTATTTTAAAAATGTTCTTTAAGCTTCAATGATTGTTTGCTGCTACCCTTATCTACAGTCATGCTGAATAAAGCTATAGCTAAATGGAAAGTTAAATGTATTCACGAGGTGTTAATGTCTACATCTTATTATTTGCAGTCTCTCAGAGAAAGCAAAAGTAACTACAAATAGCGCTATGCCAGAAACTGGTTTCTTGACCAACAATGTTGCTTCAGCATGCAATGAACTGGTTCATTCTAAAGTGGTCACAGTTGTTGACGACAAGAGGCTTTGTATTGAATATGGCACGTCTTTTGGTCCATGTGAAAACAAAGTTTGAATGTTAAATATTTTCTGACACTTTGGAGTTACTGTTGCTCTTCCCATTTTCTTTAGGTCAACATATGGTTCATGGCAATACTGTACAGGTCTAAAATCTCTTTACAGGAAGTAGTCTGGGGTGCGACGAGTAACATGCGGTTCACCTCTACGTGGTGCCGGGTCAAACTGCAAACTGAAGAGCACAGACATCAATGAAAACACAGGAGCTCAGCTTACATTCAGGTATGTTCTAGCTATGAATTTACAGTGGTTTAATACAGGTGAATCTTTGCAAGTTTTATCAACCAAGTTAAGTATTCTAGAACAAGTGTTAAAGCTCTTCCACTCCTATTAGTCTGTATTTATAACTATCACATTTTAAATTCCTCTTACCATGAAGGTCTGGAGGGAAATTAATTTTAGCTTTAAGACTCAAACTGGTCAAACATTAATATCTACTTGGAAAGTTTAAGTCTCCAGTTATTATCAAAGAGGGCAGTTTGCACAGTGCTTTTGCCTCATTTACTAGTAAAGTTGCTGCTGCAGTAGGTAATTAGAAATCTCATTCAAAAAGCTGACATCCCAGCATCTGAAGAATTCAAAGATTCCAAGAGTCTCCTGCCCAAGACCAACAGGAGGGTATTACCTTAGATGTGACAGACTACTCCTGCTCTCAAATCACATCCCTACACAGTAATTCATTAAAATCCAGGTAGTTACACAAAACAAAAATGAGAAGTCTCACTTTAATCTGACAGAGAAGATCTCAACAGCAACTGTTCCAGACGCTTGACTCCAAGACTTTAAATGTGACTAATCCAACAATTCCACACTCACTCCACCTCCCAAAAGTGTAGTAACACAATTAAGTGCTATCTTCAAGATCACGGGCAATGAAATTCTCATTTTTAAACATACTTACAAGGAGTATTTTAGAGTATCATCAAGTTCCATAATTGCAGCCTGGTTGCCACAACGGTAACAATAGTTTGGAGCACTGAAAATTGTTACTACATTCCGATCATGGCACCAGTTGTACCCCTGGAGAGGAAGGAAAAAATAAATATGACAACCAAGTTCATGTACCCCATGTAACTGCCTGACTAGAAACCAACCTTTTAATGTGCACAGCCCTAAGTGGCATTTGTAGGGTTATTTTAAATAAGCTTAAGGCTGTGTCTTCCATCTGAAGAGAAAAAGGGTAAAAAGGAATTTTTGCCTTCATAGGCTGCTTCCTACTAGTAAATATGAACTAGATATTAAAAAAAAACCAAAAAACAAACCACCTAGCAAGATTTCTCCATTGCATTAGCATTAAATAGTTAAAACAGCAATTCTGAAGTACACAATCTACTCTGAACCTTCAACTGTGATCACCAAAACCAGAATCCAGACATACATTTAAAAATCTGAACTGCTAGGAATAACTAGAGGCCAAGAACAAAAGCATACATCCAAGCTAAAAAGAAAAAATACACCTTTTTTTTCAGGAACACATATTTAAAAACCTTTTTATCTACACAGAAATGCAATACCACATCTAGTACCAAAGCCTGGTTTGGGATGTTACTGTAAATTTTCAGGAAAACAAGGCCAAAATAAAGGTCACTCCACTGTCAAACTCCTTTAGTAGCATGTGAATACTGTCAAGGTCAAGTTTCTGGAAGACTCTCAGCTGGATCATCAGCTGTCACAGCAGCAGATGCACATCTCTGACACACAGAGCATGGAATAAATGGACCAACGAGAGAATCCAAAGTTTGAACACACAGGCTGTCCTGCTCACCTCCATTACCAACTGATGAGCTCTTGAAACCAACGTAAGGCCATTAGCATGGTTAAAGGTTTCTGAAATATCCTGTCCAAATGTGTAACCTGCGCCTCGAGGAGAAATTCCCCAGCCACCACGATCATCTGGATCTGACCATAGCAAGTCACACATTGGACCCTGTAAGAGATGTTGTAGATTGAGGTTTCAGAGGTGAAGTGGAAAAAACCAAAACCAAACAAAATCACAAAACACTTGCACACACACCACACCTCTGCACAACTCTGAGACTTAATATATTGTTTCTTTCTTTAAGCAAGGAGATGCCCCTCATTTTTCCTTTAAAAAATCCAGAACAGGAAGACAAGCACTTTAATATTGCTAAGTTGATCTGAATTTCATTTTCAGCCTGTGAACTCAACCCCCCATTACATGCTGAATCATCAATCTCATTGGCTTAGAAAATTATTTTTCAGTACCTCATGGGGAACTTCCTGCAAGCGATCAAGTGCTCTGATGTGATCCAGTGTATCTATAGATGGAGAGAGGCCACCATGTAGACAGAAAATCTGCAAGAGTTAACATACATGAAGTTTATTTGCATTAATCAGTGCAGTTAGAACAGTTTAGAATAAATGATTAGGAGAAAATCTGCATGAGATTCCTTTAAAGATGAGAGCTGACACAATGCAATGTTAAGAGCTCCCTTTACAAAGAAAAACATTCAACTTCGTCAAATGTCAACATACCTGGCCATCCACCAAGGCAGTTAGAGGCAGGTAATCAAAAAGGTCTGTAAAATATTTCCAAACATTTGCATTTCCGTATTTCCTTAAACATTCATCATAGAAACCATAAACTTGTGTGATTTGCCTGCTTTCATGGTTCCCTCGAAGAATTGTGATACGTTCACGGTAACGGACCTAAACAGAACAGTTTATTTTAGAGCATCAATGAGTAACTCTTCCCCAGAACAGGATTTGTACTTCTCAATCCCTGCCACGTGTCAATAAAGCAATTAAAACCAAACCCTTCTGAAGATTCAATTATAACCTTTGAGGTCAAAAAAAGGAATAATTTATTCAAATCTTCAACTGCCAAATACTTTTGAGATTAATTACAAATTGTATTTATTATTACTAGTACACTTCACTACACCTGTACATTAAGTTGATCTCTCCAAGCAAATTCTTAAAGATTGCTACTTAGGCAAGTAAGAAATAAACTCAACGCTCATTTTAGATAAAGCTCAGGCTTGCACCTGAACATTAATTTTTTTTAATAAGTAACTCAGAAAACTCAGACAGCCAAGAAATCAGTTTTGGTACCTCTAATACCAATGCAGTGAAAATCATAATAGATATTAAGTACAGTCAGGATAGTAATGATATATTTTATACAAGACTGTACAGCTGAGAAGAAAAGTTACCTTAAGAGCTACAAGCAATGTGACTGTTTCAACTGAATAATATCCTCTGTCAACATAGTCCCCCATAAACAAATAGTTTGTGTCTGGTGATTTGCCTCCAATTCTGAAAAGTTCCATGAGGTCGTGAAATTGTCCATGGACATCTCCACAGACTGTGACTGGACATCGCACTTCTTGTACATTGGATTCTTTTGTCAGAATTTCTTTAGCCTATAAAACAAAACAGCACATAAATTGTGAGTTTGTCTATGAACAGCAGTTTTATTCAAAGCACACTCTACCACATCCAACTCTGCTACCTGCTCTCTTTAGGAGCTCTTGTCCCTTCTCTGGAGCACTTGAGGTAAAAGTTTATCTTTACTTAAAACAGCATTTTGCTTTATGAAACCCCATATTAGTAGTCAGTAGTTGAGTGGCTTTTCTCCTCCTTGAGGACAGTATCTTAAGTAAAACTTCAGACTTTCTACAAAAAATGGTTCTGTGAAGCATAAAACAACGATCATCGCTACTGAAACTTAAGAAGTTTTTAAGTATTTTAAAAAATTAAATCTAAAAATCCTGCCAACATCTTACCTCCAAAAGCACAGACTCAGACATGGTCAAAACACTACCAACACCTTGGCACCCATCTGTACAAACATCTTTGACCCACCTGCAAGGGCAGGGAGTCCTGCATGAAGCAGAATGAGAACAAAAATCCACTGGCACCAGCAATTACAGAGCAGGTCATTATCGGCACAAGCTTTGTCAACAAGTTTTGTGATTAAACACAGACTAGTAACATCAAGTTGTGTCTTTATAAACCAAAGCTGGGTAAGATCTTTGTCATCATCATTTTTTTCCAAAAAGATGTGTATATGTAAAAGTTGCAGACAAAGGTAATTTGTATGAAGAAGCACAGGCTAAATATAGCACCAGAAAGGTAATTTTGAACTAATGCAAGACAGCTGTTACAGTTTGTTCTCAGAACAAGTCACCAGACACATGCCACAACGATTTGCTAAATCAAGAAGGTATCAGAAATATAAATAGTAACAAGTTTACTAGCTACCATCTACAAAGATTTCCCTGTTTTTCCAATAGTCAATGCTCCTATTTGAAAAGGATCCTTTTTTGCCTCATTACCTCAATTACAAGAGAATATATAAAAACTATATTCTATTCTATAATCCAAGTTGTCTACAAGACAGTGGCTGACACTCCCACTCAAAAGTGGTCTCACTGTCCCCACACATCATCCTGGCTGACTACCACGGTCACCACTTCAAACAGAAGCAACATGTAAGTTTAATGATGGAAAATTCATTAAATTCAATGTTTCATTCAACACTGCAAAGAAAAGCAAAAATGCAGTGTGGTTAAGCACCCTGCACAACACAAAGCTTTAGATGTCACTCTGCAGACATACTTACATCAAAAGTCAGTCTCATATGACAGTTTCCACTTGCACTGTGCCCAGTACTAAAGATAGGTCATTCCTGGCTTGTATTCGATGCTAAAAGTGCAGATTTATTTTAAGATAGCCTGACCTGAGTTAATTTTAATGCAATGACACTCACCGGATGTTTTGAAGGTGTTTTAACAGCCTTAGCCTCTTCTAATACTCTCTTACATTCAGAAGCATTAGCCAGCTTAATTCTCCTTTTGACAGAGAACATCACAGATGCTTACAGCACTTCGATATAAAAAAACCTGCTCTTTAATTAGAATGCTTCTACCACTGGATTTTCTTAACACACTTGAAGCACTGCACAAAGAATGCAGCATTCATTTTTCATCAAAGGTATGCAGCGTTTGTGCTGAGAATGGCAGAGTTCTCAGCAACTGAGTTGTTGCTTCCTCAGTTTCTGAAATATCAAATCACTCAGATACGCACATGACCAAACACGTAGAGAAGTCAGACAGCTACTCTGATGGAAAAAGACTGTTCCAGGTCAACTTGCAAAATAGCAACCTCTGTTTAAATCCTGCAGTGGAGGAATGCTGGTGCAGGGATTCCAACACTTCTATGTTCTAAAACCAACTTCATGCAACACTGTGTTATGATCTGCTTAGTTCATTTACAGTCTAATGTCCCACAGCATTAGAAGTGGTACAACCTCAAGTGCTCGAACACTCTACTTGGCTCTACAAAAGAGCTTCAGCAGAGCTGAAGGCAGAAAAAAATAACATCCTGAAAACAAGCCACCAACAAGCAGTCTACTATATCCAAACTTCCACATTAAATGAATTCCTATAACAAGAAAAAAAAACACACAAACTTTTAATATACTGTAACACAACACAAACACAAGATGGTAAGACAACAGTACATTTAATACTATAATTTCACAATGATAAGCAATCACTAATACTACTCCTGCAGAATCTGTGCCCTTGACCTTGTACTGGATCACACACAATCCTGTGCAACTCCACCTGGTTCCACTCCCTCTTTTTATTGATTCTTTTAGCGAGATCCGTGACTGTGCTGCTTACTCACCACATCACACAACTCCCTCCCCCTACTCATCCTCCCCTCCAACAAATGGACTCCCCATCAGCAGCTCTCCTACACTTCCTCACAGAGAGGAAGCAGAAGAGCACTCTTCAGCATCCTTCAGTAGAAGGCAGAAAACTCCTTGATCCAACCATCTGACAAAGGAGAACTAGGAAAGACACACACACCACCCCTTGAACTTCAAAAACCCAGTGACCTATTGCCACAAAGGATAATAGTGCAACACTGCAGTCTTTTGACATCAATATTTTGAAACATCCAGGCTTCACTGCCTATCATCAGGATAAACAATTATAAAATTCAGAAACAGATTTTCTTGAGCACTTATTAATTCTTTTGTATCTCTGCCTTTTTTCAGTTCTTAACAAGTCTTACCATTAATACAGCCCTGAACTTCTCTACACCTCCAACGCTTAACTAATCTTTTTTACATAGTGGAATACCACCAAAAGTCAAACTTCTGTGGTGCAGGGTACTTAACTTAAGCAAAAACTCGTTATCAACAACCTACTATATTACAGTTGTAAAACCTCACCTCTGAATCAATTTAATTACTTTTTCAGCACTACACCCTCAGATTTCAAAATGAATTGCAAACAGATACAGAACAAGACTGCAAAGAAAACATTACTTCAAGTTGATAAATGTTAATTTTACAGCCAATTACCAATAAAGTCTAATACAGAAAAAACACACAGCTGTGAGACGCTTACACAAGAAGAGTGTAAGAACCATCAAGTGCAATGCTGTCATAAACACTACTGCTGAGGTGGAAAGTCACATATTTTACTCAGAACAATCTCAAAGTTCAAACAATATGCACATATCAAATACATTTCAGCTTAGTCATTGTGACTGGAATTCATTCTGACTTGATACTGGCTTAGTCATTTCACTGTGAAGAGAAAACTTGTACAATCCTAAAACTCAACAAGAATAAAACAAACAGTGGTTTAAACACACAAGAAAACAACCAATTTCCAAAGAGTAGCACTGCATAAAAACACAGCCTAGTACATAAGAATTAAACCATTCCTGGCCTTCTGCACATAATCTCAAGGCCCAGCTGAACAGTATCAAGCCGCTTCGGTGCCTCTGTTTACAAAGCACATCTCTGCAAAACACTGTTCTTAAAACACAAAGATCAGCTTCATTGTTTTAAGACAGTACAAGATCCAAGTGTATGAACTGCTATGGATGAGAATTTAGAAAAGATGACTATTAGAGTTACTACCGCATGATTTTCAGATCCTCAGTTTATTTAATGAGATGCAGGGGTTGTATGCATGCAGACATATCTCTTATTTCCCTTGCTCCCTCCATATGTTTTTATCCTATATGCCACAAATTAAAGTTCAGAGTCAAGTGCCATAAAAGCCATAATCCATCCATTTTACTTCCTCAACTCACACTGTGCTGAGGATATGCAAATTTCCCTCAGGAGCAGCATACATCATCAGCCTTGCCTCACAGAAATAATTTCCAGTGGTCCATTTCAGCAAAATCCTCTGAATTAATCTGTACCCAAATTTCTCTGTGTTTCCAGAATATACCAGATATTTCTTAATTACTCCGACCCCTTCTTAGGTCTCTATATTCTAGCACGAGCTCTGACAACTCAGCCCAATTATCTACCCTGAAAAATTCTAGGGCACATAAAAGAAAATAACAAGACCCAAACCAAACAGTAAACATCCCTGTGTCTGTGTAGAACTGTAAATCCATGCTTGAAGCAGCACTATGAAGCACTCATCAAAAGATTACCACTAACTCAGTAAATGAAATACAACCATTATTTTAATTAGACAACACAGCTCCAAAGTCATGGTTGCAGATGGTAACGTGTCATTCTTGGCAGACCAGAATTCACACCTGCAGCCCACCATGCTGTCTAGTAAAGTGTGTAATGAGAAGCATCCACCATAACCAAGAAATAGTTATTTGTAGTTACTGTAAAGATATTTTGATGAGATTGAAGACTTCAACTACACCCATAATTTCCTGTCACCAAGGTGTACAGGATGTGACTAAAGGCACAATGATCAGCTAATTGGGATGAATACTGGTTTTAGCTGTCCAAACATCATGACCTGGAAGAGATTCCAGTTCCAAGCAAAGTCATCCATTACAGTCAGCAACTCTTCTGCAGAGTCAATGCTTCTCAATTTAAAGGTTTCCCTCATTCCTTACATGGGGAGGAAATAGCAAGAGACAGAGATGGGCTCATTTTTTAAAGCAAAAGGTGTTTTCATTCACTGTCTGACATTTTAAACAAAATTAGATAAAAGAAGCCTCCAATAACACCCTTCTGTGAAGGAGGCACAGCAGTCAGATTACACATGACACAAATGGGAAACTGATTTATGCTGAACTTCACAATCCACTAAGGAGTTCAATGTGAATGTATAAGTAGGAACAAAATTAAAATACAAAGCTCCCCACTGACATTTAATTATTTAGTATTCCAAAGTAAGTAAAACCAGGATTGCCATCCACATAGAAGTCTGAGCAGCAAAATATTCTTTTGCCAGGACAGAAGATGATGCATCTGCTTTCTCTCTGAATTTGTGACTAGCACCTACAACTTCATTTCTAATCTCTTCTGTTCAGTGAGGAGAGAGACAAGTTTAAATACAAGATCTCAGCCAACCAAAAGAGCAATCCCAATACCAGGACTGCTGTAAGATTAAATAAAACAACCACTTTCCTTTATCTCCTGTAAATTCTAGAGGATCTACAAGAAAGCATGCAAGCAGCAAACTTCTGCCAAATAACCCTCTCTTCCTTTGTATTACAAAAGTAAGGACTGACACCATTCAAACCTTGATAGTCCCCTCAACATTTCTATTTGAAGGGTCTTACATACTCAGAGTACCTGATGAGTGTTCTTTCCCTCAGAGGCAAATCTGCAAGAAGGGGAAAGGGTATTTACCCATCGGTAGCTGACAAGAGCAGTGGGGATAGGAACAGAATCTTCTGAAAGAACTCGATGTCATTATTTTGCTTCATACAAAAGATCTTAGTATCTTCAATTTTAAATTGAAGAAAAATAATCTAGAAAAAACTTTTTTAAAAAACATAAGAAGCCAAGTAACTCAGGAACCTTTATGCCTTCCTTGCCTCGTGGGAGTTCCAAGAAACACAGCAATAACAGCAATGCAGGAAGCTGACCACTAACAGGGATGTTTTTCAGTCCTGTTCGTAGAACAAGGTGTATTCATTTTGAATCATTCAAGTTGTTAAAAAAAGAAATAGGCCAAACCTATTCCCAAACTAGTTGCCTGATATCCACAAGTCCAGCTTCATACAATGAACTCAAAGTTCTCAACCCTTTTGTTCCAGTAACTCCAACACAGCTTGGCACAGTCATGCTACAGGTCAGGATACCAGCTGGAGGATGGCATGTCAAAACTCAAGAAAGAGTTTAGAACCAACCAGCAAGCAAGAAACACCTGTATTGGAAGGCATGTCCAAAATATTCAGCAAAAATAAACTTCTTCCAGCTTAATACATACTACCTGAAGAAAAAGAACTAACAACAGCACTACTGAATATAGGTGTAGTATTTAAGGGTCCCTAAGCAAGGGTGAAAATTCAGTCTCTGCTCCTCTGATTCCCCTCACACAGATCTGTTGTACGTAGCCTTGTGAACTTCTGCCAGACACAGCCGGACAGTTTTGGGTTTTGTGCTGGGCAAGGCAACCCAGGTGACTGAAAATAGCTCAGACGCGATCACAGAGCAGCACTGTCATCACATCTAAGGAAGCAACAGCCTCAGCACAGGTAGATTTGGAAGAGGGCATCAGTCTTGCAGCCTCATCCATGTCTTCAGCCTTAAACTGACAGAACTCAAGTAGGAACTTGCTCTGACTTAGGAGTGCTTACTGCTGTTAGCTTAAGCTATGCCCAAAACAACACAAGTATCTTTCACTCCTACTTGATCACAACTAATGTTGCAACTAGAAAGCAAAAAACCAAAACCAAACATCTCACTGCCAGCACAACTCAATTTTCACAGAATTTACTAGAATTGAAAAAAAAAAACAACAAAACAAAACAGAAAGCTGCTGATGCTACAATCAGTGGCACATTGAAGACTGAATTTTCATAGGCACATCAAGATGTTCTATGTAAATCCGGACTAGGTGAGAAGGCTGGCGAGGCTGACATTTCAAATGCCTTCTGTGGAAAGAGATAATTTCCATTTCACATTATCAACCATAACAAAAAAACCAAAACAAACAAACAAACAAACAACCAAAAACAACAAAAAACCTCCACCCACAAAACAACACAAACAAATTTAAAAAACAAACAAAAAAACCCACCACAGCAAATCAGAACACTGGGCATGAAAAGACTTTTTTTTTTTAAGCATTCCAGAGTAATCTAAGACACAGTTATTTAAATGTTACAAAAGGCTTTGTACACTACACCTGTAACTCTTAAGAGACAGAAGGTGTAACTACATGGCCCCATCAATGACTTGATCCCTGGGTATGTTCAACAAAGCAGCCCTAAACCACCCTCTGGTCTCCCAGAGCCCCTTGGACAGCTACTGAGGGGCCCTCCAGCCATTGGCAGCAGAGTTCCCTCGCTACAGAATCCAGAAGCCAGTGCAGTGGCAAGACAGAACTGCAATGCTGCACACTCCTCTTCTGCCAGGGCCAGGGGTGGAGGGACCACACAACCTGCCCAATACACGGCCCACCACACAGGATACACCATACTTTCACTACCTGGGAATTCTGTTGGGGCAGCTTTCTTGGCTGATTTACAGCAAGTTCAGACAGGAGCACCAATTTTCACAATCATCTTAGTCTGAAGAATAGTTAGTTATACATGATGGATATGGGAATGCAAAAGCTAGCTAATGGAAAAGCCCTTGCAAATGCAGCTGGAAACAGTTTAAAACATTCACTTCTGGCCAAAAATAATCAGCTAAGAAAGGTAACTCCTGAACAGCAGATCAGTAGAAGGGAACATGTGCCTCTGTCTGAAAAAGAAGTTGGGAAGACAATTCAGCTTAAAATACAGGAGTGAGATCCACAAAACATCTAAGTTCTATGCATTAGAGGAACTGAACCTTGACTGCAGAGGCTTTTTTTTGACCCAAAAGAAAGTTTCATTAGTAACATACTTGTCCTCTCAGAATTAAGTCACTTAACATAAGCTAAATGAGTTTGAGCAACTCACACAGATGCAGGGGGTATAAGCATGTTTGATTAGAGAACACCTAACATGGAAGATCAGGTGTTAAAGTGAAAATTCTGCAACAGGAAAAAAATTATAGAAATACACCATGAACAAGGTACATACCAGAGAACAGTATGGCCCAGAAACATATTTACACTATGAAAATTAGCACTAGTGACAAATCAAAAAGCAAATGTAACCAATATCATTGTTACAGATCAAAAACTGCAGGAGTCAAAGCTTGAATCAAGGTTTCTTGAATGCCTTTACCAGTATCAGCCCTTCACTTAGTTTAAAGTATTTTGGCTAGCAGCACTGTCCATTCAAAGGTATTTTACTAGCAATTCAAGATTCTCTCCAAAAACTGGATGCCACACTCAAACTCACTAAATTATGGAGTAATGTTTTCAAGGGAGTGACTCTGACACCTCTGCCTCCACCTGCACTAGATACCTTCTGCAATAACCAAAGCAAACTCTATCCAAAAATTCACCTCATTCCTTTGTGCAATTTTAGGCGGTCATCTCACCTTCCTGAGCAATGTACCACACCCCAGCTCCTGTGAAAAAGGGCATTTATACACAGATGAGACACGACCATTTCCCTCCTACCCTCACAACGTATGGAAAAGAAACTCTAAACCAGCATTCTTTCATTCAAAATGGCCAGTGGAAAAACTCTCACCTGGCAATAAAGAACTTCCTTTCTCCTCTGCCAATAAACAATTCAGCACTAACAGGACGAACATTGCTGACATGTAACAGTACCTGGACTGGGTATATTTTGACCACTTCTTTAGAACTTGCACTTCTCAAATGCTGAAGCAAAGCACACACAATCGGTCACTCGACTGATATAACATTAAACACACAGCACGTACTAAGCCTAGAATAATTTAACTGCCACTCAGAGGTTGATTATTTCAAATCATCTGTGAAAGTATAATGTATTATTCATGGTTACAAATTACTTCTAGACTTCGAAGATGTTTCTGCCCAGTTCCCACCACCACTATCACCCAGGTAACCAGGCTCAGTGAAAGACACACCAAGAAAGTAACTGGGATGCACAAATAGCCACACAATCATCACGTTTGTAAAAAGCTGTTATGTTCTTCAGGTATCAACACTGAAATACAAGAGAGCCCTTAGGCTTGTTCTTATTAGAGAGGCACCAGTCTGCACACACAGAGCCCCAGCAGATCAAGAAATACTTGTCAGGGAGATCATCCAATCAAACAGTGTTATCACGAAAAAGCCCTCAATTTTTTTTAATTGTTTATTTTAACTAGCCCTAGCTACAATTCAGTGTGGTGAAGAACAACAGTTTATACCTAGTAGGGTCTTTTTCTGTCCTTTGGAACACTAGCTGTATTTGACACTGTCCTTAAGCTATTCATGCAAAACCAGCCTTTTGGTGTGATTACATCCACAAAACTACTTAAACAGTCCAAACAAAGCACAACCCAGTGAGGTTTCTGAGAGTCAGTGCTGGGAGCACGGGAACACATTAAAGCAAGTGCTGTCCCTCAGCAGGAAGGTGCAGACCTTAGTTCACACCCCACTTCCATGAACACAGCAGAGACAAGATGAAAACCTCAGACTTCAAGGGCCTACTTCCAATTCCTTGCATCAGCAACCATGAAGAAACTTAACTACTCCTAGCAGAAAGTCCAAGTAAATCCACCTGTAGTTATCAGCAACAAATCAACTTTCCCTAACATCACCAGCCCCGTGGCTGAACTCTGCACAGTGCTGACCACACACCCGGCACAGAGAGGGAATTGTCACCCTACCCAGAGCTCACAGCCACCCAACATGAAGGCTGCTGCTAAATGACATTGTTCAGGTAGATTTCACTCTCACATTCTCGTGGTCATCTCAACACACAGTAGTCAGACACAAAGTTTTCTTTTCTTTTTCCTTTACCATTATCTTGGTGATGAGCATTACACATTTATCCATAAATAGAGCTCATTTCTATTCTTCACTGGGAAAAAATGAAAATGTCATCTTGTGCAACACTGATGACTGGGACTACTGTATCTCCTGTAAGGAATTTCTAGTGGTATGCTTGCTCCTCACTGAGCCAAACCCCCCAGTGTACTGAAAGCTTTTTATACAACCTTCATGGTCCTGCAAGTTACCATACAGCCCCACAAAATGAGGCCATATGCACCCACCCCTGCGGGATTCAGGACTCAGTACCCATCAGTTTATAAACAACGGCAAGTGAAATACTTGCCTCTCACACAAAGCAATACAAGGAAGAAGCTGGACCACTGTCATTGGAGACGCACACGGAAATAGCCAGGCGGTGACATTGCCACTTGCTTGCAACACCGTTTAAAATACACAGCCGGGATCAAATGGAAACAATGTTGAGTTGCTGGAATACAAGTGAACTAAAATCTGTATTGGAGCAAGAGCCTATCTGGCCAAAAGCACTACAAGTTCTTTATTAAGTTCATAGACAGTCCTCTCGAAACAATTTGCTTCCAAAACCACCTGATGCAGTATTTGAAGGAATGATTCCAATTTTAAAATATTCTAAGTACTTTCTGTGGCAAGTATATAGGCTTCTTTAGAAGCCAGTACACCAATAACTTCATGTATTCGTTAATATCCAGTTCCCAAACAATTGACAAATATTCCATCTTTCAGTCTAGAAATACAGGAATACGTAAAACCGTCAGTAATTAAAAAAACCCCCAAAAAACACTCAACAACAACAAACCTCAGCTGTTAAGTTACAACCAGAATTAGAATTCAACTGGAAAATGCCTCTGGATGCTACCAGAACAAAATTTTCCTGAATTTCCAAAACGCAATCTATCCTGGGTTGGCTTTACAACCTTTCTAAGCTACGAATGTCTCAATCAACACATTGCCTTGTAACATCCACGTCTCAACATTTTCAAACCATCACCACAAAAATATATAGTTCTACAAGATTTCGAATGTTTATTCTGTGAATTTCGTGAAACACAGAACCTTATTGAGGGAAACCAAAACCCCAAAGGAAATTTACCCTTCAGTTAGTTATAAACGTGTCTGTGCTTATTCATATCATGAAAAATACAAAAAAAAAAATCAAANAGCCCCTCGCTCCTCACCTTCTCGCAGAGGCTCTTCACCTGCCCCTCGGACAGCTGCTTGCACTCGTTGAGCTGCTCCACCCACTGGTCGA
The DNA here is from genome assembly GCA_013397115.1 of Edolisoma coerulescens. Lineage (NCBI taxonomy): Eukaryota > Metazoa > Chordata > Aves > Passeriformes > Campephagidae > Edolisoma > Edolisoma coerulescens. The sequence goes on from VWZW01004133.1 coordinate 110,408, forward strand.
GCTCCTTGGTGAAGACCTTCTCCTCCATCCCGCTCTCCCCTTCCTCCTCCTCCTCCTCCTCACCGGCTGCTACTGCCGCACCGCCCCGCGGGCCCCTGCGATCCGCGCC
>VWZW01004133.1:110615-135415 GCA_013397115.1 Edolisoma coerulescens
CCTCACTCCGCACCGTGTAATGGCCGCCGCTGCTGACGTCACCGCCCCGGCCCCACCGCGGGGAGGGGGACGCCGCGGGAACCGACGGCGCGTGCGCGGCTCCCGGGCGGGGCCGCGAGTGCGCTCTGAGGGGAGGGGGCGGGTGAGGGCAGTGACCTCACGCCTGCCTCGGGAGCGAGGGGTGGATGTGCTCCTTGTCGGTTCTTGTCCCCGGTTCTGGTCTTGGCAGCCCGCGGGCTGGCGCTCTTCCCATGGGGGCTCCGCTTGAGGGGCGCGGCGCGGCGCGGCGCGGNCACGAGCGCTTTACCGCACGTAATTTCCAACCGCTTACCACAAGCTTTTATTTTCATTGTAATAATTCACACTTTTGGGGGCTGATTTAACATTTTAACCGGAGGGTCTCTCGGGGGTCTCTCCCGAGGATCCATCGCGGCCGCGGCGCCATTTTAGGAGGCGCTGAGCGGACGGGAGGCGGAGCCGAGGCTCCAGCACAGCCGAGGGGCCGCGGCTCGCCCGGCCCCGGCTCCCGGCCCGCTCCCCCCACCGGGCCGCGCCGAGCCCCCGGCCCGCNGCGCAGCCCTGCCCGACCGCAGTCCTGAGGCGGGAGCCAGGGCACTGCCGTGAGGGGTCGCCGGCATGGTGGTGCCGGCCCCGCCTGTGCCCGGATGCTGAGCGCCGGCTCCTCGCCGGGCACAGGCGGGTCAGAGTCCCCGCCTGCCAAGCGCCTACTGCGGGGTCGGGAGGCGATGTGTCTGAGGGCTTTGTGCGGCTCCGCAGTGTTTGTGGTTCTCCCTGCAATTATTGCATATAGATATCTCCGAGGCGGGTGCCAAGAGGCTAGTGTCAGGGTCTTTGCAGTGACAGGACGAGGAGCACTCGCTGTAAACTAAAACACAAAATGTTCCACCTCCACACGACAAAGAACTTTACGTTAAGGATGGCAGAGCACTGGAACGGGCTGCCCAGGGAGGGCGTGGAGTCTTCCTCTCTGGAGACTTTCAAAACCCTCCTGGACACGTTCCTGTGTCACCTGCTCCAGGTGACACGGCCCTGGCAGGGGGGTTGGACTGGGTGATCTCCAGAGGTCCCTTCCAACCCGAACAGTTCCGTGATTCTGAAGTCCTGAGCCCGGTTACCGTGTCCGTCGGAGAAGAGGGAAGTGGAGGGCACTTGTTGGTGTTGGGTACTTTGAAATAAAGCTTTTCAGTTCTAAATCATGAGCATTAAATACCATCTTAATTGTACCACCAGGTAGTCCTTAGGTTAAAAAGGCCGTGCTGCATTTCTTTAAAACAATTTATACTGAAAGAGTTCTTGGAAGTCTAGAGTTTATTATGACCTTTTTAGACAGAAGTAATGCATGAAGTGCAGTGTAAGTGTTCAGTAATTAGTGGTGGACCTTTCAGGAAACTTTCAGGGAGGTGGTATTTTTTCAGGAAACCTCAGCTACCTTAGTGGACTCAGACACTTGCTACCTAAGGGAAAATATGTCAGTAAGACAGAGATAAGTTACAATAAAAAAGAATGTAAGAAATATGCATCACCAATTTCTAATGGATTATGTATTTTATTACAATCTGCATCTTAATTCATAGAGGAAGATTTCCCTTAAATAACTTACAAAAGGCATGAAATGATCAGTAAAAAAAAGTAATATTTTTCCCTTAAATGGGTCAAAATGTTGATAAAATGTTGATTTGTTAATTTCAAGAGGGTACAATGACTTTTCCTAGTTAATTTGTGTTAATCGTCTTGCCTAATACAGAGTCTGCCTTATTAAGTCCTTTGCCTACTGTTGAAGCAAATTAAGAACTCCATAGTGAGCAAGGGGTAAGGAATGTTTGCTTTCGGGGGTCAGTTTCGGTTTCTTGGTGTCATAGTCTCCTGCTACACATCAGCTGGTTTGAATTACCTGACTCAGGTTTTGTTTGTCTTCCAAAATATTTTTGCTGTTCTCACACAGGTTCCCATCTTCAGATGACCTTAGTTTTATGCTTGAAGTTGTAGAAGGAAAAGTACCATTCATTGAGAAGTGATGGGTTTCAAGAATTCACTCTAGCACATCTTCCCAAAATAGTCTTGAGCAAATATATGCAAAGAATATGAAGCAATATCATCAACTCCTGTGTAATTTGCCAAGCTGAAGTTCATTTTCTTTAATAACTGTTGACTTTCTGGCATAGTTAGATGTTTGAAGATCACACTGCAAACCATCCACACAAGCTGTGCTTTCCTCACATCTACCCGACAAAACATGGCAGGATTTCAGTTGCAGTTTCATAGGCAAACAAGCCAGGTTAATAGTTTCTTCCTGCTAGTGTGGATCAGACTGGACGCCTCATAGATTAAGAATCACTGCTGTCTTCAGAGCAATTGTGATGGTTCCCAACTCACCGTTGGTTCCCAGGAGCATAGTGGTAAAGAAAGGAACACTTGTTGTTCGAAAAGAGTCAGTCATAGCTCTTTTTCAGACAAACTCTGCTTGGGAAGGAGTAGGTGATTCAGCACTCTCTGCCACTGAAAGCTGAAGCCGTGCCACTCACTATAGGAGAATTCAGGACTCAGCAAAGGAAATTCAGGATTCATTTATCTGGACACTCACAGAGAAGGGGAAAGCTTTGATTTCCATCTCCATCCCAAGCATTAGCTCTTTATTTTATCCTCATACTGTTTTGAATTGTTTATACGTGGATCAGAAATCTGCTCTCCTTCCTCCCTCTGACTTGAGAATGACAATAGTTTAGAGAGTCACAATTGCTTTTCTCTTCTTAAATATTCATCTGAGCCTTCAAAGGAGAATGGAATAATGAAAGGAAAACGTACTGTGTTGCTTAAGTTGGGGGCTTGTCAGGGCTTCAGACACACAGTAAGATTAAACTGTGAGATGGCAGTAATAAATCGTATTTCGTATGTGAGTATATGCCAGGTGTGTGTGTGGTTTGTACCTAAGGAGCTGTCTGGGTGCGGCTGCCCCAGTGAGTCAGGGGTACAGAGGCCACACTGCTGTGCTGACACCTGAGTCAGGGACCCATGTGTGTCACATGTGTGGCATTCTGGAGAGAGGTCAACTGGTCAGCCTGACTGCACTTATGTTTACACATATGCAGCTCTAGGTTATTCAGCTGTTAGCCTACAGTGCCAACTAATTCTGTGCTAGTCTTAAATTAATCTCAAACGAAGGTGTTAGCAACTGCAGTAATCTTATCAGTAACACCAACGTTTCCATTGTACTATGAGACATCAGTGTTTAAATGCAGATTTATGCAGATTTATATCTCACCGTCCAACTATACAATGTATTGTTAGCATTGTAGAGTAAGGAACACGTAAATTAGTTTTCTTCACACTTGACTCTCTCTGAATATTTTAGTGATTCTAAATTATCCATCAATGCATGTCCAAAATGTCTGTTGCTATGGTGTTTTAATACTAAATGCAGAATTAAAGGGCTATGCAATACAATATAAAGACTATACTATACAATTAAAAGGCTATACAATAGTGTAACAATGAACTGCCACCTTGAGATGTAGGGCTGCCAACTTTGATTAATATGTCTATTTCTGCAAGCAAAGAATATAGACACTGGTACATTAGTGTGGACGTCAACTGCCTCTATGAGGAAAGGGACTTCTGATCAAATAAAGTCAGAAGTACGCATCATGTAATCTCTTGTATATTCAGATACTGGCCACTACTGGATGAAATATATGGTTTGTGTCTTAATAGTCCCATTAAGTCAGATAAACCTGTTGTCTTAAGTAGAACCATTGCAAATGACCAAAAGAAAAACAGAACACATTTACATGAGATATGTGTTACATCACCACAGATAAATACTATTTCTGTATATTTGACTAATTTCAGAGTCCATATAGTACATGACAAAATCAGTGACATCAGTAATACCACTATCAACAGAGGCCCACTCACTTTAACTGAATGGCTTCTGTAAAAGATGGAATCTCATTATTAATCGCCTTGTATACCACAAAACATATTACTGAAATCTGCTTGTTCATCATTCACCCTTGTGTTGTAGATAAAGCAAGAAGTGCAGTGTCTTAATGAAAGAAGAAATTACAGAGTAACCATGAAAATCACATTTTCAAATCACTATGGTTACAGATATTTCATAGTCAAGAATCTTAAAAAAGCTAGGAATAGAGTACTGATTCTCAAATGTTAGGAGCTTAATATTTTGCAAATATTTTATGTCCTGCTTTCTCCCCATGAGTGTGGCACTGAATGCGCTGTGTCCAGCCTGGCTGGGTAGGACCACTGGGGCAGTGGGTACATCCTTGTGCACCTGAGCCACGTTCCACGAGGAACAGGGCCACGTTCCTCCTACCTATCATCCACCAGTTTTAATCTCTAGAGCACGTGACAAACACCACCTCTGCCAGGACAAATACTATCACTTTATCGCCAGATGGACAAATACCCGATTTCAGCCCAATGAGGAAACAGATACTGAAATTAACTCACTTTCCAAACATGACAGAAGCATTGAGAGTTGAGAGTAGAGACCCCAGTTCAATAGATACTTGGGCCCATCCTTAAATTCCTTCCTTTTAAACAGATAACATAAGCATTTGTGAAATGTCCTGCTAAGCTCATGCTTCAAGGCTGTAGGCTTGCTGATTGCTGGTGTGATGCTCTGATCAGCACAGCTTGTGTTACAAGTGCTTTGTTTGGAAAAACTCCTATTATTCAGTCCTTTCCATAGCTATATTTAAGTACACAACAAATTATTAATATGTACAAGCAGTTGTCATGGAGATAATATGATCCCAAGTGGGTTTTTTGTAAGTGGCACAAACCTGGCACATCCCCCATGCCTTGTACGGACAATTCCTACATAACATTTCCTGTGTTAGATATGGGATAGATATATATCTTTGCTTTTTTTGCCAACACCCAATGGACAAACCACTGCTTCTGGCTTTCAGATGGTTGGCTTTAGGAATATGAAAAATGTAGGACTTGTAAGACTGGGGTTTTTTAAGCTGCAACATCTTAGCAAGGGGCTGAACTGCTCACTTCTGTGAAATCTCAAACACAGTGCAACATCCGAATTATGGCTAAAATCTTGCAGCATGTATTTTCTCTCCTCATCTTGGTCCATAGACTTATGCCAAAATGCAGTAATCAATCCAAAAGAAGGCAGCTTGCTAATGTAGCTGAGGAGGCCTCACGGCCATAATGAGGATCGTTTTCCATGGAGTGAGACTGCTATCCTATTAAATGTCTATAAATCCACGTGACATTTCGTTTAGGATTATCATAACATTTCTACTCTTCAACTGTGCCCTTGCAAAGTAGTTCACTGTGCACTTCAACCATTCTTACCTTTATTCTGCACCTCTTGTCTGGTCCTGGAGGTTCTGTTACACTTCAGCTGGGCAGCATCTGACTGTTGGAGCCATTCTGTACCTGTTTACTTGAGTGAATGAAGGAGATTCTTTCCATATTATAGCTGTTGCTTCTTTTTTTTTTTCAGATGTTTACTCATCAGTTGATTAATGTAATCAGTTACAGTTACTGTCATAATGACCTTGAGCTGGGCCAAGCAGTTAGCTACAGAAAGGCTGCAAAAAAGAATTGCAGCGAGAAAATTTGAGTTATTGCTCCCTCGCTTTCCCGTGCAGTAAATGTATGTTTCTTTCATAGCGCAGCCACTATCTTGCAGTGAAGGAAGCATAAACCCAGCTGGGGAGTACCCATGACTTCTAGTGCATGTTAATATGATATCCATGTTGGTTTGGAGCTGTTGCAGGTGTCTTGTGTGACAAAACAGGTCCACATAACCTGCTAAGGATGGCTTGGCTAAACTGCTGCCTTGCACTCCAGCTCAGCATCAGCTCTCCAGCCCAGTTCCAAGCAGTGCTGGCCGCTGCTTAAATGCTTCCTCTGAAGAGAGAACCTGGGGAGGGAAATTTTCTTCTGAAATCTCTTTGTGTATGTGCTAAAGGACAAAGGAGAAGTTCACTGCACAGGCACACTTATTCTCAGATCCTGATTTTGCTTCACTGTGGTTAACAAGTGTATTATTAGTAATAGCTAGTTACAACTAAGAACCTGACCTTATTTTTAACCTAATACTGAATCAGATCTAATTGTAATAGGTGGGTTCATTGCTGTGCTTTGCTCTTTGAATGTTCTCATTCAGAATTTCAGTGCCTTCCATCATAGGTATTAAAAATAGGTGGCAAGTTGGATAATTATTATTGTTCCAAATCTCGTTTGCAGCCTTACATAACAGTGTTCCCACCAAAAAGTTTATTTTAAGAGTGGAGTGGCAGAACATGCTGTTGCAACCTGAAATTACTTGCAGTACTGTAGCTGGGTTATACAGAGTCTAGAGAGAACTGTCTAACTGTCTCTTCTTTTTTTGATGAACCATTTTAATATTAATCAAAACAAAGATATTAATTAACATCAAAATGTGTGGACTGCCTGAGCTTTGGAATCACAACGTCCTGTGTTGTCAGTCCCGAGCATCCTTGGTAATCTTAAATTGCCTAAGCAGAAACTACTGGTCATTCCATTCCATTGGACTCAATGACAGTCCAAATATTTTGTGAGTGTAATAACAGTAAATATATAAACATGCAAAATGCAATAACAATGGTAAATTATTTAGAAAGAGAATAACGCCAGGTGGATAGAACTGTACTTGATAAACTTGAGCTTCCTCAACTTGATAAACCTGAGCTTTCTCATCAGTCCCGTTAGTAATACTGTGTTCATTCACAAAGTACTATCTCCATTTTTAGTAGCTAAGACCATTTATCCCTCCAGCCATGAGCTGTGTCACATATCCTCACCTTTCTTCATCATATCCATCAAACACATGTGACTTGGGAAGGATGAAAAATGTTGGGAAGATGTAGTGATCAGTCCTGAGAATATCAGATACCTCCCTTCAGCTGTAACAAGCTCCCCTGCTCTCACTGTGATCCCAATAACAACAAATTCCTTCTATTTGAATAATAAATTTTATTTTTTATCTTGTATTTTGTGCATGCTGTGACCTCCCTCCTTGATCAACATCCTTTTCACATCAGAGCTAGCATTTATTCTTCCTAATTACTGTTCTTCTCCTCTATCCCTTTTCCTGTCCATAACTTCCTTTCTTGCCCCTTTTCAGCCTTGCTGAATTGGATCTAGCCAAATGATCTGCAATACCTCATGAGCTCTGAAAATGTAATTTTAAACTGTTTTTTCTCCCTGGAGTTCTGCATAAGATAAATATAATGAAAAATAAAAAATACACTGTTATAAATTTGACTAATAAAAACCTCAGATTTGACAAAAGAATGAGAAATGGCCATGAAGAATGACACATTAATCTCACTGGTAGATGGTAATGCCAAAATTCTTGGCATTTCAGCTGGAACTGGGAAATTACTGAGGGAGCACCTTACATCCTTAGTGATGTTTTATAGCATCAGTGGTAACTGCTGAGCACTTTCACTGGCAAAGTAACATTCCCCTTGTTAGCCCCATCGCTACTGTATTGTATTGCACGTCTGTCATGCAGGTGCTACTCATACCTGGCTGTTGGAAGCCCAAACCAACAAATCCTAAAAGTTCTCTGGTTAAAAGCTGGGTTTGCACTGGGCTGCCCAAGTGCACACTGAACTTGAGCTGAGTAACTATCTGGGTCCCTCCCCGGTACTAAGGACATCCAAAGCTCAGTCTCTCTGTGCTCAAAGGCAGGAACCAGTACTAACCCTGCTGCTGGGGCATGCAGAGATTTACTCTCAGGTGTACATATCTAGCACAAGCATAATGTTAATTTGTACACTTAACCAGTGTGGTTTTCCTCCTCAGATTACAAACTGAAAAGATCAATGAAGTTATGACTGTTGTTTTCACTGGATGAATAATTACTCCATAGTTAAATAATGTTATCAGGTGTATTACCAGAGAGAATAACCGGTTTCAGGAAACTGTCATTAACTTGAGCAATTAATAATTTTTCAGTTCAACAATGAATGTATCTGTATCAGGACTGAATGAGTGAGGGGCAATGCAGGGTCTGTCACAGCAGTGGTTGATTTCAGCCATGCAGAATGAGAGGGAGTTTCCAGCTTCACAAGGGAGGCTCCCCGGCATAGAATCACTGGGCTCATGCTGCGGGGCACTGCCCAGCAAGTTTAATTTTGATTCAAATTTTACTATCAAAAATAATCTTTAAAAAATCCATCTGAACCTCCTCAGAAGAACATTTATTTCATAAACATCACCTTTCAGACATCAGATACAGTACAAGTTATTCTCAACAGCACAAGGGTTAAACTGACCGTTCTTGTGATGGAGCTGTTCCTACATGAAGTCCCTCAATGTAACTTTTCATAAATTGCCCTCTCTGTCCTGATTATAGTTACAGTTCCCTTAAGAAATGTTATCTATTACAGCAGAAAGTCATTGATATTTTTTCTTCTAGTAGACAGAAGAACTTCACTGGCATAGCTCCTACAGCTCTAATTTTTTGACAGTGTCCAACTGAAGACAGTCAGGAAATGTACCAAAATCTACCAAGATTTACTCATGTGTAGATAATATACCAAGTGAAAGAATTTCCACAATAAAGGTGTGTACATTACAGTAGCCTTGAGATAGGGCTGTCTTCTTCCAAAACAAGTTCTTCTGGTTTTATGTGACTATTTAATGCACTTCTGTGTTGAAGAAAATAACTCTTGTTCTCACTCTGTACTATGAAACCAGTATAGCAGGAGGCACCATGGGCTGGTGAACAGATCAGGAGACAGGAGGAGATGTCTCTTGTATCTGTTTAAAGATCTTCAAGGCCATTTCAACTCCCACTTTCTCTTCTGTGAAGTGTTACAGCTACTATTAATTTTGCTAGTTATATGAGCAGATTTTCTAAACTGAAATACACTTTCTTCAAAGTATAAGGTATCTTAAAGAGAAAAGTAATAACTATTAGGAGAACAAACTCATTATTATGTCTGTGAAAAGGCTTCTGGGCAGGGTCACAGAATGCAAATTGTATTTTGTTCATCTGTTCTAAATGTTAATGCTTTCTACATATAATCCAGAAGAAATACATATACACATATATACATTCCTCGTAGAGAGGCTAGCCTCTCCAAAAAACATACTGACAGAGGGTATGTGTAACATGGCTTTTCACTTGTCTCAAGAGATTCCGCAGTGTTCGATGGCTTGCAGACACAAAGGTAATTTCACTTACCCTGAAAAGCATTTCTGTGTGAGATGACATCAGAACCACAGCACTGGACAATAAGATTTCTAGGTGAGGGAGTGACTAAATATATCCCCCTGAAACTGCTAATACATATTTTTAAAGTAGGGGTGCTACCAGCAAAGTACAGCTTACTGTGAAGTGAGACCATGTATGTAGCACATGCTGGTAGTCCCTGTGCATCCAAATCCCTTCTACTTCCCTTTTTTTATCATGGGATTGTGAGTTGTGCGTTTCTGGTTTTGTAATTAAAGGGTAGAACAGATGGAGAGAACTTGAAGAGCTGCATCCATTAATTTAATGTAGAGAATGTCTCCACATTATAATTTAATATAATGGGATTTTACTTGAGTGAAATAAAACTCTACAGTCTAGTGCTTGGGAATGTTTACTATATGAGCAGCTTCACTGTTGAAAAGATTTCACTGAGTCATGCTATGACTCTCTGCCAAATACCAATCATATGACCAACCCAGCTAGAAAAGGGTGTTTCTTCATGCCAGTATATTTCACATGTCACCCTGCACTGAGCCTTTTTTTGACTGTTCACCTGTGGATTTTATGTGGCAGCAAAGGGGGACAATGTAATCTGTCTGCATGTGTTTAAAAAAAGAGTAGATACCAAGAAGCACAAGCCAGCTGGTCTAGTATTAAGAATGGTGTAACAAAAGGGGTTGGGTTTGACATGATTTCAGAGGTAGATTTAAGGCAGACAATACAAACCAAACATTGATACTGGTAAAAGCAGTGAGTGTCTTGCCAGTTCCAGGAATCAAGATGCTTCTGAGGAGATAACAACCAATTTGAAAAGTTCAGAGAGCAAACTTTCTTATTTCTGTTGAGACAGGGGTTTTAATTTCTGTAGTTAAGACATAAAAAGAAAATCCAAAATGAATGAGTTTTATGTGCAGCAGTGGACACTGTTAGATTTCCCTAAATCTCATAAAATATTTATACTTAACTGTAAATATTTGAGTGAAACTTGTGTAAGTTATGCTTTGGGAATCTTCTATTTTATTACTGAAATGTTTTTTATCTATGGAAAGCTACAGCAAGTGTCTTGTGCTCGTGATTCTTTACTCAGCAAGCTCATAATACCCATCTGCCTCACAGCTCACCATGGCTAGCAATCAATACATTGTCTCCTGCATACAAAGGCTACTCCTCTGATAATCAGTCACTAGGATAGGGATGAAATCATCAGGGAAAATAGTACTAGAAAGAACACAAAGGCTCACAGTGGGCCCAAGTGTCTCTGCTGTAACCCTTAACTCCAACTAATATATCCTACAGATTAACTTGCCTCAGTGACAATTGAGTAAGGAAGTTAAAGGGATGAGGAAGTTAAAGGGATGAGCACACATAGCACAGAAAGTTTAAATTATACTTCCCATCAGTGTGATCTGTGAAATCACTGTTAGGCTGCGTGGGAATAATTGAGAGGTCACAGGGGATTATATGAGCATTTATGTTTCATTCTGGCTTAAGTGTATTCAACTCCAGTGATATCAACCAAATTGTTTCCGTCTTCAGTAATGCTGCATTTGCTCCTATGCCGTGAAAGAATAATACATTTATTAACTGCACATATTTATCTGTCACCGAGATCTCAGGTTTTCAAATTTTCAGCATTCAACTACTGAACATACTGAAGCTCTCTGCCTGGTGTGAGGAAATGAAAAACAGGATGGTTAATGGTTTAAGACCACAACACATCCCACCTCCCTCAGAACAAAGCAGAGCATTGCTCTAATGGCAGCAGGTTTTGCCAGAGAACCTGATATGTGGTGCTCAAATCTTCGCCTACCGCTGCATGAGATGTGTTGCGCCCTTTTCCCTGCTCTCCTTTGTCTTCCCTATTCTTCTCCTGTAGCTCTCAGTTGAGGAATGGCTCCTGCTCTGACTCTTTCTCACGTCCCTACTTTAACTATAACCTTATCCTTCCTCCCCTTCAAAAGGACTTCTGATTTGGAGAAACCTTCACACCACTTAAGCAAACCTATGATTTTAGTGAGCAGTCTCTCCTTTGGCATCACATGCTCTTCAAACTGCAGCAGAACACATTCCATGAGATAATTAGCAGCTGTATTTAAGGGACTCCAGGGAAGATACGAGCTCTGAATTTTGAGAGGATGTTTGTATATCTGATGTAATTTTGTCTCCTCACAGCCTGAGTAAGCTCCCTATGCAACAGAACAAAGGATAAAATTAACCAGTGAGTTCAAAATACTTACACGAGGAAAATAACTATTTTCTTTCCAACAGCTGGTGCAGCTTTTTCCCTGTTGGATCTGTCTGTAACACTCCAAACCAACTAGAATGGAAATCTGTTAGAAACCCTCCAAAATGATGCTTGGTGCAGGTAATGTAAGGTACTCTTTGCCTGACACATTCACTGAAAATCAGGTTTTTCACTTGGAAAATACACTTCTGCAGTCAAGCAATGTGTTTCTTAAACATTTACCCCTTTACACAATAGAATACTTAATAATTTTAATATCAGCTCCTCTGCAGAAAACAATTAAACCCAAAGAGACAGAAATTTGTGGCAAAGAGCAGAACTCCCAGAGCTGCATGGTTGGTGTGACTGTGCTAAAGGCACTTGCACAGCCCATGGGTGACTCTGTGATCTGGACGTGCCTTCACAGAATCACTGAGTGCAACAGATATTCCTGCATTGGGTAGTTATTTCCACCGTACTCACAAAAGCACCTTTTTGTCCCCCCAGTTTTCTTCCAGCAAGGAGGTTCTTGCTTGTGTTAGGATATCCTCTTTCCATTTGTCCTATTTGCTAACTCTGCAGAGTGGTGGGAGGAATACAGCATACAGGAAAGAATTTCTAATTTCCCCGGGCCAAAGCATTTAACAGCAGAGATTAGCTGATTATCTGGTCTTCTCTGACCACCATTCTAAAATGTGATAATTGCTTATATCTGAACACAATGAGCACATTTCTAAAATAATTCAGATACTGGTATTTTGTGTGAAAAGCATCATATTTTATTACCAACTCTAGAATAGCATTTTCCATCAGTAGTTCTCAGTGGGCTTTGTAAAGTCAACGCCACTTCACAGGTGAGGAATCAGTGCTCAGCAATGAGATTATTTGCCCCAAACTACCTCAGCCAGCAGCACACGGAAGGAACATGATCCAGACAGTTAGACTGGCATCAGATCCAGCTAGTCATTTAAAGTGGAAAATATTTTATTATTTATTCTTGGAGGATTTGCTAGCTCAGCCTCCCTTTCACTTTTTTTTTTTTTTAAGCCTCATAGATACTGTTTTTCTTTCTTTAAGAAAGATCTTTAAGGTATGTTCTTCGTTCTTCTGAGCTGAGATCCAGTGAATGAAATCTATTTTTCTGAGCTCTAACTCTAACCCCAAGGCCATGGAAGCTTTTTCTGGATTTGGTGACATTAAGCCCCCAGTTCCCTACTTAGCCCAAGCCCTCAAAATAAATTTTTAGATAGGATTATACAGGAAAATGCATTAGGAAAGGAAGAGGGTTTAAAAATAGCCTAGCATCTAAATCGGGATGTAATCTCCTCTAATTCTCCCAGTATCTGAGCACAGGGCATGGGGCTGTACTAGCCTGGTGTTGGTAAATTCGAGCCATGAGCAGGATATACACCTTACAAATAGTAACAGCTGGCAGCAAATCACAGGCCAGGGAGCAAAAGGAAAGGGCAGCACTATCCTAGTGCCTAAGCTTAATCAACAATGCAAGAATAAAGAGGAAGAAATTAGGATGCACCAAAATTGTCCTAATTTTGATGGTGACTTTTAGTTGCCATGAAACATGCAAAACTGTTCATATTTCAAAATTTTATATTGTAATGGCTGAATTTAAGTAGTTGTTGTGTTTTAAAGCCACAAAATAAAATAAATATTTTTTTAAACTTAAACATAACAACAGGGCTCTTTATTTTTTAACACTGTTTATTTTTTTAACATTCCAGACTTTTTATAGCATTTTACTGTGTCCTACTATCCAACATAGGTTGCTTGTACTTTTTTTCCTAGCAACATCAGTGACCACCTGGAAAATGCAACAGGGGAAAGCTAATGAAAAATTTTAAATACGTGACAATAAATAGGAAAACTGATTGCAATAGGACCTGGAATTTGCATCCTAATTCCTGTGATAAACAAAGACTTCTCGACTTCACAACTCATTAACTCTTCCAATTTCCTTATTGCATGAGCTTTGCTGCTCAGCAAGATTCTTTAAACACTTTACAGACACCTCGTGGTACCAGATAATGTCATGGTCAAGCAGAAATTGCTTTCTCTCAAAAATAAAGGATGGACAAGAGAGCCCCCACAACACATACAACCTCAATAACACATGTTCAGTACAAGCAAACTCCTTCCAGTTTCAGTTAAACATGTGGAACAGCAGTTTAACTCATTTCCACTAAGTATTTTCCTAGTTCCAGTTTCTTTTACTGCCTCTACTGGTAATTTATGCTCAGTTACAATCTTGGATCACGCTGTGGTGACTCAGCTGCTAAGGTGTAACTGCTCCTCTTGCTGCAGATCCACCATCACTCAGGGCTGGTAACAGAAAACATTAAGATAACTATAAAATACCTATTAATTTTCTGTTAGCTTTTTTGTTGTTTGCAATTTATGTTCTCCAAGTAGATCTTCCTCCCAGAAATGCATGTTTGCATGCTTTCCCTATTCTTACATTATTGTGCCGATTCCTCATGTGTTTTCTGTGTGTACTAATCCCTGTAGCATGCCATTAATTCATGGTACAGTCAGTTATTTTAGGCATGGATATTGGAGAAACAGAATTAAAACAGGACTTCAGTATCATAGCTATGCAATTACTTCTCGTTTTCTTTTTCTCTTTAGATACTGAATGGGCCAAAGTCACTGTCGGGGGTTTCAGTTTGAAAAGCCAAGGCTGTGGTTCCATGTCCTGGGTGAAGCTGCCCCTCTTTTCACTGTGTCCCTCCCCAGGCCATAGTCTCAGTGGTGCCACAGTATCTCTGTGAGATTTCTTGCAGGAAAAGGATCCAAGCTCAAAATACCATCTTTGGTCAGGTTGTTTTAATCCAGATCAGGTCCTTGACCGGGTTCACTGCACAACCCCACATGCAATTACGCCAGCACAGCTTGGGGAAAGATGTGGGACTGGAGAGAAACAACGTGACTTTGGGCTGCAGCAGGCAGAGTTGCTGCCAAGAGAAACACTGATCAAGCTGTACCAAATATTTGTGTTGAAACAATTTTGAAATATAGTTTCAGAACACTTGCAAATGAAATGTGTTTAGTTGTTGGGATAAAAGGCTACAGCCAAAGCTAAGTCTGCATCCTAATTATACAGAATAAACAGATACAAAATTAGACTATGGAGGATAAATAGGTAATTTCACTGTTCATATTTAAATATTAGCTATTTAACAACAAAAAATATTAAATAAATATTTTTGATCACTTATGCCTGTCACCCTACTCACCAAACTACAGCTCATAATCAGTATTTAGGAGTAAGAGGTTTCCTGGGCAATGCTGGACCCCTAACTCAAGCATGACCTCACCTCACTATAAAACTACACCAAAACCAGCTTTTGGCTAAAATGTCCTGTCTCATTTTCACATTAGCTTTATTTTTGTTAATGATGTTGGGACTGGAAAACTTCAGAAACAGAGGTAGTTGAGAAACCATATCCTGTAAAAATTTGTTGTTTAAAGATTAGCATGTAAGAAAATACCTTTTGTTCAAATTATATGTAATGTTTTTCATCTGGCAACTGTTTTCCCTTTAAATGATAAAACATTAAAACCTGAACTAAAAATAATCCTGTTGACTGTTCCAGTTCAGGAAATTTCTGTGAGCCAAGTTTTGTTGGTTTTTTTTAGTGGCTGTTATTCCAAGTTATGTCAGCTCAGCAACTGCTGACTCCACAATCACAACTGCTTTCGTACAACCTTCATTTACTTTCTTTTATTTTTGGAAACTATGACAAAACATCAGCTGGAACACTCAGTCCAGCATTTTCTTAACATATGTGGAATAAAACAGCAGAGGATCGTCTGCAAGAGAAATATTCCATAACAATGCACAGCCCCCTAAAGGATGTCTCATATCCCTACCTGGAAGGTCCTTTAACAAGTGAAGATGTTTCTCATGGTGGTGTTTAAAATTACCAGTGGGTCGTAATTACAATAACAATTTTATGCAGCAATAAATACTTTAAGAAGAGCAGTTCTCACCTTCCCAAATCCTGCACCATTGTGAGAGGCATTAAAATCAGCATTTCTCGTCTTTCTGTAGTTCTACATCTCTGCTGTTACTCTGTGCTTTGAAGGAGAATTTGATTTTGATTCTTGTAAGAAATTGGCTCTCAGCTCTGGTAAGAATCTGATAGCAAAAGGTGATGTTTTAAGTTATATTAAATAATATTTTCTCTTAAACCATATGCCAGCATCTAAAGTAAATGTGCTATTTAAGTACCCATGTAGCCAAATCCCGCACGAGTGGTTCCAAGGATAGTGGCAATTGTGTACATTAGAAATGGAGCTTGTCAGCAAAGGACACAACCAATAGTTTTCCTTTGCAGCAAAAATCCCGACCCTATGTCTGTGTAAAAGACGTGGACAAACACACTCGTGTTTACGGCTCCCCTGGGATTTCCCAGGGAGAAGGCAAACACGCAGCTCGTTGCGGTATCCTCGCTCGAAGGGACCACAGCGATGAGGTCGCTCCGCAGCCTCGGGACTGATGGAAGAAATCCGCGGATTTCGAAAGGCTCCACAGCCACACCTGCTGGCTTGGCGGGCTCGGCACAACCCGGGTGAAACCGAGGAATTTTTACAGAAATCGCTCCAAAACAATGCTTAATGCTGTGTCACGCCGTGGTGCCCTCAGGGTGTCAGAAAAATAGTCAGCATTTTAAAATAGTGTTAAACCAAGTGCTGTATGGAGGTGCTGTATGTAAAAGCCTCTTTGTGGCCAAGCCAAGCATTAAACAAGCTAAAAAATAGAAATTACATTTCCTAAACTCCCACATCCCACTGGTGCTTCTTGATACATCAAAAGGTGATTGCATGGTATCTGCTATTCAACTGGAGAGTTTGCTTTACTCATCTTCTGTCTGGGTGGCAACAAAATGTGTTTTTTTCACTGTTCACTGTGTGATTTCTTCACTCCGCGAAGGGCCAAATCTGATGCTTTTCCATGATACAGTTATGCCTTTTGAGGAGCAGGCTCAGAAAAGTGAAGGCTTGCCCACTGTCTCTGAGTCTACTCTTGCATAGGAGAACATATAATTAATGTTTTGTGAAAGACCTTATAGAACTTTGGGGAAATACAAGCTTTGGGGGATCTTTTGGGACATTCTTGGGCTCCTCTGAATATCTCTCCTTTACTGCACACACACAAACCAAGGACAGTTTGCTCTACAGGAGCAGTTTACCAACGTATACATAGTTATGGACTGATATCTGTTCATATCATTAGATAATCCATAAAATATTATCATCAGGTTATTAAGAGTCTTCTCATCTAGTGCTATTTCATGTCTGTTCTCTACTTAAAGTATCTCATATTTTTTTTGTCATTGCACCTACTTCAGTAACATCTGGGATGTCTGGGCCTTATTCTGTTGCTGTGTAACCTAGTTCATGGTTTTTGGCTCACCGTTCTGAATTGGTACAGTGGGTGGGTGGAAGGTGAGTTATTATTTTAGCTCCTAGTTCTAGGGTAGGTAAGGGCCCCAGAGTTTTATCTCAATTATACTGGAGAAATTATTCCCTCTAGGAGGACTCTGCTGGCTGAGGACTGTCCCAAAATACTCTTCTAATTTGCTAGATTTGCTAGGGGTTATGAATGGACTGTCAGGGTAGCTGGGGCTTTTTCACCTCTCTTTAGCCAGTCCTTGTATGTTTATTTCCAAATTGCATTTACATGTGCTGCCCTACCCTTTATGATTCTGTGGATGTGATTCACACTCATGAACAGAGCCTGAAGTTCTTACTGACATGCAGTTTTTGAGCATGGAATAGGAAATTAGACACATATCATAAGATCATCAACTTAAATCTTCTGGGCAGCCAGGAAAATGCAGCACCTCTGACTACAGATTCTTCCTCCAACATGCAAGATGTTCTCTGAGTGTATCAGAAGATACAATGGGTTTTCAGCCCAGCTCAGGTGGATTCAGACTCACTGCCAGCAGTGTTTCCAGAGCTGATTTTACCATATCCACAGCCATATGTTCCTCTTCTGCATATTGCCCAACTTTAAGACTGTCAGTCTGGAGCTTCTTAAACTAAAGGGCCCCGGTGAGAAACGTAGGATCCCTGTCTTCCATAAACAGTTTGGAACATCTGATTTAATAGTTTAATTATTGCCTATTTTGAGCCATATGAAGCATTTTCTGAGAATCTCTGCTTCTCTTCCTTGGCTGTCGGATGAAAAACAGATGCTTCCAGCATAAACAAATAAATCCGATGTCTGAAATGGATGGGACTAATACCGCTCTAAAGCCAGATGATGAGACCAACTTCCTGTATCATGTCCTCATTCTGAAAGAACATCCTCCATCCCTCCATTTCTATTTAGCTTCCAGCTACCATAGCTGGATGGTGGTGGCCACTTCTGAAGTGGGGCACTTTATAATGTCCTTTTATGCTGTCTCTGTGGGATTCATCTTACATGGAAAGAAAAGAAACCCGAATAAACATACAAAGAGAAAACAAAATAAATCCTCCTGAAAGGTCTCAAAATGTTTGTGAAGGATTTTGAAGGGTTACTAAGACTTCTGAGGAATCCAAGTAGCCTAATGGATAAACTGCTTTCCCTTCCTTCTCTCCAAAGCTCCACTTCATTTTAAGTGTTAAACTTAGTTGTTATAACTCAACACCTTCTGAAAATGTATCTGTAACACTAAGCCAATCTATCAGGAACAAAATCAATGACTCTGGAGATTTTAACACATCCCACTACAACTATCAGAGATTGGGAAGGACAGAACGAGAGAGAGGAGGAGTAACCCCTTCTGTAATTGAGCCATGGGAGGAAAACTTGGCCTCCTTTTCCCTGACCTCTAGAAATGAATGAGACCCTTCATTCCTCTGCAGCAACTGCATTTTCTATTGCAATAAAAAGAATGAGTCAGAAGAGCCTGCTGCTGGTGAAAGCTTCACTGGGCTGTCCTCAACAGAGTGCTTCATCCTTTTTGTTTGAGTTTTCATGGTGTTAGTCAGTTATAAGAAATGCCTGGTATCACCACAAGCATTCTGGATTTGTAAAAAAGGTTTTTGCTTGTCATTTATTTTAAGACTTAATGAACAAGCTCTCTTTGTGGAAGAAGACATTTTAGGTATGCTCTTAAGAATGAAATAGAGCAAGCTAGTAAAAAAGAAAATGCATCTCAATTAGATTATTTTTCCTCCATCTGTTCTCTCAGATCTTTTTATGGCAGGAAATTGCCTATTAGATTTTTGATTTTGCTTAATGGAAATGGCAAAACTTAAATCCATTTCCATTCCCACTGACATCAGGGGAAACAAAATTCAGTGTCTGAACAGAACACTTTTTTTTAAACCATTTGTGTCTGCAACTGCATCTCAGTGAATATAGTAATTATAATATCAGTGAATTTAAATTAACTGAAATACTTAGAAAACTGTGGACTGGCACTAACACTTCTGAACCTCCTTGGCATTTCTGAAAATCCCAACTTCTCTAATTAGCATTTTCTGATATGCCACATTCTTCCTTTGTGGGCAACCCAAGTAAGCCCTGTGAACTCTCCACATGACTTTGGGGCAACAGACTATAACTGGATGGGATTTCTAAAAGGAATCTTCTAATAAGAAATAGTATTTCCAGTAAGGCAGTGAGCTGGGGAAACCTTTTCCTTGCATTTTTTAGGATGCTGAACTTCAGGAAGTACCATCCCTGAAAATCCTGGGCTCTATAAAAAACTCCAAGGAAGTGTCCAGCTGCTTGACAAATAGGACATTATGAACAGACAATAAATCAGCTGGTTGAAAGAGATGTAAAGATTGTATACCATATTCTTTTTTTGTACCCATGTGGGGATTGGTAAAATACATTCCAAATCTCTCATCAAAAAGCCTACTATCTTCAAAACTGAAATGAACCCAAATATCCGGCACTGCCGTGTTCCTCCCTGTGCTTCCTCTCAGAGAAGAAGGATATGTAAAGGCAGATCCTTCCCTCTGACTCATTCTGCTCTATAAACTGTCTCTAAGGTTTGAGACTAAGGGAATTATCCTGGCTTGTTAAAAAGATGTTTACCTCCATGTTTATAGTTCAGCACTGCCAGAATAACCACTGCAGGGTACTGTTGTTATAATTACTACTCCTACTACTACTACTAATCGATATCTAAAGCATGAGTGAGAGCATGCCTTATAACAGGAGTTATCACTCCTCTCCACAATTCTAAACCTCTACAGAATTCCATAATAGTAGGTGGACAATAACAGAATTTTACAAAATGCAAAATAAAATCTTCAGTGGAAATTAAGTACACACTTGGAAAAAGTTCCAAGTTACTATGCTGTTAACCATGTGTGCTGTGTCTCCAAAGTTCCACATTGTTGCTTCCTCAATTTTCCAGCATTTTCTCTTGCATTGCTCCATAGAGAGCCCTTGTCACTGATCATCCAGGGGCTCGGTGCCAGCACTGATGGATGTTTTTGATATGGACAATATGGAAAACCATCTGCAGGGCAAACAGGCACAGGTAACCTGGGAATAACATAGATTATGATCTTCTACAGGTTTATAAAACAACTCTGCTGTTTGGTTTATACAATAACAGTGCTGTTTTTAAACCTTGCACTGCTTTGCCTGAATCTGGAACCAGAACATAATGGTAACTCTGACCTTAAATGTAGGTACATTACATGTCACCATTTTAATTTAGCTTTTATATGATTATTTTGATTTTGCTAATGTAGCACTGTATCCAGAACTTCATGTGCAGGAAACTGCTTTTTCTATACCCGTTGAATTAGAGGTGCCATCCCCCTCCAAAAAACTCCTCACATATATTTTCCATGTGTAGGGTCCTTTGAAATCCATTAAGGAGCCCTGTACCATTATGTAACCCCATAATCTGTATAAACATCACCAGGGGCAGCTCATGTTTAAGCAAAACCTAAATCAGAAAGTTTAGTAATTCCACTTTGTGTTAACAAAATATTCTCAGATGAGATAATGGTGTATAACAAAGGAAGGGGGAAAAAATTAAAAGGAAAAAACCCCAACAAAACCAAACAAAACAGTTTAATAAGAAGCAGGTTCTGTTTGTTTTAAAAGTACTCAAGGCATGAAAGCATGGACTGAAAAAAACCTCCTCCTACATCAGAACTGACTCTGAGGCACAGAGTGCCCTCATTTCCCAAAGTCATCGATGTCCTGATCCTACTACAATTAGCAACTGCTAATGTAGGTGATGAGCAAAAGAGAGCAGGATTTTGGCACAGTACAGTACAGATTTTGGCACAGCACCCAACCTATCAGCAGCAGGACAAACCAGATGTGATTAAAAGACAGGAGAAAGAGTGAAGGAGAAGGACAAGGTGGGAATGCAAAGTACTGAATACTTTTAGCTCTTCCGAATTTCAGAGACGGGTCCGAATTCTCTGCAGTAGCACTGCTGCTACCCAAGTCCTCCTTCAATCCTCCAGTCCAATGTTCCAATTCTGCAGATCATTTCATACCAGCTGGAAGCCTTAAACTGCAAAGCTAACCTTTGTTCTTAATAAAGAATTAACACATTTGATATCTGTATGACAAATCACAACAATAAAGAAAAGGTGTAATCTAGAAGCAATAATTTTTTTATTTGTGATTAATCTTTCCATGAATTCTTTCACTATTGTTGTGAAGGTACTCAATTGCTTGTTTTAACAGGAAAAGGTATTTTTAAGCTCTTTGTTATCCAACCCATGGAAATAACACTGGAGCTCATCTAGAATTGTATGATTGATAAATTCCAACACTAAGTGAAGTCTTTTGTTTCTGCTTAAATACATGAATCAGGTTTACAATATTATTATGATGAAATTGTTGTTGGTGAAAGAACTTTCCACCATGGCTTTTTATTTCAGTTCATAGAGACTTCCTCTGAAAGGCTGATAACAAGAACTGTAATTTGCTTAACTAAAGACTGTCATTAATTTGAAAACATGCTAAAAGTCTTTGTTTCTGCTCCCTCAGCCTTCCTCCAATATTCATACACATTTACCACATCACTTTTCACGGTGCATCTTCAGGCTCTGAACCAATACTGCTGTACCAGGAATACAGCAAAGAAAGGAGCAGCTCCTTTCATCAGCTTAAAAATATCCTCTTGAATGTGTTTTATTTACTCTAATAAATCATAGATAAGAACTCCCACATAAAAAGAATCACAGTAAAAACGTACTTTTTCATACTGAGGTCCATTTACCATTTAATTTTTACATTACTGGCTGCTGATATTTTGAAGCAGTTTTAGGTTAACAACAAAGCTGGTTTTAACTCAATATAAAAGTATCTGTTATTTTAATTACACCCCCCCTTTTTATTTTTAATTGAGGGCTACACTCTCACTGGTGCCAGGTCTCCTTAGTGCCACCAAGAGCCAGGACATCAGTCTGTATTTAGAGGGAACTTCGAGGGAAGCTGAAGAACCCATATGGTAAAATGTGCCATTATCCCGAATTAAAAATTGATAAGAACTAAATTTTTAAAACATCCAGTTACTGCAAAGAGCGGAAATGGGATGAATATAAAGTATAGAAGTAAGAATCCAAATAAGTGAGAATCGAAATGTATAACCTTGTAATCTGACTACAAGTTATTGTTTCTGTACTTCGCAGAAGTTCAGTTAAATCACAGCGAGCTGGTGCGTCTGGCAAGGAGAGAATCCAACCTGACCCATGTCCAGACTGAAATTCTTGTGTACTTTTCACAAGCAGACATCTGAACTCAAACTGAGCTTTTAGGGGAAATCTCCTCACTGCACCCCCACAATGCTGAAATATCTTTGCAAGGAAATACTTGCAGATAATCCCCGTTCTGTTTGGGGATGGCACAGAACTGGTGCAATAAATACACCGCCCCTTCCGTGGCCAATGCGCACTGGGGATCTTGGGGAGGGAACCAGGGCCAAGTGATGCAATCCACAGCTGGCAAAAAGGCCACCTGGGGAAGCTGGGGCAGGGCAGTGTGAGCTCCAAGGATGGCCCCGGAATTGCAGAACCGGGAGATGCCTCTCAGCCAGCTCTGCTTTCCCTCTCCCATGGCCTGATGGGGACAGGCAAGAACTCTGGGATGGAAGCACCCACAGCAACGCACAGGCGGGACACCAGGAACTCACCCAGCTCACACATCATCTCGTGATGGGTCAAAGTCACATTAGAAATTGTTTGGTTTTGTGAAATGCTGCCCAGGAATCTAGTACTTACTCAAGATTAATACAGAATGTGCTGTAAAATGTTACCTTTAACCTAATGTAATACCCTATCAAATAGCATTTTTTAAAAAAAATAGAAATAAAAATTGAACTTGAAACGGCTTTCTGATCAGGAAGTTGTTATATCTATCCCAGTATTATTCAAGACGGAAGATATTAGTTCCCATTCTAGACCACAGACTGTGGCGGATTTTTTCCAAGTGTTTGAAGCACTGTTACAGTGGATAGCTTTAATGGTTGCACAGAAGAAAAACCTCTCCAGGCACCAAAGGACAAAGTTAGTGTTGAAATTGTTGTTTCCACCCATCTCTGGAAGTCAGTAGGTTACAAGTACACAATAAATTGAAAACATTTGAACTAAAATGCCCATAGTGACATTATAATGGCAGTGATGCATTCAAGTTGATTAAGCAAGGAAGTACTGGAAATAATTATCAGCAGATACAAATCTAAAGTGGATATTTAGTGCAGATTTCATTTTGAGACATATTAAACCACCTTTCCAAGGCCAGAGCCTCTCTTTTATTGTTAGTTGGGTCTGATTTTTTTGAAAGCAGCTTGGGATATATTAATTTTAAAACATATATGTGCCATGCAATCAACAGAACAGAAATTGCATCTAGTTCTTCAGAGGAAAAAAAAAAGCTTTTAATTTATTACTAAAACAGCCATCTACATGTTTCTGCCCTGTAGGATTAAAATGTTCCATTAGATAATGTCAATACACTGTTCCCGGTGGTGTCAGAGAAGAAGAATATTGCCCCTGATGAGATATTGCTGAAAAAGTTCCCAAGCCAGGTGGAAACAACAAAGGGTTTCAGATTCAACTCGAGCTTGGTGCTGGTGTTTGGTTTTTGTTTATTTCCCTGCACAGGCTGAGGGTGACTTGGGATTCAAAGGGCAGAGAGCTGCCCTGGAGACAGGGGATGCCCTGTCGGGGCTCTGAAGCAGCACCTGTTAATACTGAATTAATTAATGTTGTTAAACAACCTTCATTATGTGCACAGGTTCAAGCTTGCACTTGTTTTTTACAGACTGCTTTCCCCCTTCCAAGTTAACAGGAGCTAAATATAAGCTGGATAAAGGCAGAGGTGCAGCAGTGGAATGAAAAATGAAAATGTGTGTGATGGGAGGAGGAGGAGGAAAGTCCAGAGGAGGGGATAGCTTGCCAGGAACCATTCCTCACTAGTGTGGGGAATAATATTTTAGTGGCTGGGGTATTACAGTTTCCTATTACCAAGCCTTTTGGAAAAGCTTGCTCCCCTGCAGTACCAGGCTTTATGTGAATTCCTCCCTTTTGGCATTTGACTATTTTCACTGAGGTGGGACATTGGATTAAAGTGTTCTGAGTAAATCTTTGCCGAGTTAAATCCCACCGTGTGTGAAATACAAATTCCTCTTCTAAATAACCAAGTCAGTGGGGCTGCTGCAGCAGGGCCTGGCACTAACTTTGTGAAAAAGAAGTACTGAGCTGTGTGCTGTGTTAAACTCTGGGCTGATACGATTGCACCACCTGGATGGCTGGAGGTGGAGGGAATGGGCAGGGGATGCAGAGTGTTTATTTCTGTCACTTTGTTATGAGTCCCATGATGTTTTGACCTCCTTAAAATCATCTGAAAGAAAAGCAGGGAGGCACATGTAACTGCACATATCCAAGTTCAGGGATAACTTCCAAGACTCCATGTAAGAACTGGGTCACGACTTCAAAGAGACCTGCTCTGTCTGTTGGAGTAATGGGATTTTAAAAAAGGGGTGAGAGCCAGGACATCAGTCTATATTTAGAGGGAACTTTGAGAGATGCTGAGGGGACCCATATGGCAAAACGAACCATTATCCCTAATTAAAAATTGATAAGAACTAAATTTTTAAAACATCCAGTTACTGCAAAGAATGGGAGTGGGCTGAACACACAGCATGGAAGTAAGAACCTAAATGTATAACGTTGTAATCTGACTACGAGTTATAGTTTCTGTGCTTTGCAGAAGTTCAGTTAAATCACAGTGAGCTGGTGCGCCTGGCAAGGAGAGACTCCAACCCGGCCGCCCTGCAGGCCGAGCCGCTCCGGGAGCCCCGGGCCCGCCCCGGGCCCCTCTGCCCGCTGCCCCTT
>VWZW01004133.1:135653-189088 GCA_013397115.1 Edolisoma coerulescens
CCCGGAGCCCGTGCCGCCCTGCCCGCACCCCACCTCCGCCGAACTCGGCCGGCACCCGCCGCCTCCAGCTTCGGAAGAGCTTAGGCAGAATTCAGAAGCGTTCCAGGCTTGTCGGGTCGGAGGGGCTCTCTGAAAATAAGTTTTTTATGATAGGCACCTAAAAACGAAGCGCAAAGAATTAACGAACGCTTTTTTTTTATGTGATAAGAACCAAAATGCTCTTTAATGTTTTTAGGCACATGATACTGTGTTTAAAGTTTGCAGTCGTGAGGAATCTTTTGTGTAATATATGCGAACTCCTAAAGGAGCAGTTATTAGTTGCACTCTTTTAAATGTTAATGACTGAAGCACTGACTCTGGAATAAATTTCCAGTCTGACACGTAAACACACTTAGAACAGAGTGTGGAAAAGGGTGGGGGGTTTCCTTTTAAGATTTACGGTAAGAGTTCTCTGGGCTGAGTCGCCCAGGAGTGGTTGGAGGTGAGTCAGCTTTGATAGTGTCTCTTTTTTTAGCATACCTATGTTATACCAGCCCCTGAAAACACATCAGTAAACACTTGACGTGTATTGTAGTTGCTTTACGTGGCTGCACGTAAAGCACCAGCGACAAAAGCCTGATTCGTGAACTTAGAAGGAGTAGGAGGTTTTTGGGAAGTGGAGCCCTCCCCTGCTGTTATGTGAGTGTTGGTGTTTGTTAAGTGGGTGTTGCTTGATTCCTGTTCAAATCAAAACAGGATATTCAGACTTTTTATTGTATTTGGTTACACAGATGAACCAGTGATTTTTTTCAGGCTGACTAATTTATTTTTCAAGATTGCAATCAGATGTGGGTTTTATGCCTTTATATTCCTACAAGGAGTGGTTTAATAATTTTGAAGTTAAGGCTTGAGAGAAGACTATAGCTGTGGAAAAATATAACCAAGTAGATGAAGTAAATCAAATCTATTTGTCATATATATTGCAACTTTGATATCCCAAAACTTATGTAACTTTTTCATGTCAGTTTTTATTTTACTCTGCTGTTTCGTGCTGCAGCTTATATATTTGTTTCTTATCTTACTTGTACTTCATACTGAAACAAGAGATGGTGTGCTGTGAACTCTGATTCACATCATTAAGTATAAACTGCTTTTGCATACCGTGGTTGTCAGGAGCAGTGAAAAGAGAACAGTTCAGCAGATTTCTTACCTCTTCTAATTTGTTTGAATAAACAACAACAAAAAAGTTATTTATTTATTTTGGGGGTACAAATACCACATTTTCCTTGCCGTTTAGGACTTTCAGGATTAGTCCTATTTGCAGTCCTTGCCAGATCCTTTCTGTAGTTAGATCCTGTGACAAGTAGGGTGCACATGTGCTTTAAAGTTGGTCTAAAAACTAAAGCCGTCTCCCAGATGTGTTTGTCAGGCTAATGCTCAGGCACTGCTGCTGGCCTGCAGCCTGGCTGTCACATAGGAAGAAGTCCTGTTCCTGCTTTCCCTGACCAAAATAGTAGGTGGTTTATGCTGTTGATACTGAGCTGCCTGGACTGTGTGTGCTCGGAGAGCAGGGATGTAAACACAGAGTTCACAGGGGCTCTGAGCAGCTTCTGGGCTGCTCTGTAGAGCAGCACCACTGCTCAGCATCCTTGGACAACACGTGGTGTTACCCCAGGCTGAGGCAGTGCAAGATTGCCTGGCTGTGCTGCTGTCAGCTCTCAATAAATCTGCATTTGCACATGGCTTTTAGTTAGCATTTGTCCCTTGGTCTGCAGAGCTTTTTGTAGTGACTTGTTTATAAGTGTACTGTGATACGATCAAACCTCATGGTAACACTCAAGAGCTGTTGGTGAGGCAAGGGCAGTCACTGCATTTTCCTTATTCTTGCATAACTGTGGAGGCAAAACAGTTGAGGGGAGGAGGAGCTGTCACTGAGGGGGTTTGATCAGGTGGATTGATTGGGGCCTGCTGGTGTACATTCTTCAGGGTCTTGTGATCCTTAATATGGATCCAGCGATGGGCAGCGGGGGGCATTTGGATCCTGCCCTTTGGCTGCAGTACATATTTCTGGTTCAAGTTTGTGAGGCTTTTAGTAAGTAACATGCTTTTCCCTAGTCCAGGGATTAAGGAACTAAAAATAATTTAAAATGCTCCCGTGATTGCTTTAGAGATAAACACATTTGTTAGACTGGTAAGCGGGAGGAGCAGCACACAGGTTTCCCCTTTGCTCCCTTTTGAAGGAATCAGCTTGTCAGTCAAAATTGGCTTATACCAAATTTAGCCACGTCTCCTGCACGGATCTGGGAATGCAGGAAAAGCTCCACTGATGATCCCTTGCGTTGAGTCCCAGCAAGAGTGCTCCGTGTGTGTGTCACTGCCTGGATGTGGCTGCAGCTTGTTCTCTTCTTCACTGTGGCAGCCAGCAGCAATTGCTCTCTCATAGTTAACTGTGTAGCACCATAAATCCCAGCTGTCCATGGTGCTCTAAGTTATTTTTACAGTTAATGCTTTGCTCCCTGAACACTTAATCAGACCTGTTGTGCCCTTGTGTCTTGGTGTAAAACATGAGAAAAACTCGATGTGTGTTGCCTTGTAGGTCTATGTTTCAGAGTGCTGATAATCTGCATGTAATGCTTTGTGTATTCTCTCATCTGGAATTAGAAAATATTTACAAAATGTGGATATTACTGGTGAATTATACCTGCAGGTAGAAGTATTTAATATATATGACTTGTCATTCTATGTTTGTAATTCTTAGATTGCAAGAAGATCCTCCTGTGGGTGTCAGTGGTGCACCATCTGAGAATAATATAATGCAGTGGAATGCAGTTATATTTGGGTAAGAGTTTTTGGTCACTATGCAATTCGATATCAGAGGACTAAATATAACAACCTGATGTTTGTTTTTACAGTTATTCTCTTGTTTCATGTATGTAAAGTCAGCAAACTTAAAAAAATGGCTAAGTGTTATGGTTAAAATCTCTTTTCACAGATAACAGAGAATGGTTAGGAAGGAAAAAAATTAAATTTGTTCAGCTTTTTTGTTGAATAAAGCTTGCACGTGGTTTAATAAATAGGTTATACTGTGTTATGAAAAAGCAGGATTCCTCTTTAAAGTACGTAAGTGCCACGTGTTCTCAGCCATTAAATCCAGATGTATTAGTGATTGGATTGAATCCCAGTAGGACAAGGTACAGGATTTGTCCGGGAAGTTACATTACATATCCTATAGAAGAGGAGCTGGCTTAGTATCCTTTCATAAAACTGAAGTGTGCTTGCTAATAATCTTGTTTGTTCCAATCTAGTCACGTAATGGCATATGTATTGTTTGGGATGATGATAAAGTAGATATCCCAAATAGCAGAGTGACTATGGGAATGTCTTAGATACAGCAAAGCTCTCAGAGGTTGCCTATGGATGCTTCTCTAAGTATTTAAATTATTGCTTCTACCTGTATCTTGGGGAGGATGAGGAAGAAGATATACATTTATTGGGCCTGTGTGGAAGAAGGAAATGAGTGCTTCTAACTGGAGTTTCTTTTTAAAACCTTTCAGGCCAGAAGGGACACCTTTTGAAGATGGTAAGTTGCTAACTTTTGCATCCTTTGTCATTCTAATGAATGTTACCAGTACTAATACTGTTCTGCTTTTGAAAAATAATAGATGCTATCTGTATATAATTTGGAACAAAGCAAGCAAGTGAAGGAGTGAGGCTTGTTGGCTATTAAAATACATATCTTGATCTAAGCAGTGTCTTGTCACACTGGCTCATGGTTGGTTAGAAAGCTGCGAAGCAATGCTTCTATTAAGGCTTTTTCATACATACACACAAGAGCTTTTAGCAGGGGATGTTGGCCTAACGCTGCCAGATGTGTTTGCACATCCCCGTAGCTGAGCTCAACAAGAGCTTTTCTTGTTTCATCTTTTTTGGCATGTTTGATTCATTGCTGTTCTCCTAATGAAGAACAGGTGAAAAACCTTCAGTTGTTCTCAATATAGAACTCAATGAGGTTGAGGGAATCCCGAATTTGTACATAAACATGAAAGTTGGTGTGTAATGAACCTCCCTTAGGCATATGAGGAATAATGAGTTTAATAATTATAGCATTATTGCAGTAATTGGCAGCAGATGGGTTTTTCTCTGTGTTGGGTTGGAGGAGTTACAGTAAATTATTCACTGATCCATAACAAAGGTTTTCAGTGAATCAGTTGTGAGCTCCAAAGACTGAGATTGCTGATTATGAAATTCCTGTGTTTCTTTGCTGGCACCACAATACCTTCTTAATGAAACGCCTTAAAGTCACCCAAGTCCGTGGACCCAGCATATTGGGTCATGGAAAAGTGGGATAATTTTGGATCTGGCCTGGCTGCCTTTGCTATATATACAGTGAGTCTCCAAGCTTCTACCCAGTCTCTGCTGCTGGGTTTATTTCTCTAAGCAGTAGTTCCACAGTTCCATTATCTCTTGAAATATATGAAAAGCAATCAGATTCAGTGTTGTTTGTTTATATAATGGTGAGGAGAAATATTGATCATGGAGCACATAAATTAATTTGTTGTCTATGTTCCTGGATATGTTCTTTTGTTGTTAGTTATCTGATTGTATTTATCTTTGTTTGGACAGGTACTTTTAAACTAGTAATAGAATTTTCTGAAGAATATCCAAATAAGCCTCCAACTGTTAGATTTTTATCAAAAATGTTCCACCCAAATGGTGAGTAAACCATCTTTATTTAGCTGTAATACTCATTAAATATTACAGTGCGGTCATGCATTCTCTGAAGCTCCAGAATGCTTAATCTCTTTTCATTGCCATCTCCTAAGTAGATGTCTAGGACAGCAACTGCTTGATGAAAAATTAAGAGTTATGATGCTATTAAGAAGCAGCTATCTGCCTCTTTCTAATCAATATGTAGCCTCAGTAGCAAAGCCTGTTAGTATTTTCAGCAGCAGCTGCACTTAGGTTGGTTTAAAGAGGCAGTTCTGGCTGCAGATTCCTGCCCCCCTCCATTTAACAGCAGCCGTGTCTGTGCAGCCACGTCACAAGCTGCAGGGCACTGATGGAGCCAAGTGTTACTTATTCCTGCCAGGCGAGGTTTCACCCAAGTCCCTGCTTTCGTCTGGTGCTCTGTGCCAACCAGGACTAGCACAGGGAAGAAAATGAGGCTGCTCAGTCATAGAGGAGGTGTCTGACCCAAACTCAGTGATGAGGGCAGCTATGAGAGTGCACCGTGCTTCCTCCCCCAGCACTGAAAGGTTTTGCTTAGTTCATGCATGCAGAAAACACAAACCCTGCCTGCTGCTCCTCTGTAGAAATAATGCCTCACATACTGTCCAGGCCAGTTTGTCTCTGCCAGGAGGTTTGTAATTTGTTGGGAACAAGCTGGAGGACAAGTGTGTAGAAGTTTGAGCAGTGAGTCTCAGGTTCATAGGGGCTCCATGAAGACTGATAGATATCCAGACAGAAGTAGGATTTCAGGCACTTTTCCATATTTTCTACTGTCTGCCTTGGTGCCTCTTGTAGTGAGTGTACGGTGAGTGAAAATGGGGCAGGAGCTGCCACTGTTCAGTGTGTGATGGCTGGGAGTCGTTCCACTCCTGCAGTGAAGGCCTTGCTGCTCTCTGGGAGGCCTCTCTGCTGTGACAGTATAGGTCAGTCACACTGGAGGAGCAGGACACCAAGTCTGCCTCTTCCTGTGCTAGTGCCATAATCTTCAGACCTTCCTTCTTTCCCTCGTAGATGTTCTGTTAATTTCAGTAATAAATCTTCAAAGTATGTGTCAAGCCACAGAAGATGGTGAGACAAACTGCTGTCCTCTTTCCTAAAGCATTAATCTAAGCACGGACTGAATTGGAACAATAACTCTGCCTCGAACAGTGCCATAAATCTGACAGTTTCTAAGTGATATCTGTGTTGTATTTACAGTGTATGCAGATGGCAGCATATGTTTAGATATTCTTCAGAATCGCTGGAGTCCAACATATGATGTTTCATCTATTTTAACTTCAATTCAGGTAACTTTGCATCTGTTTTAGCAAATAATTATGTTATCGTTGGTCTGTATTCCAGAATTCATAGCTCAGTGATGGGGACAGCCAGGTATCTGTATCAAGGGGAACTTCAAATCCTTATGAGCTAAGCAGTACTTTTTAGATCAAATAAAGGCAAAGATGCTACATAATTACTAATTCTGAGCCCCAGAACTGCCATTGTATATTTTTGCACAGGAAAGCAGTTACTGGTTTGTGTTCATTTTTAACTGTTTTTACTCAAGATAGGATATCAGATGCAGAAATTTGCTTGGTGTTTGAAACATTTAACTTTACCATGAAGCTTTGCCCTGTGAAGCCCTCAAAGGGACAATATTGCTGAAACACACTACTTCGAATAAGTAAAAATGGCCTGGCACAGTGGAAATGCACAATTCCTTTGCTCCTGTGTGATTGTTTTTATTTTTCAACAGTGGTATTTTGTAGGAGACATCTTAAGCCCCTCTTTAGTCCTGAATGACAGTAGTAATATAATTACCAAATAGTCAATTAGTTCCATAGTGCTGACTAGCACAAACTGTCTCTTTTTGGTTTGTAAAGCTACAAGTGTGTGCAGTACTGATGCTTAGGCAGGGTGTAGTTTGAGGTTCAGTAATATAATTAGGGGTACCTAACCATGAGTTTAACTGGGTTTTTTTCAACTGGGCCATTCTGAGTAGTTTCTGCCTCTGAAACACATTTGACTTGAAAGTAAGTTGATTCTTTCCTGATTTAAATGTGTTGGTTTGTCTCACATTATGTTTTCCCCTTTTTTTCAGTCTCTGCTTGATGAACCTAATCCAAACAGTCCAGCAAACAGTCAGGCAGCACAACTTTACCAGGAGAACAAACGTGAATATGAGAAAAGAGTTTCAGCTATTGTTGAACAAAGTTGGAATGATTCGTAACGGCTGCTGTGTTACTCTCCATCCTCATAATCATTATGTACAATTTAACTCTCAATAGAAAGGCTACCAGAAATTTCAAGTGCCACAGTTCTATGAATTTGCATAAAAACTCATTTGCAAACAAAATTAAGCCCTCCAGTTTAGGGACAGCTAAAAGCTTGTGTATCTCAATTAACGTCCTTTTTATTGCATGGTATGAACTAAGTTATTGCTACATAAATTTGTAATATATCCTGTTTGTATTTTTTTTCCAAGTGTATAATGTTGGTGTGGAGTTTTCATGACAGAATATACACATTTTGTAAATCTGTACTTTTTCAAATATTGAATGCCTTATTTTTGAATTCTTTAGATTTTTAAATTGGAGAAAAGCACTTAAAAAAGTTTTTATATATGAATATTTCATGTAAAAACTGTTAAATACATAACCTTAGTGCAAGACATTCTGCTCTCACTCTATCTTTTTCCAAGGGCTCATTTTTTGTCCATGCTGTTGATACCCTGCACTTTACAAACAGAAAAGTTAATCCATGATGCAACTGTCTTCACGGGATGTCTTTGCTTCTGCACCACAGCTTAACTTGATTCTGTGTCCTCAGTTGTATGAGGAAGAGAAGTTTTGGTAGCTGCCAATTACAAATGGGGAAACAGATGTAACTATTTTGCTAAAAGTCCCACCTCAAACCAGAAGCAGAGTTGGAAACATAACCTGGATGACCAGGCTTGGTGATAATGTATTCTAATAAGTTTTATTTTTCTGAGATATTGTATTTTACCAACCTGGAAAAGTTGTCCTATCTGTCCTATATTCACATAGTGATACTGTAATATAGTTTTGAATATCTTCTAATAATTAAAGAGGTTTCCCATTAGTTTCCCTTGGGGGTAGGGAAAAAATTAATCAACAGAAGAAAACACATCTGCCGATTTAATGGAGTTACTCTTTAAAGTTTGACTGTGTACCATGTGGTCACGTCTCATGTCTGTATCACAGAGGCTCCACATATTCTTAAATTGACCGTTTGAAGAACTTTAACTTTGTTTTTGAAAGCGTTGATGTGATGGTAATTTCTTACTGTATTTTGTAAACCTGGCTAGCTGACTACAGTAAAGAATTAAGCCATTTTTTTCTTCCAGCATCAAAATTGTAACACCTTTGTCATAATTCCAGCCAGCATTACTTATGTATTAAACCCCCCAAATCCCATACCAAAATACAGCTCAGTGGTGCCTAAAAAGCAGTGGAAATTTATTTCGCCTAGAAAAGAAAATGTTGTTTATTTGCAACAGTCATTACTAAAAGTTTTTCTCAATGCACTGAAACAAGAGTATCACTTTACACCTCACACCTGCTTGTAAAGTCTGTCATTTCTAGGAGCAGCACTCAAGTTTAGAAATGGCACTCAGAATGCTGTCAAACCAGACTCTGTTAGTACCTTCTGGAGTAAAACTACTCTGCCTTGGATAAGAATTAGTGTGCAAAGGCTCAAAAATCAATGCTATGTAATAACTGTGCTCTCATTAAGTCAGTTTGCTTTCCCTGAATGGCTGGATTTGTGTTTCAGAATTTTTCAGTCTATGTCTGATTATTAACAGAAACTCCAAAGGATCCAATTTGCTTTTGGCTGTGGTGAAGTTACAGTAACACTGGCAAAGTGGTGCTACTTGGCTTAAACCAGCATCATTTTGTTCATACATGTAATATGGAAAAGCTGCCTCCTTCTAAGAATTAATCTAAACTTTAAAATTTGCCTCCCATTTCAGTATTTTTGTTCCTTTGACATGTGCATGAGCTGAGCTTTGCTGTTCATTAGCATTCACATTATTTTGATTATTCCTGAACTGTTTGGCTCAGTTATAGATTGATGATGCTCAGAACATGTTTTTGTGTCTCTGGGATGGCGGCAGTGGATGTGTGAGAAACAAAATTGGAGCAGGAGCAGGGGTTTAATTAAGTGATGAACACTGCAAACTGCCTGTGCTGGGACCCACACTGCTCAGGGACAGGTGTGGCTGAAGGTGTCTAAGAGCATTCTCTGTGGAGGGCAGAACTTGGAGCCTACACTTAGTAAAGTCTGGCTGGAAAATGTCCTGCTGTCCCTCAGCTAAAGGCGAGTTGCTGTATCCCCGGCTGGAGGGGGGAGGAGCATTCCGTTGCTCACCAGATTTCCCATGTTAACACTGTCTGATGGCTCTGCAGGCTGGATGGGAATGTGAGAATGGTGAGAATCCAGGCTCCATGATGACCCGTGGGGAGATGCTGGTATGGAGGAAGCGGTGTTCCTGCAGGTGGGATCCTGCAGTACCTGGGGGCTGCACAGTGCCTCCCCCGGAGTTTTGGGGGAAAGGGTGACTTCTGTGAGCCCTCCACCAATACACATTACAAATTATCGTAGAGCATAGGTTAAAATCTGCTAAAACTTACTAGAAAAACAGTTTATTACCAGGCAGAAGGAAGCAGGCCAGAGGTGATGGTGTAAAGGACACAATGTCCTGCTCAGCCTGACCGATGCGAGCTGTCAGCACTCACTGATGCTGCTCAGGGCCACAGATTCCTCTCGGAACCTTCACGTGCCTGTGTTCAGCATCTCCAGTGGGTTTAGAGGTACTGACTCTTCTGGCCTGTGGGTTTCTGAGTGCTCCCTGCTCCCATCACCCTCCTTTTGGGACCATCTGGTCCCTGGGCTGAGCCCTGTGGGCTTCCCCGAAGCTGTGTGTGGGTGCTGAAATAACAGGTCATGAGTGTGGACAATAAACAGATAAAAGTCCTTTCCCTCTTTATGCTACAAAGAACAGGAGTCTGATGACAATTAAAGACAAAAAGGTTCAAGTGCACTGATTCACAAGAGCACTCAGTAGTCACAATAAACTTTATGGCACAGTTACCTTCTTAAATAGTGTACTGGGATGCTTGTTTTTTAATTTACTAGCAGATGTAATGTACTAAACTTGCTAGGACAGTGGGATTAATTAAGGAAGGACTGATGGGTTCACAGTTTTGGATTTATAACTTCTCATGGGGCTTTCATTCATTGATATTAAACAGTTCATAATCACTTCTTTTCCATTAGATTCCGTATAAAGATTGAAAATCACAGTGGAGATGTCTTTAAATTATTCACCCCAAAGTTTTTTGTCCTATATATCCATGTCATTCACCTGATTTTACCGGTGGACAAACAGAGGCATTCAGGTCTGCAGTGTTTTTGTGTCAGTCAGGAAGCCATCGGCGGGGCTGTGGGTGTGAACCATTCCTGGGCGTTCCCCAGTCTGAGTTTCAGGTACAAGAACACCTTTGCCTTCAGGTTTATCACATGTTATTCATAAGAAACATCAAACACTGCACTGCTCGTGCTGCTTTCTTCAGATCTCAGTTCCCTGAAGATGTCTCATCCAAATGCAGTCCCAAGCCAGAACTACAGGACTTGGATCTTCACAAATGTGATTAACTTCACTAGTGTGAGTCGTCCCATCGGGATTCTTCACCACAGTACAGATAAATGTGTGTAATTGCAGAATCAAGGCCTTAGGCTGTGAGAAGTGAAGAAATCACAGCTTGAGGTACTGTATCTGCAGCTTCTTTGTGGGAGGTTTTGTATTAATAGTCAATTAATTCAATGTGTCAAACAAATAAAGCTTTAAATATTTAGAGATTAGGAGGTGCCTAATAAAAAACTTACAGGAAAAAAGGAAGATTCCCTGATCACTACAACAGCATTGAGATATTCAAAATAAAATAGGTAGGATAATGTAGACAGTTAAATACTTCGCATTTAACATGTCAAGGGTCTGTGAGAATAGCTTTTGATGTATATAAAAATGCACCAGGAGAGGAAGTGCCTTCTCCTCCAGCCAGACTTCCCAACCTGCGTTTTTATTTGGGCTTTTTACTGTTTGTGGAAGCTGTCCCAGGCAAATACTATGCCTTATTTGTTTGGAGTTGTTTTCTGGAATAGGAAAGGCGTAATCAGCAGGCAATCTGCTGTAATGTCTGAGTTGGCAAGGCAGGTTCTCCACCTCTGCTTTGGATGGGGCTCCACGGTGAGTGGCTGGTTGGACTGCGAGTGGGAAACAGTGACCAGAGACTCTGGGTGAGTGGGCAGCACTTGTGTGTGAGCAGTGCCAGCTCCAGCACTCTGTTTAATTTGTTGTTTAGGTATTAAAACAATTATCTGACCTCCTCTTCCTGCTTTTGTTAATCTTTCTAATGGAAGAGCTTTAGCCGAGTACAGAATGTGTGTGTCCTGTGTCGTCATGCCAACAATGGATCACCGACCCTCCTCAGCACACCTGACTTCCTTCGAAGTGTAAACTGGTATAAACCCTTGCATCCAGCCTTATGGGCCACATGAACACCATGTAGCCAGAGCAGTGAATGATTTAGGAGGCATTCTTTTTATTTCATTAAAGTTTTTGGGATAAAACCAGTCCAAGACTAGAAGACCAACAAAGAATTATGTGTTATTGCAGGCAAGTGGACAGTTTTGTAGAACATGAATCTTCACAGTTAATCTTTGAAAATCTCTTCATATTAATGATGGGGAAAGAGGTGAGGGGAAAAGGAGCTGAATCTAAAAAAAAATATGTACAATCAATGAACAAAACCCATTAAGAAGATGCTGTTCTGCTTTTGCTGTGCACTCAAAGGATATGAGTCTTTTAGAAAACAATATATCTTGGATTATGTGTGTATATGTACATAGGAGAGGGCTTTTTGAGCTATTATAGAAACTTTAGGTAGGTAGTAGTGTTTGAAAATAAACAGGCTCTAGGATTTGAGGAGTTTTTTTGGTTAGCATTGTTACTGCACCTTGAGTTCATCTCACAGCCCAGCCACCATGAGCAGAGAACAAAAAATAGGCAGAACTTCTCAGACTCTGATAATGACTGTAATTAGCATCACAAGCAATGGAAATTGCGATATTCCCTAAAGGTTTCTTGTCATTATCCTCTGTTTCTGCACTGAAAGTAAAGATTTTTAAGACAGGGTATCTTCTGTATTTGGTACTGTCCCATTAATGGTAATGTTCAGCCTCCATGACTGTGTGAATCCATTCTTAATGTTTGTGTCTGCTATGGTCTGTGTGAAAGCTGTATCCTGCCAGAAAGCAAACATGCTCCTCTCAAGCAGGGGATGTTGTTCAGCATCCAGAATGAAGCCTTTTTCATGATGTGGTCAAAGCATGTAGCGTGGGATTTTCTGAGCTAGTGCAAATGTTACTAGAAGAAAGTTTGTTTTAAAATCCCAGTATGTCAATATTTCAATCAGGAGTTCAGTGAGGTCATAAAATAAATTATTTTTGCCCTTAAACAAGTGTCAGAGCTGGGTCAAACTACTGTAAGAAGGCAGACTTATGGTTTGATGGCACTGATGACAGAGACTTGGTAGAGGCTGTTAGTGGTGAAGGTGGGCAGATGTCCCTGCCCAAGCCTCCACCTGTAGCACCGGGTATTCAGCCCTCAGCCCCTAGAACTGAAAAGATCTTGTGTTTCTTCCCTTGTTTTTCAGTTTGGGTCACTAACCGCCGTGTCTGATGCATTTCTAAGCTGAATAATTTTGACAGCTGCCAATTTGGTACACATACCATGGGCTGAGCTGGGAGCCACCAAGCTGGGGAGGATTCTGAAGCCTGAGCAGAGGCTCTACCTGGCACAGGAACAACCTCAGGCATAAAGGGGGACCTGAATACATATTCATCAGGGAACGAGTTGGTCTGAGAAAGGTCATCCCAAGCATCTGAGACCCACAGAGGTTTTTATCCTGGATAAACCTCTGCTTGCAAAAATCAGTGAACACATTCACATTGTTTTCAAAGCCGTGTTGAACTTTGAACTGCTCAGTCTTGGCATTAGATTATTAATTACACTGTTCATTATCATCACAATTTATTTATTCTATAAATAATCTTTATTTATATTTCAGTTTATTTTGAAATTAATTTGGGTGTGACTAGAAGATTATGGGTTCAGGAGTTTGTCTAGAATTCTGCCACACAACTGGCATGTCCAGTAAATATAAATATTGTTATTTTATTACTTCATGTTAGTGCTATCATGATAGGACTTGAAGGATTTCATTCTGAAATATGATACTTCACACAGGCTGAGGCAAATTGTCTTCAATGACTGACCAAAGTGGGAAGAAGGCAGAAATGCCATCTCCTCTGAATTAATTATGAACCACACAGCTCTTGCTATTATCTGTTTACACATTATTGGCCTTGTGATGTGCTGGTGAGAGATTTTCTTTCACTGTCTGGTCCAAATGTACGTTCAGTCCAATTTCATTAAGAAGGCTGCTCGCCTGCCTTGTTGAAAGGGTCATTGTGTTAGTTATTACAGTGTTTTCTTTGTGCTCACTTCCCCTAAATTCCAGTAACTGTTTTGTAGAAAAGTTTGAAAGTGAACTTTTGATGCCTGTGAAAGCTGCTTCATTGACTTTATTGACTCCAGAGCCTGAAGTTCTTTATCCACAGAGATCTTTAAAAGACACTAAAAAGTTTCAGCCAGAGCTTATAGAATTTGGTACTTATAGTTAAGTATTGTAGACCCAATGCTGTTCCCATGGAGACCTAAAGGAATTTTTCCATTTAATTAAGTGGTAGCAAAGCATACCCTTTATTAAGTGGGGAAAGGACTGGACTGGAGAACTCCATTTGTTGTTCCCAGGTTTTTTTGTGTGCTTCCTCTTCTGTATAAAGAAATAGCAAAATTAAATTTTAGGTATTTTCAGTGAAATTTTAGGTATTTTTATTGTGATTCATCTGCTTCCAGCTTGTTGTGTTTGTGGGTAAGGGGGTATGTTGCTCCAGGGTGATAACCCATGAGGCAAAGGCAGAGCTCTCCTTTCACTGGCTGCTGGTGTCTTTCCCTGCAATCTGGAATGTGAGGAGAGTTTCAGTCTCCCACGTCTCCTGCTTGGCAGAGGTCAGAGGTACAGCTGCTGCTGTTTGCAGGTGGTGTCAGTGCATCTCTCTCATGGGTTCTGTGCCACCTGTTCTTAGGACACTTTTAATGTCAATTTGTGGAAACACCAACTTGTTAGCACTGAAATTCCAATTATTTACTAGTACTCAAAGAAATCCCAGGTAGACTCATATTTAGAAAGAGTTTTCCCATGCTGGAAGTTTGGGATGTTGCTCAAAGGCTTGTTGGAAGCCCCTGATGAGCCCTGCTCTAGCCATGGCTTCGAGTGGGGGCTCTGCTGCAGGCACATGGCCAGATCCTGCAGTTCTGGGGTATAAACTTACAGAAAAAAAATAAAATTGAGGCCTCAGATTGTACAACACAGTGCTAAAAACTGTTTTTGTTTGAAGCTTTGTCATTAAATCCTTGGCTACTGCAGTCAACAGATTTATGATTGATTTAACTGGAGTGAGGGTCTTGTCTATAATAGAGCCCTTTCATTTTGTCTCACTGAGATTCCTCTTGTTCTTTCTCAGTGCCTTATGACACATTCACTCCATCCTTGCCTCAAACAAAGAGAAATTATACTATCATGATTGCCCTTTAAGTATTTTCTATTTGAGGACCTACTGAAAAGGCTCCAGAGGCAAATTCTTGGTTTAGAAGTTGCTATTTATGTCTAGACACATCTGAATGTTGTTACACTTTGAATATCCTGGATTGCTTGCTGCTTTCTTTGTAGAGATGGATGAGTCAAGAGAGAGAGCACATTATTTTAAATTAACTTGAAATAAGCTTTAACCAGCTCAGGGTTCTACTTGTTGCAACTGGCTCCCTTGATGAAAATACATAACAAAATAAGTGACACCACAAGGAAAATCCTTATTTATTGGTGTTTTAAAGCAGAGCAGAAATAGGTTCTCAATGCATGACATTGGATTCTGTTGGCATATTATTATTTGAATTATTATAGTGTCTCAGACTCCTGGTCATGGAAAGGAGCCTCCATGGGCTCTACACAAACAAATCCAGTGCCTTGTCTTTACTCTGAAGGGCTTCCAGCACAGGTGTAAGGCAGGAAATGACAGGGAACAGTCAGGCACAGAAAGGAAGAAAATAACACAATTATGATTAGTGCCAAGTGAACTACAGGTCTCTTTTTGCTAACCAATTATCAAACATCGTAATAAATCAATAGTTAAGCAATTTATATATTTCATAAAAAATATTCACACCTGAAGTAGAAAGCCAAATTGTCCTCAGTGTGTGTATTTCAGCTCCAAAAGCAGGTTACACAATACAATTTTCATAGATGGGGTGATCTCCACCTCTGTTTTTCTGCAGTTCTGCATTTCTAAAAGTACTGTAAAGCACCACAGATTAAATTGCTGCTTGCTTCTGTTCTTTCCTGCAAACTGTATTTGCTTACCAAGCAGGTGAGAGTTATGAGGGTCAACATGAAGAGCAGTCTGGCTCTCCAGCTGTACTGGTGCACATCCATCTAAAAAAGGATGGACTCACAGCTCTTGCAATTACAGCTTCCTTGCTGTTTTGTAGGTATTCATGTCACAGCATTCCTCTGTGGGTTACATTAACAAATACACAGTTCTCTAGGATTTTTATTTTATGAGAAACAGTTCCTCTGGGTCAATCACAAGACTTCTTGTTTCTGAATTTGGTACAGGCAGGGCAGGACTCACTGCAATATTAGTAGGTAAAATGTTGGGCATGTACAGGTACAGACATAGAACAGAATCACAGAATCATTTAGGTTGGAAAAGACCTTTAAAATAATTGAGTCAAACTGTTAAAATCTCCATATCTGCCCTGGACCTCAAGGGTGGAGCTGCACAGACACTGAGTGTCTGAGCTGGCTCTGGCATCCACACGCAGCTCACATGGAATGTTTGGGCAGTATCTTCAGTGACATTTCATCCTTAAACCTGGCAAAAGAGAGGTCAGATGGATATAGGAGAAGAGTGAAACTCTTTGGGTTTACATCACTTGAAACACCATAAAATGTTATTAAACCTCTGTATATTAATTTATCCAGCTTAATTGTCTCACTGTTCACTGCATGCTGGGTTACATTCATTTTTAAAGGATGAAGCAAATATTTCAAACGAATGATCAAAAGAATATTTTACTCTTTTCTCATTCTGAGTATGGAGTCTATGAAACATTTATTCAGGAAATGAAGTATTAGGGCCTGACAGATATCTCTAGCGTCACTGAGTAAGCAGGTTATCTGGAGATTTCTAGTGCAAACAATCCCGTACTTTGATGAATACATGAGTAATTGCCATTATAGGGGGTTGAAAGCAAGATTAGATTGAAGTCACAGTCATTTCAGCAATTATAAACTCTGAGAATTAAGTAGATTAAAATGAGAAATATCTTTTTTCATCTGTGAATTTCTTAAGCAAAGAATAACAGAATATTTTGCTTTAGAGTGTAAATAATAATATTTTTGTTGAGCAGGGGGCTGGATGTAAGGGAAAGAGATTGATGCCTGGTATCTTAGAGAATTCTGCAGGAGGATCTGTGAAATGCTGCAGTCCTACATGGCCATAGCTTGTGTTTGCCCTTGATTTTGTGTATGACATTCGTCTGGGATTTTGACACTTTTTTTCGCTCAGTGTTGTCGCCAAAATGATGCAGACCCTCTCTGTTAACTTAAGTGTTTAGGAGCTCTGAGACTTTAAATTGTAATTACATTGATTCAAATGTCAGGTTCTTCAGCATCATATCACTGTTGGTGATAGAAACATAAGCAGCTTAGGTGATATAAACCTAAGGAGCTTAATAGCTTCACGATGCCATATAACGTATGGGGAATCTCCCTGCACAGGGAATCTGATAGGGGAGATCTGAGTCACGGTGACAGCTTCAACAAGCAGGCAGGAGGGGAAGGCAGGGAGGGTGTGATGAGCTCAGAGGAGGTGAGCTGATGATTTGCTATTTATAGATGCACGAAGAGGCTCAGAGACAGCAACTCCAGGCAGGGCCACTCTTCGCTTCGCTACGAAAATGATTCCTCGTCAGAGCTGCAAGCAAAACACAATTTGTAGCTGGCAGAGTCTCAGGGTGCCCTCGTTGTACGAACACGTGGGCATGTCACAGCAGCAGCTTTTGATGAGAGCCTGAAATACAGCACGTTTTAGCAATTCACTGCTGAATTTTATCTTGCTGTTCTTTGGTGTGTTTTGTTTTTACAGGAAAAGAATGAAATGATGCTGTGTATCCTCTACACCAAGAGCAGCCTCTTCTCATTATTTTAAACTGAAGGAAGGCCAATTTATATTAGATTTAAAGAAGTTGTTTTTTACAATGAGGGTGGTAAAACACTAGCACAGGTTGCCCAGAGAGGTGGTGGGTCCATTGAAACATTCAAGGCCAGGCTGGACAGGGCTCTGAGCAACCTGATGTCATTGATGTCCCTACTCATTGCAGGGAGGTTGGACTGGATGACCTTTAACAGGTGTCTTCCAACTCAAACTGTTCTATGATTATGATAGAGTACCATTCAGGAATTAATTATTCCAGTTTATTTACAGGAAGACTGTCTTCTCAGCCAGTTCTGGAAACTAGAGTTATGGTACTTAAATCCAGTAGCCTTCTCTTCACAGGAGACCTTGATGATTACAAAATCCAGTTGTATCTAACATCCCCATCACCTTCAATCAAAACCAAAGAGATTGTTTTTGTTTCAGTTATTTGGTAAAAGGGTGTCATGTTTGAGTGATTTCCTAAAAAAAAAAAAGGACAGGCTGAGCTCAGAGTTCCAGCTAGAAGCCTCACAATCATTGCTTGGAGACCATGGGCTGCAGCTGTGGCACTTTCCCAGACCATTTGTGTCTTGGACAGGGCTAAAGAGTAGTTTGGGCCACTTTCAAGCTGTGGTTTGGCCATGCTCCCTCTGCTCCAGGGAGGGGAAGGCTTTAATACTAAAGGTGACAGCCACCCTGTCCTAGCTACTCCCAGTTCCAGAGAGGGCCCATCACCTTCAGTCCAGTCAGGGAGACACCCCCTTTTTTCTTGAGAAAGGAAAACATTCAATTAGATGAAGCTATAAACCAACAGACATGATAATCCTACAAGTGCGTTGGAAGTTTTGTCATAAAGTATTTTCTCAATACTCATAGAATCATAAAATGATTTGGTCTGGCAGGGCTCTTAAAGATCATCTCATTGCAATCCCCCTGCCATCGGCAGGGACACCTTCCTCTAGATCAGGTTGCTCCAAGCCCCATCCAACCTGGTTTTGAACACTCCCAGGGATGGGGCAGCCACAGCTTCTCTGGGCAGCCTGTGCCAGGGCCTCACCACCTTCACAGGGAAGAACGTCTTCCTAACATCTAATCTAAATCTCTCCTCTTTCAGTTTAAAACTGTTCTCCCTTGTTCTGTCACTGTCTGCCAGTATAAAAAATCCCTCTCCCTCCTTTTTATAAGCTCCTTTTGGGTACTGGAAGGTGCTGTAAGGTCTCCCTGGAGCCTTCTCTTCTTCAGGCTGAACAACCCCAACTCTCCCAATCTGTCTTCACAGGAGAGGTGCTCCAGCCCTCAGAGCATCTTCATGGCCCTCCTTTGGACCTGCTCTAATTAGATCTTTTCTGCCTTTCTGGTTGCAAGAAAAAAACACTTCATTTTTTTCCCCCCTAAGTGACTGAATGTAGCTCTGCTTCTGCTCTGGCTTAGACCCATCCAAGTCCAGGATCAATGTCATGCCTGTTTCACAGATGCTGAACTGAGTGCTTAGGGCCCAGCTCAGAGCCTGCACACTGTTAAATCCCGATGAGCTCAATGAGTGTGGAAGGAGCTCATCACCTTGGTGGATCAGGCAGATATTGAAGCCAGCGAAGCCCATGTCACATGCTTATAAAGGTCAGTCCCATATTTACAAAAGCCCATCAGAGTTGAATTGTGCCATGATTGAGATTATACTGGAAGCAAGACCTGGCTGTGCTGATGTTGACATGATTTCCTGAGAAGGTAAAATTCAGGCATTTATTTCTGATGGTTTTGCACAGCGCAGAGCTCACAGCCTGATTTGTATTCAGCTGCTGCATATTAAGGCTGGTCATTGCTCTTGTAAATGGTAGATAGGAAGAATTGCTATACAGAGAAATATTTCCTCTGTTTTAAGGTAGATTTTAGCTGTAGCCCTCTGACTCCTGATAACCAAAGCCAGAGTGATGTATCTGGCGTTCTCTGCCCTACACTCCCGGTTATTTATTCTGTGATGTGCAGGAAGGAAGGAGACGTGTGCAATCTCCATTCTTGTTACCAGGAATTGTGCACTTAATTCTCTGTGCATTGTACTGAAAATGAACTAGTAAGATGTGTTCTGCATCAGCAAAAAGGCTCCCTTATTCAGCTGGAATGAGAACATGCACGCTTTAACTTGGGAGTAAAGAAAATCGCTGTAAACGATTTCTTTAAACAGAATCTGTTGGGTTTTGCCTTCAATTTTTGCTGAGAGCGAAG
The DNA here is from genome assembly GCA_013397115.1 of Edolisoma coerulescens. NCBI lineage: Eukaryota > Metazoa > Chordata > Aves > Passeriformes > Campephagidae > Edolisoma > Edolisoma coerulescens. Next base: position 154,965 of record VWZW01004133.1, read on the forward strand.
ATTCTGCAGAGTTTTTTCTCATTTTTCGTACCCAATTGCTAACCTTGCTGTTGCATGTGTTTCTGCTGCTTCTAGCACTTTTCATTCTGATGGCAGTTTTTCATCTCTTCACTAGCTTATGGCTAAAACAGTCCTTGTAAAAGGAATTTCAGTTACTCACTCTCCAGAATAATTATTGCCATTTGTTCCCACTCTGGTCCTGGGGCAAAGGGCTTCCTCGTGTCTTGCCTTGATGGATCCGTCCTCCCAATTCCTCTGCTTGTACAGATGTCTTTTCTGCAGATGTCAACACCAGGTGACAGCACATCCCTGAGATGTATTTTAAGTCATTCTCAGCTAATATATGGCCTGTACATATTAGGACTTATTACTAGGACTGGAATTTCCCGGCTGGCTACTCAATTAATAAAAATGCATCAGCACACACATGCATAATTATGGAAATGTGTATAATTCTGTGACTTATTCAGTCTGAAAACTTTGCAGAACGCTTCACAGACAGGCTGTGAAGTACCACTAATCACAGCACAGATTCCAAACACACACAGGGAATGGAGTGGGTTCTCCTCACACTGTTACTCAACAAGTCCCTAAAATAACCAGGGAAACACATTCAAATTGGGATCTCCTCACCCACTGTTCTTTGTGTTAGCCACTACCTAGATCCGAGGTGTTGTTTCTGTAGGAAAAGATAGAATAGAAAATTGCAACTCAGAGTTTTTTACTGAAGCAAAGTCATTCGTGTACTGTGTGATTGTCTAACAGCACAGACCTGCAGCTCTATATGGTACCCAGAGCTTTTAAAATTACATTTATTGATGAATCTGAGGGATCTGAAGCAGATAGATATCAACTAATGAAAAAATCACTAAAATTAGAGAAAGAGTGCTTCTTATCTGCTCCCTCCACCGAACAGCTGAACACTGTTCTGTACAATCTTTTTTCCCATCAAGGTGTGTAGGGTGAAGGTAAAAACACTGCAGTTCTGTAAAGGCAGATGTTGGGGTACAGCATGAGCACCTCCACGCCAACCAAACAGCCACGTACCAGGGAAAGGACCAACGTTTGGAGCACAGGACAAGGCACTGCAGGGATGGCAGAGAATCCCTCTGGAGATGGAGTTCCCTGTGCTGGCACCTCGCTGTGCTGTTCTCAGCCACACAGCTCAGAGATCATCTACAGGAGAAAGCCACCTGCTACAACTAATCTCTAAATTTCAATTAATACAAGTTAATATCAATTTTTCCTGGTTTGGTTGGGACCACATTTGACTAACCCATAATAAGCCACTTTATATGGAAATCAGTGTTGGCGCAGTCCTCGCTCCAGTCGAACTGTATCAGTTTATGGATTCACGTTAAGTTCTGCAGCAATACAACTTTCTTCTGTAGCAAAGCCCTTGGAGCATCATTAGCTTCCTATGGCATCAAGGCGTGGAAATATAAAGTGAAGGCTTAGGACATTTCAGCTGTATCAAAGTTATGAATTCTGCCTGAATTCATGAGGCTGCTGTATTATTTAATGCCTCACTGTATAAAGACTCAGAGCTTTGTTTCAAAATTTATGTTGTCTGCTTCAGGTCTGAGCTTAAAGAGTTTTGAGAGGAACAACCCAGTGTCACTTACTGCAATGATCTGCTGGAGGGAGGTGATGCTGACCTGGGTGGAAGGCAGAGGAAGTCTGGGCTCTGCAAGCGACTGACAGCAGTGGAAAAGCCCCAGCAGGAAGGAGTAAAGGCAGATGTGTACTTAAGGGCTGTGAAGAGGGGACATATCTGGCGATGGGAGGAGTGGTTACAAACACATTGCGGGCAGGAATCATGAAGCAGCCCATGCCCCGCGAGGCCAAGAGGCAAATGACAAAATTAAAGCAGAAGCCAAGTGATGATGTGGGTTCTGAAGGGCTCAGAATCGCCTGGAGATGTTGAATACACCACTTCAATCTGTGTGCACGCTCAGCCTGTGGGGGAGTAAATGCCTCGCGATCCCTTCCGCCATCCTCCGAGAGCCCTGTGTGCAGCGTGCCGGCTCGGGCTTTATTCCTCAAGGGTTAAACTAGAAACTGAAGTACCCTTGACTCAGAGCTCAAGTGAGGATGGTTTTGAGTATCCAGCAGTCTTATAGCAACTGGAATGTGGAGTCTCATTCCTGAGCAGTAATACCCGTGCACAGAAACCATGTCTGTGGAGACCCGTTTCCAGCAGCTCCCAGGTTTATGTTGGTCATAAGCTCTCCAGTATTGATCAGAGGGGTTTCGAGGGTACTAACCTGCATAAAAGGAAAAGTGGTCTTTAAATACTAAATAAAATAGCCATTTAGAGTTTCACTACTACGAGGATTTTTTGCTTCCTGGGAGCAATGTCTTGGCACTTGTGGATTGTAGAGCTCCTTGAGGAATGAACCACGATGGATGAGCACACACAAATAAAATACTGACCCCAGCTCAGAGCTTCTAAATTCTACCAAAATCCCTCAAGCTGGTGTTTCACACTGGTCAGGTTTTGCTGGCAATAGGCACAGGGACCACAGCAGACACTTCACACTTTATGAGAAGTAAGAAGAAAGAAGAAAGACTTCACCCTTTATGAGAAGTAACCATGTGAAGTCAGAACATTCCAAGAGCAGAGGCCTCCTTTGGCCATTTCCAACCAATTAACATTGTAAAAGTCAGCCCAGGCATCTTGGGTGGGAGATCTTCCTGGGATGCAGAAGCTGGGACACTGACCTCTCCACACCCATCAGGACCCAGGGCTGCCCACAGCCTCAGAGCTTGCTTTATGTCTGGCCTCAATAAGACACCAGTACAGAGGTATCCATAAAAGCTGCCTTTCAGGTTATATTCACTGAAAGGATGGTTTTCCTTTACCCTCCAGGGTTTACAGTGGGGATTTACACACCAAGGCTGGAGAACAGCAGGTTGTGTGACCCTGTTCACCAACACATCCACACACACGGGCCAGTTTTCTTTATTTTTGGCTGCCTTGCGGCTTTCTTTTGTCTTCAGTCTGGTGACTCTGTCCTGCAAAGGAAGTGTATTTAGGGAGGTACGTCTATAGTTGCAGCCTTTTCATCATGCTCATTTTTCCCTGTACAGAATATTTAACTGCTACTGCTGGAATGATTCTCCAGTGGTTCACATTACTAATTATTGAACACCCATTACAATTAAAGTACTCTCTTCTTTGCAACACTGGGGATAAATTTTAGAGTATTAAGATTTATTTCTTCTTTTTCCAAAACCAGTGCAAAACTGAACTTTCTGTGTTGCCCCTGGGTTTCACACTGCAAACTTGGTCAGTCAAGCATGCAAAAAATCTGGTGAAATAAACCCTGGAGACCGGGTTTTAAATGCCCCCTTCACTATCCAGAATACCCTTCTGCTGAAAGTGGTTGCCCAAACTCAGCACACAAGGTTTAATAATAATTAATTACTCTAAGCCAGATAACGAAAAAACTGGAATGGACAGACTCCATGTACACATACCAGTTGAAAGCACTAAATTTATTTTCTTCTGGTGCAAACCATCAGTAATCAAATTTCCATTACCCAGTGATGGGGTGTGAATGGTCAAGAAAAATACTTAGTCAACCGAATTCTAATTAGAAATCTGTGAGTATCCTGCTTTAAATATGGCAAAGTAAGGAGAGATTTTCCCAAGATGGTCCTCTGATGAGTAAGTGAGGTTCTCAGTATTTCACTGTAGCAAGTATTTGGCAGGAACAAGATCAGTGAAAAAAGCCTCTCTCGAGTGCCTCTGAAGAGAGAAGTGGTTTCCTTTGTAAATGAGTCAGTCCTGCTCTGAAATTGTTCTATAAAATATGGAGAAGCTTAAAAATATGGTGAGACTGTCTCCCAGACATGACTTTTCATGCTGTATTTACAACACTATACTATTTCTTCCATTTCTTCTGATTTGGAGGTACTGCTCAGCTTTGGATGGTGGGTTCTGCCAGGTGAGGGATGCTATGAGAAGCTACAGAGCATAATTATTCCTTGGGAAAATGTGAGCAGCCATCCTTGCAGCTGGAGAGGAGGCAGGGTTGGGTTTGATCCCAAAGATGAAGGTGTCAGGAGAGGGGAGTACTTCTGACTTCACTATAATCTTCATGCCTTTCATAATCATGTAACTTTTCTGGGGTTTGCCTCAAAACTGTATGTCTTAGCTACATAATACATGAGTTTGAGACATAATTAATATTAATAAAGCCCATTATGTAAAATTAGCCATAGACAGGAGATTCTTTAAAAGGTGAAATCATAATAGTCATGATCAAAGTGTCTGTGTTGCTGGGAAACTGAGAGCTGTCCTGGGCTGCTCCTCAATATTTGCCTTTCACTACAGATCTTTCCCCCCTACTTGTTGAAAAGGAGTTTTAAAGGACAGAAATGAAGATGACTCCAAAGAAAAGTCTTTCTCTGAGCTTTGGTATTTTTTTGCAGTTAGGTCTCGGGTCTGGCAGGTAAAAGACGTGGAGATTCCTTAGTACTGGGCCCTGCAAGGACAAACAGCAGCAGCACAGGCGGGTGTAGGGCACAATGTTTGTTTGTTTGGGAGTATGTTTTGGGGATTCTCATTACTCATTTTTCCATTTTGTCTTCAGAAATTTTGGGGTTGGTCCCCAGTCAGGTGTTGTATCTGCAAACCCCTCCATTTCTCAGCCACTGACCTGCGAACGTGTCCTTCAGCCACTCCAATATCTGTAGATCTGCCACGAGCATTTAGGTGCAGCCTTCAAATGAAGCAGCTACACACTCTTGAAAAACCTGCAGCAAAAGTACATAAGCTTAAAAATAATCACACAAGTGGCGTATTCAGCTAATCAGGAGCTCCGATTGTCTCGGCGTTTCTGTGCACAAATCAGTTGTATCTCCGAGGCTGAAGCACAGAGTCACCACTGGAGCCTGATTACATATTTTAAGTGCTGCCTGATTAAATTAAACTTGGTGCTGTTTATGGCTGATTTTGAGCAAATGGGAAAAATCAGAGATGCAATCCAAGCACTTTAAGCTGATCCAGATTTTGAGAATGAAAAATTCAGGACTCAGACCTAGATCCAAGTTTTATCCTGAGGCCCCTGTCTTCAGAGTGGACTGATTCAAAATCTTGCAAGGGAAGTCTCTGGGCTATTCCCCTGTAGTAAACTTACATTTGCTTAGAAATAAGTGACTTAATTCTTAAGGACTCTGGAAGGCTTGTGTCCTCAGCACTGAGTTCACCATAACAAAGTGCTAAACCACTGAGTGGTTTACTTAGACACAGAAATAAGCATCAGAAGGTATTTCATCAGTTCCTACAGCACAATCCAACCTTTGCAGGTCAGCACACGTATTCTCTTTCAGCCTTTTGATTAACTGCATAGTACCAAAACCATACGTATTTATAGCTTGCAGAATTAGATAAATTCTCCAGATGTGGCTTCCTTTAGTTATGCTGGGATGACTGGAGATCAAAGCCTTTGATCTTTAGCCTGACTGAAACCTGCTGCTGATGTAAGTCTAGAAAATGATGCAGTGAGGGGAACTGGCCACTCTCAACTTGCCCCAGAAGCATCTCAAACAAAACGTATGGGAAGAAACTTTGTGAAGGATATTTCTATACACACCATTGAGTCTCTACTCCTGAAAGTACAAGGCAGTTTTCAATGAACCTTTTACTCTTAACAACATATTTAAATAGATTGATTTTCTGTTCCAGCTCAGAAATGATTTAAGACTTTTCAGTGCATGCATATCCTCTATGATATGCAGAACTGGCAGGAAATGTCATCATGAGCTAGTTTATAGCCTCAATTAAGGCCATTTCCATTGCTCCAGATGTGTAAAGCAGACTTATAGCTGAGTTCCTGGTATAGTGAACTCCCTGATGCATCCTAGGCTCAGCACTGCCAGCTCAATGATACCTTCTTCATGACCCTTGGAAAAAATGATGAATAGCCAGGGAATTGCAAATTCAGACTGAATTCTGGCAACATGAAGACTTTATACAAGTCTTAGCCATTTAGGCAGACAGCACACTCTGAAAACCCTTATCTGGTACCACAAGCTCTTCCAGCAACCCCAGCTGCAGAGCAATGCAAAGTACTGTGTGGCCACTTCTGCCTGTCTCTGCAGCTTCATCAGCCCCACAGCAAGGCAGAAACCCCTCTGCTCTTTGGGTGATACTGCCAAGAGAGTTCTGACTCCCATGGCCAAGACTTTCATGAGCTGTTTGTTGTAAAAGAAGCTGGTAACAAAACAAAGCACACACAAAATAAACCCCAACCAACCAACTACAACCAAAAAAACCCACTCAAAAACCTTACATTCAAACTTCAGTAAAAGCAGAGAATGGACAGATCCATTCTCTCCAGAGAATGGAGAGAAAAGGCAGAAAGGTACTATCCTAGAGAGAACACAAGAAATGCAATTTATTTACTAAATCATAAATTCTTTATCAACATCAGAAGAAAGAACTATAATTTTAAGATTACTGAAAATTATCATAAAGGAATAGCTCAAATACATAAGGGAAAATTCAAATTAAAAAGGTAGAAAACCAAACGCAGCCAGCAAGAGACATCAGGGACAACAAGAAATAGTCCTTAAGCCCATTAATAATGTGAGGAAGAGCAAATTAAAGGTTTGCCCTGCTGAGGGGTTTGGACTAAATGATCCTTAAGGTCCATTCCAACCCCTTAACATTCTGCGATTCTATGCTTCTATGAATTAACGTCTGTTTCACCAATATTCAGTAAAAAGTAAATAGTGAATAAGAGTTTACAAAATTCATACTAAGAAAAAGAAATATTTCTGCACAGATTAGGGTAAAATCAGGTTAAAGAATATTTAGATAAGTTAGAGATTTTGAAATTGGCTGGGGCTGACTTCATCTTCCAGTCCTTGAAAAACTGTAATCTCAGAGCTATTAACGGTATCTCTGAATTCACGGATGGGCTGTGGTGATACCAGAAGACTGATGTATTGGCTGTCTTTAAAAGGTGGGAGAGGTGAGACGAAAAAAGAACAGGAGAATTGTACAACAGTCAGTTTACCCTCAAAATCCAGAAAAATGCTGGAGCAAATAGACACATACCTGGAAAATAAGAAGATGAGCAACATCCAATACAGATTTGCCAATAACGAATCATGTCACAGTGCTCTAATTTAATTTTAAAGAGTAAAAGGCCATGGGGATAGAAGAAAAAGAAGAGATATCAAATATATTGACTTCAGCAAGGCTTTTGACACACTGATGGTGTTCCGCTTTTTGTCCCTTGCAGAATTTCCCTTTCTTATATAATTTCTTAAAAAAAATAATCTAGAGGAAAATTAAAATCTAATATCAAGCAATTTAAAAGACCCTTTAAATTTAACATTCAATATAATGCATAAAACAGAGGATAAACATTGGAATTTGTGAAGGGTGCCAGGACAAACTTCCCCACACCTCTCAAGAACTCTTATGGGGGCTCACACCCCTCTTAGGTGATGAGTTGTTTGTGTCTGCGCCATCCATGAACACAAGGAAAGATGTGAGGAATGAGATGTCTTCCCATTGCAGGCTCACCTTAGGTAAGGAGACACAGCCACCCTCTTTTCTCTTTTTTTCTGGTGTGGGTGTTTGGCTGTTGGTTTTTTGTTTGGTTGTTTGTTTTTTTGTTTTGGTTTTTTTGTTTGTTTCTCTTTTTCTTTCTTTTCTTTTTTTTTTCTGTAAGTCTGCTGTTCTCAACTGCTCTGTTACAAACTTACCTAATGGACACCACTGGATATAGGGAATGGAAAAGGGTGAGGCTGTAGAGAATGAACAATCATCTTGTTTTTGAAATAAGCACAAAGCAATAGTGTGGGAGAAGCAAAGATGAGCACAGTAGAAATAGTCAGCAGTAAGCAGAAAGATAAATGACCAGTGCACAGCTTACAAGCCAAAATATGGCCCTCTGGAGCTGTACAGAGTGAGTAATGGGCACTTGCACCAGGCATAATGTGTGGTCTGAGCCCTCTAACCTCTCTGGACTGCTCAGCTGAACTGAAGCCAAGAGCAAGAGTGGTTTGTTGTCTTCTGCAGAGCTCAGGTATTGCCCTCAGAATGCTGTTCAGCCAGCACTGTGCCTCTCAATGGAACAGACTTTGCCCTTCAGCCTTTACGTGATGTCCTGCTGTCATGCCAGACCCAGCAGCATGCTATCACCTTTTGCAATTTTATCTCCCTATACATTTTTATGGCATCACCCTCCATCCCACTCCACCTGTCTGTCCTCATCCCTCTTAGCCTGGAGCACACAGCTGCCTCATCATTACCTTTATCTGTAATGAAAAAATTTTACAGCCTCAAAAAGCCCCAAACCCATATGGTTCAACATCTGATTTGTTTCAAGTCACTTAAGTCACAAGTAGAAAACCCTCCCTTGCGCATATGCCTAGGAGTCAGGGTGTGGATTTCTCCAGAAATAATTCTCCTGTCTGCCTTTGAAGGGAGCAGCTTTGCCTTTGATGTAGCCATAAGCGAGGAGCTGGCCTTGTCTCACAGTGTGTTTCCTTCACAGATACCTTGACTGTTGGGCATTATTTACAGCTCATATAGAAAACTAGAAGCAGAGTCTGACAATACATTACTTACCCTGCCCAGGCTGGATTATTAACATCTGAAGCATGGTATAGATGCGGGTATGGGTAATATCACATACAGGTATAGATATTGTCACATATTCTTCACTTTTAAGGAAAGTGAATGTTCTCACTGTGACAGGCTGCAGGGTCAGGTGCAGGCACTAACAGACATTAATGACCCTGAGCAGCTGGGGACACCCCTCACCCTGTGACCAGGAGCCAATTTAAGCTCAACCCAGGACCCTCCATCCCTCCCTGAGCTGCATCAGGACTCCAGCTCAGCCACAGCCTGTGATGACTGTACACCCCCTCCCTCAGGCTCACATCTATGGACCTTCTGCCATGATGGACCTGCTTGGGAATTGCTGGATGGTGTCTGACCTGGATTACCTTCACTGGATCTCACCTTGACCTGTGGTGTGTCCTTTGAGCTGCCCCATCTCCATGAACGTGCCTGGTGATGAGGGCTCTTGCTTGAGCCTGGCTGTTGCAGCCTGTGGGTCTGCTCTGCTCCCCTTGCTCAGGTACTGAGGGCTTTGCTGGGCGTGTTACCGGGCTGGGCTCCTGCCTTCCATCCCTCTAAGCACTTTTAAACCTTAAATCTCTTTGTTTAAAATTAAGTTTGGTAAAATGACTCATGGCAGAGGCTGAAGAACTCAGTAAATATTACTTTCCCAGGACTACAGGGCTTGTGCTGGGGAGATGATGTTGTCCAGGGCCACCTTCTAGCTGGTAAATGAAAGTTTTATTTTTGGGGTAGGTGGATTAGGTTTACTACTGAAGTGTGGGGTGTGACATGCCCTTTTTTGGGTGCAGGAGGGCAATGGGATGTTCAAAGGGATGTGGAGTGTTCAGATGTGCCCATAGACTCCAGCTGACACAGGACCACCACATGCTCCCAGAGTCCTGTATTCCTGAAGTATTATGAATTTTAAAAAAGATAAAAATTATAGGTGATATGAATGGTTAAAAACACAGGTACTCTGCATCTACGTTGTCAGTCTGGAAGATGTTGCCTGACCCCCTGGCATCCCACCCAAGACTGAAAGCCAGGGGTGTTGGTATTACCAGGAAGGGAGGCAGAGTCAGTAACATCTGTGAAGCAGTCTTCAAATGTCTGACATTTTCCTAAAGAAGGCTACATGATATGGAAACAATGCATTTTATTTTGCTGTATAATTGAACTGATCAATCCAAATAACTGAGGGTTTATCCCAAATTGAAGGTGAATCTAAATTCTGACAGTTACTGCCACCCACGGCTTGCTTTTATACTTTCAACCATTTCTGCTGCCTTTGCTCTCCTCCCAAGTCGAGGATTTCTCTGTGAGCACTGCAGACCTGCACTCTTGTCTCGTCGTTAGTCAGTCGAGCATTGCTCCCATCTTTCTGCACCTGGTACACACCCAGTATTTTGTCTGGATTAATCACTAGCTGTAAGTTACAGTCTCCTGCATCCTAACATTGGCACTGAGCTCTGTCAGGGGGGTAAAATACCCTCTTTTCTGATTATTAAATTGTCTATCCAAAGTTGAAGAGTGTGTTGCAGCTGAAATGCTGATAAAAGCACTAAATGTGGAGCTTGCTAAAACAAAGCTATGGCAGCAATTTAGCTCGTTATCAGGCAGTAAATAAGACTTACCTGCTATTCTTTGATCAACCTTTTTTTCTGTTATGAACTGCATGTGTTGACAAATTATGTCACCAAAAAGAAATCCAAGTCTTTGATGAAATAACAGGAAACATTCATGTGCTGGAAGTTTAAAAATGCATTTAAATAAACTGCTTTAGGATTTTGGATAGCAGGAGTCTTGCTTAAGGTGTATGAGGAAGGGCTGGGGTGGACATGGGGGGGGGCAGGAGAAGCTGGAGTGGCTTCAAAGTCACCCTGAGCCCCACACAGGTTTCAAGGAGTGTTTCCAGAACACTGGAACTGCAGCCACCAGATGTGACTGATTCTGCTTTGGGTTTGTAACAATAAACTGGCAGTTTCTGTAAATGGGTGGAAATGGATGCTTCTTTAGAGGAGAGGTGCCTCGAAGGCAGCAGCGCCGTGCAGTACCTCATTGTGATAAGCAGCTCTTACAGGGTGAGATTTGGATCCATGGCTCTGACATGGTGAAACTTTATTATTATTAGAATGCTAACAGTGGTGCTTGAAGGGTCCAGTGGAGCTTAGACATGACTCTTGGTCAAATTCCAGCTTTCTGAACCAGTTCCCAGAATATTAGACAGAACTGAAACCAATACATTTCCACGGCTGCTTCTTGAAAACCACGGCTGGAGAGCCAAGTGAAACGAGATGCCACAACAAGGGAGAAGTGTGAAGTTGGAAAGCACAGATTTGGACCTGAACTCCCCCAGAGTCTGGAGGCTTTCAGATCCAAATCCTTCCTTTGCTCCATCTCAGAATGTGAGGCTGCCCCTTGCATCCTCCCTGCCTTGAATTCCTCCCAAGTGCAGGTGAGAGTCTGGGGCTCTTTCTGAGGTCGGTTTTTTCTGCTGTAACTGAACTCTGCAGTAAAAATCTCTAAAAGCTGGTTCTTTCCTAACTATAGGCATGTGATTGAGATTGGCTTCTGTCAAGTGTGTAAGGTCTCAGACTGTACCATGCTGGGGTCCAGCTGGCTCCTTACCCTGTCTCCAGCAGGCTCAGTCTCACCCTGTCTCAGAGGCTGCAGAAGATGATCCAGGAGATGTGGTGGCAGGCATGTGCACAAAAGCCTGTTCCCCAGGAGTTTTTTCCTCCACCAAATATGTTAGTCTAATACTTAGAGGGACTGGCTCAAAACTTGATTTTTTCCCAAGCTGTGGCTCTGGATACACAGATATATTTACCCACATAGGGCTTGAGGTTCTCCTTGGTTGTTGCTGATTTACGAGCATCCAGGATCTCTTCCAGAAGATCTAACAGCATACTTTATCAGTTTTGAGTTCGCCTCTTCACCTTAATGAACATTATTTGACCACTAGATTAGATACTAGGAAGAAATTCTTCCCTGTGAGGGTGGTGAGGTGCTGCAACAGGCTTCCCAGAGAAGCTGTGGCTGCCCCATCCCTGGGAGTGTTCAAGGCCATGCTGGAGCAACCTGGTCTAGAAGGAAGTGTGGCAGGGGGTTGTTATGAGATGGGCTCTAAGGTCCTTTCTAGCTTAAACCATTCTATCATGATTAATTAAACAGTATTACAGTTAAATTATCCTTTGTGTAGTAATACATTCAAATTAATAAGAATTAAGCCCAGAGGAATTAAATAGGAGTCTTTCACATGTTTTTCCAGTGGCTCCAGCACTCACTGATCTGAGTTCTCATCCCCTTCTACTGAACATTTCCTATTTGAATAGGAGCTACTCTGCCAGAGTAGCACTTCAAATTGACCTTGTCCAGCACATTTTAACCATGGATGCTCTAGAAGTAAATTCATTTCTCCTTCCCCACTGACTGGCACATGCAGGATGGTCAGGCAGACCCTGCAATTAACAGGGAGAGACTTACAATTCATCTTAATCTCTCTCACATATATTGCTCAATAAATACATTTGATTGCAGCTTTGATGGAGCTGCTGGAGCTCCAGAGGGCTCATGAAATCAGTGTGTTCAGTCAACTTTTAACCTGCAGAAGCACCCAGTGAAAGGTGTAGATCCATTTGTTGGGAAAACAGCTGAATTGGAGAAATGAAACATTTCACCAGGAACAAATATTGTTTGACAAGGTCAGGGGTAGCAAAATACTTTTCACGGTATTTTTCTGCCTGAGGCACCTCCCTTTTTCTGCCAATATAATCTACAGGAGGGATGAAGGCAGTAGTGGTGAGATGAGATTATTGACAGCTTTCCCCTCTTCTTTCTTCTTTGCCTCTCATCACAGCCACCAGCACAGCATGGGGAAAAAACCCTCAATGGGAAGCTCCTTTGCTGCCTTTTTGCTAAATTAACCTACACGGGGGTCATTGCCGAGGAGGAGGAAGAGGATTAGCCTTTCAAAATCCTTCTGATCCTCAGTTCTGCAGGAGTCTTGAGATTTCTCTAGAGACATTTTTCACTTGCAGTAAGTGGAGAGGGGTCCATGGGCTCCTTCCAAAGGTCTGGGAAGGGTTACTAAGGAAAGCCAATCTACTGCAGCCCCTTAGGGGAAATACTGGGGACTTCTACTCTGGAGAGGCTGATGACCACCCCCTCGGGGAACGGAGGTACAACCAGGTGGAGCTGTGCCCCTGTCTGAGCCTGCTTACTCCTGCCTCCCGGCTCGGGGCTGTGCTGCACAGACTTGCCAGCTGTGGCTGCCCACAGAAACAGGCTTTTTAACCTAAAGGGAGGTTTGTGATTCCAGACAAGCCTTGCTGCACCACCTGTGCAGGGGCAGGTCTTTCTCCTCCCCTCTCCTTAGAATTCACCCATTTGTTTTGACTACATCTGCTGGATCTGGCAGGAGAGTCTCTGTAAGTCCGAGGAGTAGGAGGTCAGAGCTATGCAGGAGTTGAGCACCTTTTTAATTTAGGAAAGGGCTAGAACTGCTGTGGGAAGCCTGGGATGGATTTCTTCTAAAGCTTTTTTGTACCATTTGTGTGATGTGAAGAGGACTTGACATAACCTGACTTCATGAGAAAGCCAAGAGACCAGCCCAACAGCAGTAAAATGTCTGTGGTCTCCAAATCTGCCCCAATTTGAACTTGAAAGTGAGCTCCAAAGCCCTGCTGCTTACTTTTGAAACTACAGCCTTCTCCTTGTGCAAGTGAAGTTCAAGCCACCACCAGCTTGAAGGCTCTTAGATCCCCATCCCTGTAAAGAATAAACTCTGCCTTCCCACCGCCCCACTCAGCAGGGGAACACCAGTGCCTGTGGATGAAGCTCTGGGAGGATTTTTTTTTTAGCTTCCTGTAGTTATCTCAAACCTTCATCTCTAAAATGCAAAGGCTTTTATAGACTTTGTATTCTATTAGTGTAACACCGAATGTCCTCGTTCTTCAGGTATTTATAGCAACTTCTGCAGCTCCCATAATAACTCTTCGTGGCTCAGCACCTCGCAACATGATGTCTTGTTATCCCCATTTCACAGATGTGGAAATAGGGCACACGGAAATTAAGTGATTTCTGTGGGATTTCCTATAACCCACTGCAGTGTCTTGACTATAACACCACCTTCATCTGAGTTTCAGCTCAGGTAGGGTATTGTGGGCTTCTGCTATTCTCTTCATTTAAGATCATATAAAGAGACATAAATACTAATTCTAGAGCAATGCCCTGATTTTTGGCAGTTCTGAGGAACGTCAAATGTCTCTGGACTCAATGCAGACATCCAGGAACTCAGAAAATTAGGCTGGGATTTATTTGCTTAAATATGGGTGGTGTACTTGCTGGCAGAACAGGGGACTAACAGGAGGTGGAGGGTTTGATTAATTCTTACAGCTACCCTTGGTCTCAATCAGGAACTGAGCTGCAGAGGAGCCAGAGCCAGGCCCTGTGAACCAGGGCAGAAGTGGAGTGCAGGGCTCACCAGGAGCTGTATGGGTCCACATGGGATCATGGGATGGAGCAGACCCACTCTTCCCCCTGGCCTGATGAGGCTGCAGGATCTGCAGGATCCCAAACACATTGCTCTCCCTCTGTGCCTCAGTTTCCCCACCCACAAATTATGCATGGTAATAGTTAACCACCCCATTGAAGTGACATACAGCTGGATTATTTTCCAGTTTGAGTTTCAAGTCTTTGACTTTGTGACAGGAGTGTGATATAGGCGCTGGACCATTTGGATACTTGATAAGCATGATGTTGTTTTGCAAGGTAATATGGTGATGACACATTATGGATTAAGTTCTTTATTCCCTAATGATGGAGCAGTTTTGGAATGCACTGTGCATGCAGGCAGTGAAGGATGACTGTTGGGCAAAGGGCTGGTGTTGATGCAGGAATCTTTCCCTAAGATGATGGATAAACTGCTGCTGTGTGATGGTTTTATGCATCCAGAGATGTTTCCTTCCTTTGCTCTGCACAGCAGGCCATCACAAAGCTTGGGCATCACCAAAGTCCCTGCTTTGTTTGTGCCATCAGGAACAACTCTGGCTAATCACAGAATAGAATCACAGAATGGTTTGGGTAGGAGGGATCTTAAAGATCATCTAGTTCCAACGCCCCTGTACCGGGCAGGGAGACTTACACTAGAGCAGGTGAATGGTCTAATGAATAGCACTGGGCTGAGCTGGATCAGCAGGTGCTCGGCATCAGTCCCCAACCTCCTCGAAAAAACATCCAAAGTTGAACCTTCAGCTCTATTGAGGAGACCTTGCATTGTCCTGAACCATGCTGCACTTGAGACTATGTGGGGAAACTCCAGGAAAATGGCTTCTCCCAATAAAACTATATGAAGACAGAGGTTTGTAAGGTTTTCATTAACCTTGCTCTGGGAATGTCTGTTACTTCTATCCACAGTGTCTGGTACTGCTCAGTACTGAACACACATGGAACAAACCATTCCTGCCCCAAAAGAGCTGGCAGTGCAAAGCTGTGCCTGCTTTGGAGACATTTGCTGCGACACACGGACATCAAAGGTCTGCAAAACCTTCATGTCAGTGTGTTACACAGATGGAATCTTGGAAAACTGGCAGGTACCAACACAGGACATTTTAAGAAGGATTACATTTGGTGCAGCACAATAGTCCTTTGTAGACAGGACCTTAACGTGCTGCTGGTTCATGATGGCAATTAGTTGGATTAAGTTGTAGCAATATAAACAAAGTATTAATGAGACAGTTACAGTAAATGGAATGAGCAGCAATCGTCCTCTGCCAGCTGCAGGGGCACTGTCAAGCATTTGGGATGCAAAGCCTTGGGTGTTTGTGGCACTGGGGAGGACATTCACGGCCCAGCTATGAACATCCACCTGCTGTGGTGGCCGCTGCTGCTAAATAGAGCAGGATGGGGAACAGCAACATTGCTGGCATCCCAGCAGGCAAGCTGGTTCCAGCCCCCAAACAGGCAATGACAAATACTTCATCGTGGGAGAGACGAAGGGCTCAGAGGAAAAGGTGAAGCAGCAAGGCTAGAAGTAGGACATAAAATCAGATTACAGCTTTGCTGCGTTTTAATTGCATTGTTTAATTCCAGTTTCTACTGCTCTAAGACTAGACATCAAATAGAACGTTAAAATTATTCAAAACCAAGCTACAAGTCTCAACATCAGAATGCCCATTATACTTATCTGTGACCTTCTTACCATTAAAACCACCATATTATTATTACTGTACATTTTCAGATTATTATTAGGCTTCTGAACTCTGCTGCAGCTTGATTTATAGAAACTGCTTAGTCACCGGCAGCAGTGCTGTGCTGGGAGTGGGAGAGATGCTCGCTGGTGTTTCAGCAGAGGCTCCTGCCAAGAAGCAGACACTGCCCTTGACAGATCATTGAGAGCTGGTGAGCATTTCCCTCTCATGTAAAACTTCTGGAATAGCTGCAAACCAAATCAACCTTCTTCCCTACCAAGAGCAGGGGTGACAAAACTGAAGGCTCAATTAATGCATCCCCTCCAGTCGTTTTGGGCACATTTATGTTGCCCTTTGCATGAAAAGCGACCTTCTGGTTTGCTGTGTGTGTTGCTGGGAGCACTGCTCTGGATTTTGGGGAGGGAGAGCTCCTGTGAAATTGGGATTTAGGCTTTGGAAGGAGCAGTCTGACGGGACAGAGTAGTCAGCAATGTGGGAAGGAGCCAGGTCAGGATGGGAGGTGGGCGGGCTCAGCAGGTCCCGGCACCGGAGCACTGAAGAACACATTCAAAATTAAATACAGGGGGAGGGTGCCTGCTGCTTCATCATATTAATGAGGGTGATGGTTTCTGTGACCCCATTCAAGGAGCAAACGCTCTGAGCAGAAGTTGCAGGACAGGCCCTTACATGAAGGGTGTTTTCCCTGGGTTGTACACACACCAGGGCAGAGTAAATGCTAATAATTTATATGCTCTGAACAAACCAAATTACAAACCTTTTCCTTTTAGTTATTTGCTGAGTAATGACTATGCTGAGCTCTTTATAAAGTGTAGACAAAATCAGAGTCCTCAGCCCTGTATGCCCTCAATGGGTAGGGAGTGGTGCCTTGTTCACCACTGCTTCAGTTAAAGTGCATCATCCCCAGTGCTGGTGCTCCAGCAGCCCTGCAGGTCTGGCCCTCCAGAGCCCTTTGAAACCTGCAACTGAATTGAACTGAAAATAAAACAATAGGTATCAAACACTTCCATCCTGATTTCTTTTGAGGAAATGTTTCAGCATCACTAATGAAGTGTGCCTGTTTGCAACATGCTGGTATCCTGGAGATTTAAATCCAATACTTCAAAGAACACACATTGGTTAAGTAGCTTAGTCTTTAGTTTTATTCATGCTGGAGTAAACCATTGCCAGATATTTTCAGGGAGCTAACAGGAGAGAAACAATGGCTCTATTTGGCAGAGTCCAGCAGATGAAAAGTATCAAAGTATAAAGTCCTAAACTGCTGAAAATAGTGAAAAATAATGGATTGGTTCTTCTCTCCTGACTCAATACCTTTATTCTTTTTGACATTAATTTTTCTTATTGCCTTTGCTCCTCTAATGCATTGTGGTGACTCATGTGAAAGGTCTGTAATAATTTCTTTGCTGTGAAGTCACTGGATAACCACTACTCCTGCTCTGGTCCTACATAATTATGTATGTTTAGAATATAGCCAGAAACGGGGGGACATTGATAGAACGGGGTAAAATAACAGGTGGAAAGAGCATTTAAAAGCATGTGCTGAGGAGTTGCACACCCAGAAAACAATGATTTATATATCTGTTGGAAATCAGAAAGGACATGCAATAATCCGGGTGATGTACAGACCTATTTCATGGGATAGCTGGTGCCACAGCAGCTCACTTCTTTCTCCTGTTCAAATAATTGTACTTGCTCAAAGATACAATGCTTGAGTCAGTATTTTCAGGAACTTTGCAACTCACTTAGGCCCAGACCATACCTGGCACTTTTTGCTCTCTCAAAGAACAAGGCTCATTTCATGTGATCCTGCAGATGTGCAGGGCTGTGTTGCGGAAGCAGGGCCAAGGTGGGATGAGGTTCTGGAAAAGAGACCCATTGCTTGGTTCAGCCTTGGCTTTGGTGTTCAGGAGGGAGGTGCCACCTTCCCCAAAGTCTCTGTGCTTAGTTCTGAGTTTTCTGGCTCATTCAGATGCCTGGGAGTTGCTGTAAGGAGCAGAGAGCCTGTTCCCAGAGACTGGACTTAGTTTCCTCTCTTAGCAGGGACATCTGAGGGCCATATTCTAAGTAGAGACATCATGGCTTCGCCTAATAATAAACCTATTGAGTTAGGGCGTTTGGGGGCATGAATTCAATGAATTTGTGTTTTAGTGAACACAGTGTCGGCCAAGTCCCTTCTAGCCAAAGGCCATCACTTCTGAAGCAATCAGGGCCCTGAATGCAGGAAAATAGAACATTTATAACCAAAAAAAAAGGAGTGAGGAGTGCTGGCTTGACAATAGTGCACAGTCCTGTCCCAGTCTGCATCCAGTTCTCAGCTATTCTCTGCCTGAAGTCCAATAGTAAAGGCATATTTATTTTCTTGGCTCTGCTGTGTTAATGAAAAAGCCACTTAACAAAACAAATAGAAGGAAGGACATTTGCAACCAATTATGGTATTGCTGATCGGTCACATTGTGCTGGAAATTACATGCTGAAGTTCAGCCCAGGCAGCTGATCGATGACCTGGTAGCTTGGCACTGGTGCACGCTATCAACTTAATAAATCAATGTAATTCCAGTCCCCGTGCCAGCATATATATGTGTAGTCAATATGACATCAATATTATATAATGATGGTTAAAACTAATTGCCCAAACACTGTGGTCTCTTATCTGCTGTGCAACCCCACCAGAGCCCGACAGTGCTCCAGCAGGCAGGGTGGAATTTGGCTGGCTGTTCCTTAAACACACCCCTGGGCATCACTTAAAACCATGGGTTTAAAGCTTTTTTTTTTTTTTTTGAAACCACAAGGGAAGTCAGCACTCCACCATGTCATTCAGGGTTGACCAAATTGCCAGCCAGCTCTCTGCCTCTGGGAGGACGTGGTGTGCACGCCGGGTCCTGGCACATGCTGCAGGAATGGGGTTTCTCCTTGGTGGCAGATGCACATCTTGGCTGGTTTATGCACGGCTTCCTCCTCTTAATTAGCTCTGACATTTTAGCTGTTGTAATATGGGTTTGGCTTAGGAGTTAAGGCTGAAAACTGTGGGAGTTTTTTGCTGGAAACAAAGTTTGGTTTAAGTACAGGGAATCTGAGTTGCTTCTAACTGTGTGTAAGCTTTGTGATGGGCTGGACCAGGGAAATACAGGAGCTTCTGAGCATGCTGGTGGTCACTTGCTCCCACACCTGATACCACCCATTTCAGTGCTCTCTGCTCTTGTATTTCACCCTTGTCACAGAAATCTACAAAGAACACAGAAACTACATCGTTTGTACTTATAAAAAACCTGCAATTTATATTAACTATTTAGAAACAGCTTTTTTCAGGGTACCTGGACACTGAAGACATCCTAAGAGGATTTTTTTAAGTGCTTCATCCTCTCCAGCCAAGTGATACACTCAGCTCCCCACCTCTAATATTTTATACTCAATATTTTACCTGAAACCACAGCAACATCCACTCTGGCACATACTCCAAGCCTCTTACTTTGCCATGGCTTCAGCTTTTCTGGGAACATACCTGGCCCTGCGTTATGTGGCCCCGCTGTTTGTCCCACATCATGACAACAGGAAAAGGGACATTTGGGCAGTACAGACCCACCTTGGTACAGTAACTTCAGTTGTGTCCTCACACCTCAGCTGCATTTCTCAGATTCATCATGTGCTGGAGTCACTGGAAAGATATGTGAGAGATTTCTATTTTATTCCTCTGTGCTTAATTCTTGTTAATTCAAGTGTTTTACTACATGAAGGATATTTCAACTGTAATATTGATTAATTAATCATCAATGAACCATGATAGAATGGTTTGGGTTGGAAGGGACCTTAAAGCACATCTAGTTCCAATACCTTGCCAAGGGCAGGGACACCTTCCACTATCCCAGGTTGCTCCAAGACCTGTCCAACTTGTCCTTGAACACTTCCAGGGATGGGGCTGCCACAGATTTTCTGGGCAACCTGTGCCAGGGGCTCACTGCTCTCACAGGGAAGAATTTCTTGTAATAACCAACCAGTTTGAAGCCATTCCCCCTTGTCCTCACACTCCAGGCCGTTATCTGATCAGTCTGATCTCCTTTCCCCCTCTGCTTTGTCCCAGTGACAGTTGCAGTTCACTGCTGGTTCCCAGCTCTGCTGTACCTTTTCTCCAAGGAATGCTCTGTTATCAACACGTTTATATTCTGGGAGCATGTACAGGAATTGAGCCATGGCTCTGTGAGGTGCTCTGCAAAAGTGGAGGGAAAAAGGCAATCCCTGCCCTGAGTGTCTTATGTTCTGCAGGCACCAGGAACCAAGGAGATACAGCACATGCACACACACAAAATATACGTGTGTGTGTGTGTGTGTGTGTGTGTGTGTGTGTGTGTGTATGGCAATGACCTTTCTTTGGTAGCATAATTTGGTTTGGCTAATGCTTAGCTGAGAGTAGAGATAGGGACCAAGGAAAGGAGGGAAGAAAATCCTGGTTCATGTTGCCCATCCACAGCCAAAGCTGAGTTTGGCTGGTTTTTTTGGCAGCAGTGAGCTGTAAGGATAGTTTTGAAGGAGGAGAAAGGAGTGGCTGCTCAGATTTTATCGGGAAGGTTTTCCCAGGCTTAAAAGAAAGTTGGGCAGAATGTGAGTCTGTGCTTCGGGAAGGAGCTGACAGAAGGATTATAGAGCCTGGTGGGGTAAAGGTTGTGGGTTGGCTGTGTGTAGGTAGGTTGTTGGTTCAGCCAGGTAAGAGGAGATGTGCAAAGGTAACAGGAATAAAGAGCAGAAGGCAAGAAGCTCGTAAATTATGTAACTGAAGGACTGGTATGGTTGTAGAGTGAATTTATGTGGCCTTGAGGGTGGCTGCTAAAACTGAAGTTTGTAACAACGAATGTAAGAAGAGGGAGGCTTGGAGGAGATTATTTTAAAAAATTAAGTTTTAGACCTGATAAAAAGAGAAAATTTGAGACACAATTCCAAAGAAATCCAGCGTGGTATCACTTGGGTGAGAAGGAAATGGGGAAAAGAAGGAGGATGGCAGAAAACAACCTATTCCTGGCTGACTGAGGGGATAGGGGGTGGAAAACAGTGACTTAGCTGGTCGGTCGAGCTCTTGCAGTCTTTTTGAGTTATTTGGGTATTTCCCCAATTTATCTTTTGATTAATGGATTTTTTTTATATCATTACTGATTCTGGTAACTTACTCAGTGTCACATAATGTTGGTGACTGTGGGTGTACCCAGCCTGGTTCTTCCTCATGGGACACCAGCTTCACACAAACTTGGTTTCTTTTGCTGTTTCTAGAAGTTCATAACAGAAAAATACTCTGAGAAAATTTTGTCTTGTGGTGGTTTATCCTTTATAACTCTGGCCATCACTCAAATAAAAAATGGCAGTGGTCTGTGGAAAAAAAAGAAAAATAATCGAAAAATAGATTCTTACTAATGTTTTTCCAAACCACCAGAGCAGTTTACCATTTCTGGGAAAAGATGCAATCAGGCAACATTTCCCTTAATGTCAGAATGCAGAATAATGCTTAGATGAGTCTTTCAAAGAAGATGCTTTTATATTTGTCCTGTCAAATGAAGAAGATAATCAGCTTTTTCTTTCTCTTACCCTAAATATTTATGTCTAGAAACACTAAGTAGATCTGTTTTCCTTCCTTACTTTGTTTGGTTTGGAAAAAAATGGGGGTTTTATATTGATTTTTTTGGTTTGTTTGTGTTAGAGTATAAAACCAGGACATAGAATAGTTGGAAATGGGTTGAGGGATTTACCAGTTACACTTGGAGGGCATCATATCTCAGCATGGTATGATGGGAATGTGTGAAATCCTGGATCCAGTAACATCAGTAGCAATGCTTCCTTCAGTTTTCGTTACCTTTACTAGATAAGAATAATAGAATAATCTGTACTCTTTCAAGGTTTCTCCAAAATAAGTGACTTCTTTGTGATCCTCTTCAAATCGGAAGCCACCTTACTCTATTTGAGTTCCCAGCCACATCAGCAGCAACTGTGTTTCTATCTAGAGAAACCTCCACCACAACTTTGGCTCAGGGTTTGCTTGGGTTTCCACGAGGAGATCCCAAACTCCTCATGCAGATGGGGTGGGATGCTGAGGAGCAGTTGCTGCTCCTGATCTCTGGCAGGTGACACGGATCATGCCTGAGCTCATGTGGCCTTGCTGAGGAGGAGCAGCTCTGTGTGCTTGAGGCATGTGCTCCTGAGAGCCCTCCCCGAGGGAGCTGTGCAGCCAGGAGCTCTCCTGAGGTGTGCAGGAGTCTCTGTACCTGCCCCCGTGTGCTGTGACAGACATTTCCTCTCACAGATGGCTGGAGGGGGAGTGATGGTGAAGGTGAAGTGATGCAGTCTCAGACTCTGGTCCCCACCAAAAGATGCAGCTCCGAGGCTCCAGTGTGACCAGTGAATCCACAGATCTGCAGGAGCTGAGAAACGTGGCCCCAAAGGAACCCTGTGGCTGTCCTTGGTCTCGGGTGGCACGCACAGATGGGCATCTCCAGCAGCCGCAGTTCCAGCTCCTGGCTCTGCTATCCCAGTGACAGCAGCGCATTTGCGTAAGGAGGCACTGGGTGAGTAATACCTGCCTCTGCAGACAGCAAACCCTGCAAGCATTTTGTGGTAAACCTGCTGCTGCTCTGGGCAGGGAGGACACACTTTACTCCGAAAGCAGAGGATGAAAGACTCTGTGGCAACGGCAGCGCTTCAAAAGGGCTGAGCCCAATCCTCTGCACAGGCAAGTGCTTGTTACCAGAATCGCTGATCTCCAGAGCACTTAATGCCCCTGCTGCACCGAAGGCAGCCAGCACACACTGCGGCCTCGCAGCCTTTTGCTGAGCATCTCAGTCTTACTTCAGCAATGTTGCTGTTAATTGCAATAAAACAGTGGATTTAAGGGATTCACCTGTTTCAGTCGCTTGTTCAGGTAGGCTCCGGGTGGTACACAGTGAAAGTAACAACCTGAAATGGCTGTAATTGCCCAATTCCTAAGCTACAGGTGTGCAGCGAGGCAGACCTGTGCCTGTCAGCACAGAACTGTCTAAGAATTAACCAGATTTGCACCTTCCCAATCTGTCTGTAGATAACAGCGTTACCTCAGAGCCAGGCAGTGGATATTGCTGATAGACTGAACCTGGGTGCTGGGTAGCTCCTGACTTTGACCTTGGCCACTTAAATCACTGGAGCAGAATTCTGCATGCTTCTGTTTGCTTACATGGAGATAAGGATACTGTTCTCTGGATTAAAAGTGTTATTAAGGAGGCACATTATGATTATAATTATTATTTTACAAGCTAAACTGTGTGCAGAAGCTGGCAATGCTGCTGCTGAGCTTCTTCAAGGAGTGTGTGCCTTTGCAAAAGGCTGGAAGAAACTGTACAGGAGGATTTTCTCATACATAAGCTGAGGAAAAGGATTATCTGTGAAACAGCCAACAGTTTTTATTTACTGTGAAAATCTGAGTCTCACTCTCAATTTCCCATCAAGATAAAATGCAGGCATTTGGTTAAAATGGTAACTTAATGCTCCAGAGGTTTAATTACCACCACTCTATAATCAAAATCAACACAGAGTGCAAGCTGTAGCTCCAAACTCCAACAAGAAATGCAGCTTCCCACGAAGCAGTCAATAAAAAGAAGATATATAGCATGTGCTTGGATTTTGTGGTCCTTCCCATAGCTGAACTTGCAAATCTGCTATTGCTAATGGTTTTCTTTCAAACCTCAGGTTCTCCCTTACCTTTTACCAAATGCCAGAGCTCCTTATTTCTACATTTTAACTTTCTCTGTGTATAATATCTATGTACACAGTACCGAATTAAGGGAGTTCACAGTGCTGGAAGCTAAATTTCAAATTTTTTCCCTATACCAACAGAAAGCACTGAACTAGTCTCAGTAGTGGTGATTATCGAAACTTTATAAGGGCCTTGGTTGGAAAAAGTGTCATGAAAGCAGGTATGTCTTCTGGGCTGGAGCTGGTGTGATCCCTGGCATGGACCTCCACAGATCAAACGATCCATCCTCCTCCACTGCAGTTCCTGGTGCTTTTCTTTAAGGACCCCAGGACTTCTGGATCATAGGACCAGCCTGGGTCTTGCTTAGTACAGTTTTCCCTCTGCAAGGTAAGATTTCTTTTCTCCAGTGCCTTCTCCCAGTACATTTTCTGAATGAGGCTGTTGTGCTGTGCCAGCTGATGATCCCTGTGAAAACTGCACATGCTCTATATTTTGTCAGTTCCCTTGCAAATTGGGTTTTTTGTGAGCAAAGCCTTTACCCGTCCTGCAGCCACGCCCCTGCCAGGCACCGGGGAGCTGTAGCCAAGCAAAGGTGTCCAGCACAGGTACTGTTAACAATGCAGTGCTCTGCACTCTGCCAGGGGCTCAGCCCTGAATTTACATCCTGGGATGCTCTCAGATGCTGCAGTAGCAAACACAGAAGTTGCTCTCCAAAAAACTTTGCTATGGTTTCTGCCCTCTAAGCAAGGGTTAATTTTTCTCCTCCTCCTCATCAGCCCCCATAAAAAGCAGCACATTTTGTAACCTGCCTCTACTGAGTTGTGGAAATAAGAGATACCCTATTAGCAATCCTTGTCCAAACAGTGTTGGACTGGTTAGTGCCAGCACTTTCCATCCAGCACTAGTATTTGTTTTTCCATGCTCTTAATCTTAGAAATTGAATTGAGTCTGATAAAAGTGACTTCCTGAATATTGCATAACAGTTTACGTCTGTCAGAAGGGAAGACAAACAGACCTGACCTTGAACTCGAAAAGTTTCCCCCAGCAGGTAAAAGCTTCCAAAAGTCTGAGCAGGGGCTCCTTGTCTCCTCACTGTCCTGGGACAGCAATGAGGCTTCCCTGGCAGACATTCTCTCCACAAAAAAAGCTCTGGAAAATGCTTTGGATCCTCCTCTGGGACCTGAGAATCCCCCGGAAAGAGCTGCAGCAGGAAGGCAGCTTCGTGTTCTTGCTCCGAAAAGGAGGCAGAGGAGAAATCCTGCCCATATCTGGCAGGGTTTAGCCTCCAGGGATTAATTAAAGGCTTTTTCAGTTTTTCTTTCAAACCTCACAACATTCATCCCCGCCTCACTGAATAGGGAAAAGGGAGAGGCATTTTCTCTGGTGAAGCACCAGCCTGTTTCAATTTTCAGTTTTACATTGCAGTAATATGCTTTTCCTAAGGGAATACCACAGGAAGGGCAAACTTTGGCTTCTCAACATTGGAGCATTACGTCATTAAAACAAGCTGGAAATCTGAGCAGCGGGCAAAACAAATTCCCTAAATGTAATAATTCCCCCTTTCCTTGGTGCTTCTGTCCCCTCTTCCCTGCCCACGGGCAAGGCAGGTGGAGGTGTTGGCAGAGCCAGCATGGGATGAGGACCAGTGAAGCAGGAGTGGGTGATGATGCTACAGGAGCAGGGAGGTGTCCTGCATCTTCTGAGCTGCGGGCACTGCTGTGACTGGGACACTTTCTTCTACAACTCAGGCTTTTGGTGATGGCTGCAATGGGGGAAGAAGGTGCCACCTGGCTCTCAGGACTCCCTGTGAAACATTTGGGGTCTTCTGCCCAGCTTTCCCACTAACCGAGAAGTGCAGGGCTTGGGAGACTCTGGTTTTTGGGCAGCATCCTGAGGAAGCAACATAGCTCCAGCACAGCCCACCCCGAGTTCGTGGTGCCCTGCAGAGCCCCTGGCCGTGCCCTGGCTGCAGTGTTTGTTTTCTGACCCCATTACCTATTCCAGTTTGGATTTCAGCTGCTTAGGCTTGATTATTTTAAACCCCTCTATCTGATTATCAGCAGCCCAGCCAGGCCAGATATGAAGCTTCCTGGGGGATCCCCAGCAGTGTTGCAGCAGGATAATTTGCCTCTCATTCATGCTTCTGAGGGGGTTAGTCAGCTGAGAGGGCAGGGGGAAGAGTTACAGGGATATTCCAAACAGGGGGAAGGCAGCTCCCCGTGCAGCCCCTGTGCCGCAGCCTCACAGATCTCAAACTTTGCTACAGGATGGAGAACCTTGCTGCCGTGGGCGTGTGGGGAAATGCGTCCTGGCAGGCGCCCAGCACCCCCAGGAGAACTCAGTGACGGGCACCACGGCACACACTAACCCACGCTGGCACGGCAGGATGCTTCTGGAAGCAGAGCAGCCCGGGGACACACACTGGCATGGCAGGGTGCAGCAGATTGGTACCCAAACCAGGCATCCCTATGCAACCTTTCCAGAGCTGCCTTGCTCTTGCTTTTCGGCTTTCTATTGTTGTCCTAGAGCTGTTTTCCTCCTCCTCCCCCCAGCAGGATGAAGAAGCCTCCAGCTGGCCTAGGAGGCTTATCAGCTCTGTCTGGCTGGGTGTTAACAGTTTATTTGCATAAGTACCTGTCCCCGTCATATGCCGTTTGCCTTTGTGACTCACTCTAGCTGTTTATTTTTCCTCCAGCAGCCAGGCTTGCGGCTGCTGCTCCCCGAGGTATGCCAGGGCAGATGCCACCACCCCAGGGCACTGCAGGATGCTTGGCACGCTTGGGCCAGGAGCTCACCCTCCCTGGCTCACCCGCTCCTCCTGCCCTGCGGGACCAGCTTGGAAATTAAATGTGTAACGGGCCGGGTCCTGTTTTCTCCTGGCTGTCAAGATAAAATTAAACCGAATCCCCCGCCCCCCTCATTTCACACCTCGGCAGCTGTCCCTGGCTGGGGAGAGCAAGGCTTCCCCTGGGACTACAGTCCCAGCTCCTGTTGCAGGGAAGGGTGACGCATCTGGGTCGAGGGCTGGGTGATGGGTAGCTGCCTCCTCCCTGCTGATAGCGTCCATAGAGTCATAGAATGCCCCGAGTTGGAAGGCACCCACACAGATCATCGAGTCCAACTCCTGGCCCTGCACAGGACAACCCCAGAAATCCCACCATGTGCCTGAGGGTGTTGTCCAAATGCTCCTCGAGCTCTGTCAGGCTTGG
This sequence comes from Edolisoma coerulescens, assembly GCA_013397115.1. Lineage (NCBI taxonomy): Eukaryota > Metazoa > Chordata > Aves > Passeriformes > Campephagidae > Edolisoma > Edolisoma coerulescens. Next base: position 181,674 of record VWZW01004133.1, read on the forward strand.
TCCTGTAACCTCTTCCCTGGGGAGCCTGTTCCAGTGCACAACCACCCTCTGGGTCAAGAACCTTTTCCTGATATCTTTATTTTAAGGAGCTGAGATCCTTAAAGCATTTTCTGAACTCAGGTCTCGGCTCCAAAGGAAGAGGCAGTGTAACCTGCCCGACCAACTCTTCAGGCTGTGCTAAAGCAAGCACTGTACAGCTCTGCTCCACGTGTTGCTCATGACCGCGGAGTCACCTCCTCAGCTAGGAGCCAAGTGATCTTGTTTCTGCTCATTAGCTCTGAAAGGGTTTTCCATCCATAATAAGAAAGTCATTAATGTTAAACTTCAGCTGCCAGGTAGGATTGATTTGAAGATTATAACCACTATAAAGGGGGTATGCATTGCATATACAAGGTGTTAAAGTCCTGGCATGCAGGAATTGTTGTTTCAATGGTTGCCTGTCATCTGTGGAGCTCACCAAAGCTCATCCATGGAGCTCACCAAAGCTCATCCATGGAGCTCACCAAAGCTCATCCATGGAGCTCAGACAGACGTGGGGCTGCTCAGCAGCCTGGAAGGCTAGCAAAGAGTGGCTGCTTTCAAAGGGAAAAAGGTAAATTCAAATCTGTAGCTGGTACATCCTCTGCAGAAGGGCTGTAATCCTATCCCAGGAGACGACAGAACTGGTGATCTAACATGTCTCCATGCTTTTGTTGCTGTGACATTTTACTAATATGGTGCACAGCCTGGGGGTCCTCAGTGCTCACAGACGGGAAATGCTGAGTGTGGGATCCCCTCTGCAAGGAGCTACCAGGACTGACGTATTTTCTCCAGAATGTGGCCCAGAAACCTGGGTGCTGTTGTGTGGTGCGTTCTGCTGATATGTCAGTGAATCAGCTGTCCATCCATCCAGCTACTTCTTGGATGTAAAAGTTACTTTAGACATATATTTTTTGTGTTCATCATATCATTCATCATATAAAGTGCTTTTGACAATGTACTAGTTGAGCCATGCCAGGTGTGCATTGCTCCTCTGACTGGGAGATGGGATGGATGGATGGATGGATGGATGCATGGATGCATGGATGGATGCATGGATGCATGGATGGATGCATGGATGGATGGATAGATAGATGAACTTGGTGTGAAGAACGAGAGATTTGGCTCAGCTCAGCACATCCAGCCTCAGCTCTGACTGTGTGATGTTACAGGGCAGACCAAAGTGTGTGAGAGAGAAGTGAGTATGGAAAGGCAGATAACCAGCAATTTGCTATGAGTATGATCATTGAAGAGGATCAGTAGATTTGGTTTGTCCAAAGAAAAATGCAGAGAGAGAAAACAGAGAGAGAAAGAGAAACCAATACACCACGTGAACCATTCAAGAAGTGGTTAAAGGAGCAGAACCACAGAAAGATAAATTCATGAAGCCAGGAGAGGGCTGCAGGAATCTCATTACATATATCATGTTAAATTGTATATCTCAAGAAATCCCTGACTTTCCACCTTTATCTCTTTTCCTTAAATGCATTAGCAGCTGACTTGTCCTTCTGGCTACTCTTAGGTCTTACTGAGCCGTTGTTTCCCATCCCATGTGCTTCCCTCATGCAGGCTGGATTTGCTGCTTGGGAATGCTGATGGAGTGTCCATGTCAGGCCCCCCATGGTTAAAACCAACCCTGTAAGCAAACCCTCATAATTTTATTTATGACTTTCGCATGAGATAATGGTTTTCCACTTTGAAAAGAAAGCTCACTACTTCAACATTTATTTTCTATAAATGCCTTGGCATTTATATTGCAACAGGAGACTATTCAGTGACATTATCTGATAAATATCGTGTTATACAGCTGCGATTTACAATGCATATATTTTTAACAGTGCTTCTAAGCTAAATTAAATGCTTCTAAAATATGGTACTTAAGGAAAACAAATGTCTGCTCTAGCAATTTTGTTTTTCAGGGTACACTATTTTTTTAAAACCAGATACCATCTTCATCCTGTCAGGCAGTAAATTATGCACTTGCACTTTCATAAACTCTCCCCTTGGGAACTTAGTCAATGAAATGGAAATGTCTTTTTCACACCCTCCAACTCCAGAGAAATACAGGGAAATAGCCAACTTGGTTATAAACTGAATGTCTAGAGGGAATCCATATAAAATGTGGATTAATGCAGTCCTGATGCATGTATGGTTTAGCATATGTACCATTCACTCAAATGGTGCATTGAATTGTGACTGGGATCATTAATGTCTCCCACTTTTTTTTTGGAATTGTGAGAATAATTGCATGTTCTGTGGTGGGATCTGCAGGGAGGAAGACATGCAGTGGCACTGGACTGTGAACCTCCCTCCCAAGCCAGGACACCTGCAGGAGGAGGAAAACTCTGCTGGCCTGCTCAGGGAGTAAAACAGGATGGCATTTACACCTCAGTGAATCTTTCCTGGGTTGTGGGGTGGGAATGGGCAGGACAAGGGCTTGCAATGGCATGTCCTGCCTTTGGGAAAGCCTTTCTCGAGGGAGAGCAGAGCTACTGAGGCAGTTGAACTCAAGCTGATATTCCTTGTAGGTCCCCTCCAACTGAATTATTCTAAATCCACTTCTATTTTCACCACCCATCACCCAGAACCACAGAGTTTTGCCGGTAGCAGTCAAATATCTTCATATGAAGCCCTAGGTGGTCCAAGGAGTTGCGTTATCCCCTCACTACATCGCGTGTGGGAAGTGTGAAAAGCCAGCAAAAAGGCAGCAAAGGAAAGGAAGCTGGGAACGGAGTTGCAGGGGTCTGCTGAGATGTCCAAGGATCCTCCTGAAGCAGGAGGAGCTACAGCAGCTCTCCTGTCACAGGAAGGGCACTGAAGGTGTTCACCTCACCACTGATGGTCCTCATTTTCCCCAGTCTACCCTTAAGAGCTCTTCCAGTCTGGGGAATGCACGAAATGTGGGATGTATTAGATGCATTCAGCAATAGCAGCACACTTAGAGAAAACAGGAAAATCAACAGCAACAACAACAAAAAAGGAATCTTGAAATTTGGCAGAAAAAATGCAGTGCAAACCCCACAAGAACGTATCTTTGCACAAAGCCACTTACGGATGCATTCCTTAAAGGTAATCCCTTCAGACAGAGTGAGGCTGCCATTTCTTTGAAAGATATTAAAGCAGCTGTTGCTAGAACATAGAGAATTCCTGAGCTATCTGTCAAGGGATGGACATTTGTAAGGCTATATCTACTTTTTTTTTTTTTAATTTACAGTTTATTTTGATACCAAATTTCCAGCTCCTGAAGGTAATTGAGACTGCAAACAAAATCTCACTATCCACTGATCTGCCAAACCAGATTTTTTCTCCTGTAAGTATAGTGTTTTTCCTTAGTTTCAGAGAGGAAAAGAATTATGCAGAATGAATGAGAAAGAAAAGGGATTAGTTTATATAATGACCATAGCAGCCATCTCTCCCTTGATCTGTCATAGTTCATTCTCGAAGATGGGAATGATTATTATTGTAATTTAGAACAGAGCTTGTTCATTTTCCTTCTGCTGCATCTGCTTACTACTCTCCAAATTAACACATATTTTAATAAAAACTAAATATCTTGACTATAGCTGGGATATTGGATGACCCCAGCTAGGATACAGATGCAGCAAGGTTTTTATCACCTTTTGTTCCCCTCCTGGAATGACTGTGCCCTGCCCTGGTCCTCGAAAGGAATTAAAGTAGCCATGAGGCTATTTTGATGACTTCTGGCTACCAGAGGCCTCAAAAGAGGGCATCTAAGGCAGTAAATTAGCAGCTATGTGTCTCCTGTGTTGTTTTCAAGCAGTGTGGTGTTTCTGTGGGATCTCAAGGAGCTCTCTGTCACTGGAGCAGCTCCCAGCTCCGTGATGGTCCTCCCACACCCAGCACCAGGGCTTGGGTGGGTGTCACAGTAGGAATGGGCTAAGGGACCTGAGCTTCTCTCGTGGTTTTTTCACTAGTGTCAGAAAATAGAATGTTTCTAAAGGTCTTCAAAATGACAGTGGATTTTTGTTCTCTTTGGGGACTACCTGCACTCCTATGGATCTGTGCCATCTGTCTGGTGCTCCTGTACTATGGTAATCAAATTTGATGCCAAAGTGGCAACTGGGCTTTCCTCCTTCTCTTGTCTGCACTGCGATTTTCACTGGTCTCAGCTCTTACTGAAAGGGTTTTTTAAACCGAAGTGTTGAAGATTAACTATTTCATATGCTCTTGTTCTCCTGAAGTTGCTTTAACACTTTTGTAGCTCTAAGGTGAGCAAATTCACCCCTAAAATCCAGGTATTCACATCTAATCACTCTGGCACAATGCTCCCCCAAGGTGGAAAAGCAGCCATGGGGTGACAGCTCTGCAGCATTTTGGGGGACTCAGGGTTAGTGATGGGATTTAACTCTGCAGAACTTGTACAAAACTCACAGAGACTCTGTCCTTCACTTCAAAACATCTGTTAATTCTACTTGAGTGCTCATCATCGAAAGGCTGCCTATATTTTTCCTTTCAGGTTTGCGAAAATAAGCACTGGTGAATGAAGATGAAAGAGAAATGTAGCTGGTTTCTTCCCTGGAGATCGTATTTCTTACTTGTTGCATAACTGCTTATTTTAGCATCAATCAGCCAAGCCTTTGTTGTGCAGACAATTCTGTCCTTTTAAAGGATTTGTGCAGTATTGTTTCTTCCAAAATGCTTTTTTTTGGTTTTATTATTAGATTTATTTTCTCTCTTAGCAAATGCCAACTGACAACACCCTGTCAGATCTCTTCATAAGTGTTACATAAATGTCATACTATGTAAACTGAGTGTTGTATCTAACATATACATGACCTTCCTGGAGAACCATCCATCAGGTGCTGTCTCTGTGTGTGTCACGTTTATGCATTTGTACACAAGCTGTGTTCAGGTGTGCATATATGGTAGCCAAAAATCTATTAAGGGGAGTACTCAAAAAGCAGAAATGTCCGAACTCGTCAGTGCAACTTCATCTACACTCTTTTGTCGAAGCAGAACAAGACTTTAATTGCTCATTCAGATACTCTTTTCCTTCTGCATCGCTGTGTGTGCAGTGAGATGGTCAGCAAGGGGCTCAGCAATGCCTATTGTTCAGCACATGAGCCTAGGCAGAGCACATTATTCAGCACATTATTCACATGTCTGACCACTTTTGGATTTCACAGCAAGAGAAAATACAGCTCAAATATTTCTCTGTGCAGTTTTCAAAGCAGAGCAAGGTGTTCATGTTCTGGATGGTAAAAATGTACTGAGGTTGCAACTAGGCATGCTGTGGATCTGCCATGCTGTGCTGTGGCCTTCTGCAGAGGTATACTCCAGAAATCCTGAAGAAATGGCCTGGAGGGTGGTGAGGCTGTAGCATGCTGTACAGGACCAGAGCAGGGACGTGCAGCTTCCTCGAAAGACAGAATTATTAATTTCCTCACGGCTTTTTCTATAGCACTTTCCACTACACTGCCTCAGTGCTTCAGCACCTTCATTAATCCTCCCCAAACACTCCTTCTGAAGATGGGTCAGAGTGACACATGGATGGATTAAGGTCACTTTTGACTAATTCAGGGTACTCCATCTGAAAAGCGTAACGTCTGCGTTTTCAGAGCATTTAACATGATACAGCACTTCATACATGCAAGCACAGCACCCACTGCTTCCAGCTGCACAAAGATGGATGTCAGCAATTCAGGCTAAAGGTTTCCAGCCATGCACCCGCAGTGTGGGCAATACAGCCATCAGCAGCCAAAAGTTTGGGTTAATGACTTGTTGGTGTTACACAGCCTGTGGCAAGGGCACGGAAAGCATCTGCTTCTTTGGAAGAGTTTTATCCTTTTGTCACAGTCTGTCTGTGTCTCGAAGCCCTTGCATCGCTCCTTGGGCAGTCTTTGGTTATGCAGATAAGATGAGGATCTGGCCAAAATTTGTTTCCTTTTTGACTTACAGAGCAGATCCGTGGTGGGCAGGTGTCACAGAGAAATCAGATTGTGACAGTGTAGCTAAGAATTGCATTAGAGTATGTGTGCGCAAGAAAATCTTCAGAAATTGGTATGGAATGCCTGACTTTGGACACTTCTGATGTCTGGACCAGGTAACACAGTGACCTTCACAATATCCCTTAAGGCAGCCTGTGCTGTAGATGAGGAAGGATCTGTAGGTGAAGTCCTGTCAGGGACTTCAAGACAGGGGCTGTGCTCATGAATCCCATTGCTCTCGTAATCCCAGGAGAGACTTTTTAGCCAGGAGCTGATGTTTCCTGTTCCCTGGGGGGCTGCTGAGAGGGCTCTGAGCACCTGAAGCAGCAGGTGCCCCCAAGAGCAGCATCTTGAGAGATTTCAGCTGCCAGAACTGGGCATGCTTATTGCTGTGTAGTGAGCTGCTCTTCAAAACCCAGTAACATGGCTAATTTGGGTGGGTTTATCTAAAAGACCACAAAAGGCTGCTTCATACCAAATTTCAAGATCCTATTTCCAGTGTTAGTCCTAAGAACCACAGCAAGCCCAAGAATGACCAAAGTGATGCTCTTCTCCTACTCTGTTTCCATCCTTGGAAGTGCCAAAGGACTTGGAACGTTCAGAAAACATCCAGCACAGGCTGCCAAAGCAGAAAGTTGCAGCCTAATTCATTCAAGTTTGGTAATTTATAAGGAGTCACAACAGGGATGTACGGTGGGGAGCAGCTGGCTATTGCAACTCCAGTTCCTAATGGTTTATAATTGGTAATTCACAGTTTTAGAGCTGACCAGCATAACGAATCGTAAGAGATGATGGCAGATTGTCACTGAAAGAGAGTCTTTAACTTGAATTTTAATCTTCTGCAGCAAGGATTTAAAACAGTGCAACTCAACTTCTGCAGGGCCCCTGGGAATTGGGGAAGATGTATGCTGTACATCCAGTTATTATTATTATTACTCTTATTATTGTTTTAAGTTAAGAAACCGTTTCTACCCCGACGACACTGCTGTCGTTGTTTTTAATCCTCGGAAAACAGCTGGCAACAGGCAGCCCTGAACCACCCAGAGCCCCAAACCCTCCTTTGGGGAGTGCACAGCAGGGTCACGCCGCGCGGAGGCGGCAGCCGCGCCGCTCCGCACCTCTCCGCGGAAACTCTGCGAAGCTTTTTTGGGGGGACACACATGCACGGGTCGGGGGGGCTCTTCTGCTGCAGCCGCATCCCAAGCCCCGCCGCTCCTCGCCCCTCCGGAGCGGCCGCGGTGCCGGCGCGGAGGCTCCGCGTCCCCCCCCGCCCCGGCGGTTCCCACGCCCCGCGGCCGCGGAACTTTGCTACGCGGGTGCGGAAGGGAGGGAGCAGCTCCGCACAGCAGCCCCCGCCCGCCCCGCGATGGGCAAGAGCCGTCTTTTTGACGCAGGAGAAATGGCAAATTTTAAGTACGTCATTAATATGGCGCCAAAAGCCCTTTTTTT